>JANQAP020000056.1:491932-506895 GCA_026874005.2 Erythroxylum coriaceum
CGTGAGAGCGCGAGGCCCGAGAGGCCGAGGCTCAAAGCGGACAATATCTGCAAGCGGGTGGTCTGGGCTGTTACACAGCCACTAGTTATTGTTGTTCTCATTATTACAATAACCCACCATATTAATCATGAGCATAAATTGTGGTGTTGAATGGCTAAAGACGTGGCAACTATGAAACCACAAAACGTTGGTGGTTTTAGCTTATAAATAGGCTTGAGTGTGCAACATTCGATAGAAGAAAAACAAGCAACAAAAGAGAGAGTTTTTGAGTGAGGTTTATTGTGTTGAGTTTTGTTTTAGTGAGCTTTGTTGTGCTTTGGATTACATCCACAGAGAGGTGTGAGGTAAAAATGGAGCAGTAAAATACGAGAGTTGCTAGAATTGTGATCATATTCTAGTGGGTGAGAAATTTGAGTGATTGTAAGAAAATTTCTCTACATATATAGTGAAAATTTTACCGACTCGATCCCGTGGTTTTAATTATTTAGGGGGTTTTCCACATAAATTCTGGGTGTTGTTACTTTTATCTGTCATTTACGGTAGATACTATTCATCATAGTTACTATTCACAGTAATTGTTCTATTTTACTGTAATTATTATTCTGGAGGATTCAACAGGTCAAGTTTCAGTCAATATTTGGAGGCATTTCGATGCGGGTGAAGTTGTAATAAATACACCGTGCACGTAACTTCTGTCTAGAAGGTCGGGTTTTAAGAGGGACCCGCTTGTGACCCCTCTGACCAACTGAGATTTTACGTGGAATAGTAATACTGTCTAGGAGTTTACTGTGATCATTCTAGGTATTACCGAATCGGTTTACTTCACTTATTAGTGGACTCACACGGAATTGGAGTTTAATGCCCAACAAGAACAAGATAATTGTATTAACACAAGCTAAGCCTGACAAAATATACACCCCATGGCATGAGTCTTTAATTACAACTCTACAACATAGAAAACTAGCGCAATGTCCAGTATCCTAGCATCTCAAAAAAAACATCATTAATGATAACGCACCAGTATAGAAAGTGTAAACAAAACTAGGAGTCTTCGTTTCCTAATATCTTAGGTCATCATACATTCCAGCATCTCCTTATTCTTGCACTGAGTTTGTGATGCTTTTCTTTGCCTAGAAGGAGCTCCCTTTTTATAATGTAATATTTAACTTTTTATACATTTCTCGAAATTATATATTGCAATTAATAAATTATACATGCAACTTTTTAATAATTTAAAACATTTTGCTTACATCTTCAAATGTCATTTGCATTTATACAACTAAAGTGAGTGAACAAATATTTTTATGTCTACATAAAAATAGGCAAGTGTTTATATTCTTGTAATAATATTTTTTCAAATCATATTTTTTATTAAATTATTATTGACAATTTTGTATTTCGTTAATTATATATTGTAAAAAATAATTGATATTAACTCAATTTCTCATGATTTTAAAAAAATATAAGAAAGAACATATAAATGTATAAAGTTGATAAGAAATATAAAGTAACATACATATACTTTATTAAACATGCAACTCTAAGAACTTTCAGTTTAAAATTCGTTAATTTTATTTTAACTTATAATTTATATATAAATATGAATATATAAATAACTAGTTTGTTTAATATCTTATTAGACTTTTTACAATAATTTAAGTTTCATTATCAAATAATTTTGTTTTCATAACATAAAAATATTTTAAAATTAACTACATTCAAATGTTTGGACTTTTCATATAAAATATAATTATTTAATTATAGAAGAAACCTCTTTCATATTGTCACGTCCTATATCGGATAGACACGGGAAAGATCCTGACTTATAAGCGTGAGTGCTGCATATTTCACTAGGTGCATCTTTTGAGGAGAGGGTAATGGGCACGTGACAAGTGAGATCAGAGCCAACCTGTTCCCGACTCTGATGTCCTGCCAAGCGCCCCTTAGAGTGGGATAGGCAAGGGACCCCACTTGTGACGAGGGCGTCACAGGATTGGGTGGAGGAGAGTGTCACGTCTCACATTGGATAGGTAACGGAAATGGTCCTGGCTTATAAGCGTGAGCGCTGCATAATGGATACGTGACAATATTCATTATAAAATTAAAAAATAAAAAAACTTTATTTGATATTCAATTTAAGTAGAATAAAAAGATTTAGATGAAATAGAAAAACTGCATAAAATACCAAACTTAATTCTAATTATTATCAGTAATACAAGTTTCCCAAGATGCTATCTTACACGCAGATGCCAGGTCAAAAGCCAAAAAGAACACTTTTGCTATTTAACAGAATTGAATATGCACATCGAGTCTTCAACACCAACAGCCAACAAGATTTTGTGCTCTCAAGAAGACGAGCTAGAGGAATCAAAGAAAGCCATCCTCCTTCTCTTGTTAGCAAGTGTTGTTCTAGGTGAGTAGTCTGGTGAAGCAGAGCCTTTCTCCAAGACAGCAGTTAAGGCCCGGTGGATGGATTTCCTGAGCAGCTGTCTTGCCTCAGCATCATCAACAACATCATTGTTTCTGCAGCTACTGAAAACGAACTCGACCTTTACGCGGTGCGCCAAAGTTGATATTTCTGCGTTCACCACTTTCAACTGGAGGGTTTCAATTGCTTGTCTAATCTCAGACAGAAGCGAGGGTCGATAATCACAACAGAGGGATGCCACGAAGGACGATGTTCCATCAGCAGAACCATCATCATAAGCCTCAACTTTAATCTCATCATCATCCATTGGCATGAGAAGTCCTACATTGACTTCCATTGCATTCTTCTTCAGTTGTTTCAGATGGCTAATGACCTCAGCAAGCAATGTGGCTTTGTCCATCTGCAGATCAGTCAAATAGTACTGAAGTCAAAATTAACACACAAACGTCAACCAATTAGATCAGGGCTACGCTAAAACTGCTATTTCGCGGTCAATGACATATTTGTACTAGTGACATACCGGGCAGATATGTCTCCACATATCAAAGCTACCTGCAAATATAACTTGGTTAATTCGGAAAACAATTGTCTCGTTCATTCCTAAACTATTGTTTGACTTGTTAACATTACAAAATGCATATGACAATAACATAACTACCAGAAGATAAAATAAAACACCGGCCATATAAGAGGGTAAGATGAATACTTAAAATAGTATGAATGGCTTTTCACTTGTACCCTGAACGTCTGTTTATATTTTGTTTGGGGTTAAATCACGAGATCACCTTTAAACCATTATTACGTCCACAATATTCTTCCCTCGTGCTGTGTAAGAACTCGAGTGGTGGCTTAACACTACCACCGAATATTTAACACTACTGCGTTAAGCATCGAACCCCAACCTTGCATAAGCGAACACCAACCCCTTATCCTTAACCTGGACTTCCGTGCTCGGTGGTCCTCAACGTCTGTTTTAACGCATGGGATCCCACCGTGACAACTGACATTTTACTGTAGTTCTGCTTTAGGTTATTTTATTTTATTTTATGGTCACTGTTTTCAACATTTAGATTTTTTTTAGTAAAATATAAAACTGCTTATTAAAATTATTATTATCAATTAAAATTTTCAATTGAACAATAGTTATTTAACATTGAAAATTGATAAATAATAATAGTTAAATATTTAATGTCATTCATCATAGGAAACACTTAATTTATTCACAAGTAACGAGAGCTGGCATAAACAATAGTCATCAACTATTAAAATATTAATATAATAAAGTGATACCCAACCGACTATGTATGCTTTGGCTCTATGCAACATTAGTTTATACGATAATGTGCTGTACAAATGGTGCAATGGGATTATTTATTGTTCAACAACCGCACAATTAGTTTACATATTGCAGGCTGAACTAATCTGCAAGATAAGCTGAGGTAAAGAGGGTTTCTATGCTCTCACCAAAAGACATCTTTCCTTTTCCTCTTAACCATAGTAGTCTTATCTAGATTCCTTTAGATACAATCTACGTGAAACACTAGAACGTTAAAGAATGGATTAAATGGGGTTTTTAGCAGTAGTTATTAGATTTTGCAACGAATACTCGACCTGTAATGTATCGCAGATCGTTTTCAGGAAAATTTCCTGACCGGTAACAGAGCTTATATTCTAAGTCACAAGAAACACACAATATAAACTAGTTGACTTCATCTACTTAAAATTAATTGACTTCTCATCCTAACTAAACAAAATGGCCACATTCCATCTTCCTCTACTTAGGCGTTGCAATACTAGAATCACCATTGGCTTCTTAATTAATTTAAAAAAATTTCTAAAAAACTCATCCAAAGAATACCAGCATATTAGCTATAAACAGCGCCTTATACGTGCTTTTGCGTCTGTGTAATATTTTGGGGTATTATTCTACTCCAAAGTAGGTGTCTCATCAACAATTTGGACCAACCTACTTTGGAGTTGAAAGATCATCCGTGTATCATCAGAACTAAAAATTCACACTTCATATGCTTGATTTCCGCAAGTCATCTAGCCCATTTTGATAAGTTTAAATGCATATTTTAGGAGATACAATGGAGCTAATACTATGAATTCACTAGTAAAAGGATGAGTATCGTTAAAGTATGCTGCAGATTAGTAAGGCAAAGAGCAAAGAAAACAAGATTAACTACCTTTTTAGTGCAGGGCACGAGACCGCGCAGAGTAGCGAGGTGGGCATTGATCCTTTCTCTTCTTCTCCTCTCTGCTTCACTATGGCTCTTCAAAGCAGCCAAAAGCTTGGCCTCCGACATCCCTTTCTTGCCAACTCTCGCCTGAGTCTTTACAAGCTCACCCTTTTCACTATCCAACACCAAAGCTTGTGATGCAGTCGATGATCCACTTCGCAATAGCCCACTAAAATCTCCTAAATTGCTGGAAAATGGCTCCAGAGTTTGTTGGACAAAGCCGGAACCAAATGAAGAGTTAGTGTTACAACGGTAATCAACCATTGGCAATTTAGCTACGAAGAAGGAAAAGTACTTGAAAAGGGTTTTCGTTTTATGTGTTCTATGAGCCAAAAGTGGAAGAAAGCAAGCCTGGCGGGCGACTGGTGGGAGCAAACCAGAAGGAGAGCTTTTGCAGAGGGAAGTTTTGTTTCTTAATAGATTTGGTCAAGAATGTTGTGGTTGTCGTGGTTCTGGGTGTGATCATACGTTCCATAACGCAAAAATAACAAGCTCTTAGGGTTCAAGATGGTATTGGACAAAGGTCAGAGAGAGAACATCCACATTTTCTTCTTGACAGCCTTGAAGAGCATTCTTTCTTAGGTATGCCTGAGATTCTTAGAAAGCTCTGCTTGTCTTTGGGACAGAAACAGACAGAAATTTAGAGAGATAGAGACTAGGCTTAAAACTGGCAATCTCGTTTGTTGATATTTCGATGAAATATTGTACACAGAAGAGAGAAAACCGACACTCGGAATCAAAAGGCTTTACATAAGAAGCTTGGAGAAACTGCAGATGTTTATAGAAGAAGAGAGAAAGTTTAAACAATGGATTGCAATGAATGGAAGGCAACATAAAGACTAAAAGCTTTATAGTTTCACTGTCAACGAAAGTACTTTGAGTATAGCCTGAAGCGGAAGTTATAAAGTCAAAGGACCTAACTAACCCTGATTAGATTATCCGGAGATGCCAAGAAAGCTCTAAAATTTGATTGGATAATCATATGAAATGTTTTTGGCAGTTCTTGAGTGGTTATACGGTGTGGACGATGCCACAAGGCTATTAGGAGATCGTAAAGGAATATGTTTAATGAAAAATACAAAAAGTCAGAAGGAGCCTACTCAATTAGTGACTAATTGGGGAAAAACAAGTTAAATTTATTTAACCAAAGTGACGTGCATGCGCCGCCAACTTTCTTATAGTCAAGTTCGTTTAACCTTTAAGCCTGCCCTGCGAAGAATTATCTGTAATATATGAAACATACCTTATTACGTATTTAAGATCGGTCATAAAAAGATTAAAAACGAAATAATGCAGAATATTTAATTTTAGTTCTATCTTTAATTCTGAAGCCGATTTCGAGCACCAAATAAGCTCTAATCTTTCAGGAACTTTTTGGAAAGTATTCATTGACACGTGATTTAGGTCTTTCTACAGTTTTCTCAATACGCAAGCTCTCTTAATGAGGCAGAGATTTCTTATGCTCGCAATTGACATGAGCAACTGTAGAAGACCTTAACGTATTTATATAGCTTTCACAATATGGATCAGGTCTACACTAAAAGGAATCCATTTTTTACGCGAATTTCGACGCATTGATTTAGATCATTTATTGGGCCACTTTATTATTTTTATATGGATCAAATTACATAACTTAACCGATAATTTATATAAAAATCAAATCACAATTAATAACTATCCACTATATGGAAAATTGACAAAATTGCCCTTAGGGGCAAAAATGTCTTACAATCTCCCCTTTGGACAATTATTAATTGCAGTTTTGACTCAACTTTTGAAAACAGTTTAAAAATTCGGTTAAGTGATGTTGTTGTATTAGTCAACTAATTTTAAAAACAAAACATTTGATCTAAAGATAATGAAAGTCCAACATTTTGTCCTGCAAAGCTTTCGATACGGAAAAGTATCAAATACATGTGTCATATGTGACAGATCCAATACAATCACAAATACCTAATACCTCACTAACATGAATGGGAAAATGAAGTGTGGCAAATTATGATGATCCTTTTATGATCTAATACGTATCATCTTTGTCTATAGGTCTTGATTTCTCCAATTTTATGCTAAACCGCATTGTTAAATTGCATCAGAGAAATCATGTTTTCTCTCACTGAATGCTAAACAACATTAGAGAAAACTTATTTCCTCTCATCATATGCTAAACAGCATTAGAGAAAACCTTTATGTTCTCTAACTGAACGCTAATCTGCATTAGAGAACCTTTATGAGATTAAAAACTTATATCCCCCTATGTTATGCCAAACTTTAAGGATATATCCGTATAAAACTGTATGTGTCTAATGACATAGGCTCAAGGTCAATCTTTATATATGCCCAATAACCTTTAAAATGCTTAAGATCAATACAAAACTTAAGGCTTCTATACGTATTACGACAATGTATGATAACATCTATTACTGAAGATAAACTATGATCATCTTTATTGATGAATTATCATACCATCATAATACATCAAAATGTACAAATGTACATGAAGTAAACATAACAATTCCCTAACTAACAGTGTCTAAAAACTTCAAAACACACATACTGTATACTTGTGTTCTAAACACAAGTAGGTAAAGTCCTTTAGTTAAAGAAACGACTCATAGTTCCTCAGTCCTTAAATGCTCTAAACCTTAATGCCACATTTTCATATCAACTACTTCATGATCAAACATTTGACCTCAAAATGCTAAGACCCTATGATATTCAATGTTGTTATTAAACAACGCAGAAACTTGATTATCACATTATAACTGAATGAGTTTAGCCACTGAATCAACCACAGACAACTCATAAATCAAATTTATGAGCTAAACCGTCTGTGAAGTAGCCTCACAGCATGCGCTATGTATGCATGGATGAGAAAGTCACCTATGTCAACTTGACACTCTTCCATAACATTGTACCATCTACAATTCGATCATTTAGACACATAGATAAATTTGAATCTGAATTCCCTACGAGGTTTAGTCTGTTGACTTTTCTATATGTCAACATATAATCCTTGATTCCCTTTAATCTCAACACTCACTTGCTTAGATTTCAATGGCCTACATCTGGGTTAACCAAATTCTGACCAAATAGTCAAACAGTAAATGCAATGTCCACCCTAGTATATAGCCAAGTATACATTAGGCTATTAACTATACTAGAATACGGAACATTCGTCATAACCTCTCTCTTTACTTTATTCTTTGGTCACTGTGCCAAAGATTATCTCTCACTATGAGAGATAGGTGTTACGACAAGTTTACTGTTAACCGTATTAAACCTTTGTAATATATACTTAAAGTATGCACTCTATGAGAGGTATGATGAGTGTTAAGATTTGTCCCAGTGAATCCAAATACTTAGGACGAAAGATGCTACGTCAAGGCCCTTTATGTCAAAATTATTGACCAAAAGTTACTTGACTTTATACCACACGGTCAAGTAATTTGATGTGAGCAATATATCATCCTCATGCAGTAATAGGAAGATAATTTTGCTCCCTCCTGACCTCATAGTGCAAGCATCTTTTTAACTTTATGTTCTATGAAGCTGAAAAAGGTCACAACCTTATCATCTGTAAGGTATCACTTCCGGGAGGTTTTATGTAAATCACATATTGATCTACATAACACGCAAACCATGTCAGTTCCATCTGGATCTTAAAATCCTTCAGGTTGTACCATATAGGCCACTTTACAAAGGTCTTTATTCAGGAAAGCAGTTTTGACAACTATTTGATGTAACTCTTTATCATTATGAGCTACAATTGACATAATCACTCAAAATGTATCCTTCGAGGATACGAGAGAAAAGTAACATAACGTCAAAATTTCTCCCTGAGTGAACCATCGGGCAATTGAACTAACCCATAAACCGCTGAACTTTATCCTGAAGTCTTTTAGGTCTCAAACTTTATTTATAACTGACAGTTCTGCAGTTCTGCTACAAAATCAACTAGCTCCCAGATCTTACTATGTTTCATGGCTTTCATCCTATAAGTCATTGCAACCAACTACAATTCCGTTGCAGGTGCAGAAACAACTTTTGTAAAAGTAACTGGATTCTTAACATGCCTAATATCATAGTCCTGTTCACCTCATAGACTATGTTGTCAGATGGGATAACATTTCATCTCACTCTGGTAGATTTATGTAACTGCATTAGATCTTGTACCCCTAGGAGCCTCTATGTGTACAGGTATGGGTTCCTGTTCCTGTACAGGCATGGTATAAAGACCTAGATTCATGGGATTTAACTGTATGAGTAGTGGGTATATAATAACTGTAGTATCCATCCTGATATCATCCTAAAGGTCAAAGGCCCCACTATCATAAACATCGTATGCCAGAAACTCAGCTGTTTGTGATTCTACTATTATGTTCCCTCCTTCTCTATAGTAAGATCTGTAGCCTCTAGAGTGGTCAGGATATCTTACTAAATAGCAATGAATATAATGAGAATGGAATTTTTCTTTATAAGGATTATACTACCTCGGTAGGGCAGCCTCATACACGAATGTGTGCAAGGCTGGGTTTTCACACTTCTAGATAATTAGGTAGATTAGTCTTATTCTGCATTGACTTTTTCAAATCCTTTAGGGTGCAATTATTCCTTTTGACAACACACCATTTTGCTCAAGACTACATATTATAGTGAATTAAGCCAGTATTCTAGCCGATTTCATATATCTGGCAAAAAGACCTGTTCAAGTTCCTGAAACACCATGTTTTCCAAGATATTGTCCTCCACAGTCATATCTGACATTCTGAATGGATTTTCCTAACTGGTTCTTAACCTTTAGTCTTTAAGCAAGAACTCATAATTATAATGGACATAATCATCACAAATGTCATAATACTTTTGAATTGCATAATGCAACTATATAAGGTCTTCTGATATCTTTATATATCAGACTCAACAAGTTAGAAGCATTAGTTGACTTCAATATCCTTACTAGTCAACTTATCCCTACAATAGTTAACACATGTTTCCAGATCATCATAATCTAGAATTGAGAGAATGCTTTCCTTAATCAATCTCTTAACTCTAGCTCCGGAAATGTGGCTTAAACTTTTATGCCACATCATGTATGACTTTTCATTCATCAGGGTCCTTCATTTCATATGTTGTTTAGCAAGATACGAAGAAGCATATATTTAATTCAGGGTAAGATACATTCTATACAAACCATTTGATAAGAAAGTTGTATCATTATATTTTGCATTAAACACAACTATATAACAGAAGCATTAAATGCAAAACATCAACCTTCTTTGTCTAAAATTGATCCAAGGATCATATATAAAATGTGTTGTGTAAGAAACCAAAATGAAACTTGTAACAAGATTCAGTACATACATTTCCCATAGATATTACTTCCACTTCTTCATTGATGTCAACCATCAGTTCCTCCTTCCCTTTATTTGGCTTTATCGTAGATATGAACCTTCGCATCGTAGAAGCACCTTGATAAGATATTCCACTATATAGCCACCAAATACTTAACGCGACTATCGCAAATCAAATTCATAAATTGACAAGCTAAAGATTTATCTGATAGTCACAGTCTTTCGTTCTAGGCCTTATACTGCTGGCTTCTTTATGTCCCTAAGACTTTCACCAGCACTGGATTGACCAGCATCAGTATGTGGAGAAGATTTGGTCTTTCTACCTTTTGGTCTTAGCGTGCTTTATCTTTGCCTTCCCTTCAGTTGCTTCGAGGACTGAAGGAGTAGCATGCTTGAGTTCTCCTCCTCAGTAACAGAACTAGAAATCAAAGTATTGAAGTTCCATTCCTCATCCTGTGAATAATATGTCTTTACCAGATTACTTAATTCTGGAGGGAGTATATTCAGAGTCTGGTGAACTATGAAGACATCAGGAACAGGAATGTTTAACCTCTTCAGTCTACTATGAAGATAAATCATTCTTGATATGTACTCCTTTACTCCCCTTTTTCTCCCATATACCTTATGGAGAATAATTCTTTATTCAAGGCACTTATCTCAATACTAGATGAGACTGCGTACCTCTAGGAGACATTTCCAAGAAATTACTGTGCTATGTCTGTATCAAGAAGTTCACTAAGTAGACGGTTAGGTACGGATCTCTTAATGGTCATAAGACATAATTTGTCAGACCGATCCTAGGCTTCATGGGCAGGATTATGAGCTTTTGAGCTCATGGATGTAGGTGGAGATGACCTATGCTGTCGTACGGCCATATTAGCCTCAGCTATCTC
This sequence comes from Erythroxylum coriaceum, assembly GCA_026874005.2. Taxonomy (NCBI): domain Eukaryota; kingdom Viridiplantae; phylum Streptophyta; class Magnoliopsida; order Malpighiales; family Erythroxylaceae; genus Erythroxylum; species Erythroxylum coriaceum. The sequence continues at coordinate 502,845 of JANQAP020000056.1, forward strand.
CATAACATTCAATACATCCTCTGTCCATTTCTTCATATTGAAACCACTCAGGGTTTCAATGGTGACACTGATTTTATTGACCGAAAAGGTGACTATATAGTAACTTTAATTATATTAGCACAAATGTAGGATAACAGCGATACTGAAAGCCATTAAACAGTATCTTTCCTAAAAATCCAATTACACATATTATGAAACACCTTTGGACTGAATATATAATATATGCAATTAGACTTCCATATAAAAAGCGATCAGAGTACAAACCATCAACTCTCACAACACTGCCACCTTTGGGTGAATAGATCATTTAAGCAACGGCTTTTCTCCATCTAATGCCTTTATGATCATCTCAAAATGTTATGTAACGACAACATCTTTAGGCAGAATAACCAAATATAAAGCTAGAGACATCCCCCATCATGTAAATAGAACAATCCAAAATACTGACTTGAAAGGCCACTTTAGTGACTACATTCTCATCAATATCTTAGAAAGTCCACTAACACAAGGGATACAACTTTATGTTATCCTCACATTCTTTATAAGCATATGGTATGTGACAATGTAAATTCAATAAATGCAAAACTTGAATGCACAGTCTCATTGTCACGCACTCGTGCTGAAGACATTCTTTGAAAACTTTATTTAAGACTTTCATAAAATAAAAATCTCAGTAGAGTAACTATCGTGCATTACTTGATACCAAATCGACCACCTGAGACATAAGAATCTCATGTATCTCCTTTATGGCAAGTTCGTTGTACAAAAAATCACTCAAAAATGACTTCAGAATGTCTCAATTCTTTTTTCGATTATCCATCATGTGATCCTGAACACTGAATATGAGGCCCAAGACACGAAAACTTGAAGTACCTCCCTCATATAATGTCCGAACCATGAAAATTAACTTGAAATCGAATTCAGAACATCTTAATTCCTTTTTCTGGAGTTAAACTTTAATTTATTACTAATGTAATAAATCCAGAAAAATGGAAAATTTCACTTCATAAATTTTCCGGACCTAGAAACTGAACCAAAACACATCGAGGCATCCTTACGGGAAATCTGAATTTTTTGTGGTTTTTTGGGATTTTAGATGTTTGTACAATTGACGTCAGCATGACATCAGTTGGTTGACATGGGGCACCCGTCAACTGCCCGTGTTTGGAGGCGAGCGTGTGTTGCACGCGCGAGTGCTGACGCGGCCAGAACATGCACCCTCCAAGCTCATAGACGCGCCCGCGCCACTACATGTCATAATCTTGCGACGCCATGTGTGTGGACGGATGCACGTCCGATAAGAGTTCATCGCTCGCTTGAGCAACGAGGCGGCATCTGGTTGGCACATGCGTTGCATGCGCCATCCGTAACTGCTCCTCCTGCATCACTGTTGCAATGTTGGGCGCATGCACTTCTCTGATGCCAAAGACGATTTCCAGCATCCTGGAAAGTCATTTTTTGCTCCGTTTAGCCCGTTTTCTATAATTAGCCTTATGTATACCACTTCTATATAATTATATACATAAAAAAACCGAAAAACGAATCAAAACCGAAGGGAAACTACATGAGATGAAAAACCGAAAAACCTTCATTTCTGGCAATCCGATCACGTAACCGCTCTGATACCATGTGTAATAGGTATAACAAACCTTATTACGTATCCAGGATCAGTCATGAAAGGATTAAAAATGAAGGAATGTGAAATACCTGATTCGGTTCCATCTTTGATTCCAAAGCCGATTTCGGGTACCAAATGAGCTCCAATCTTTCGGGACCTTTTCGGAAAGTATTCACCGGTATGTAGTTTAGGTCTTTCTACAGCTTTTTCAATACGCGAGCTCTCTTAATGGGTCAGAGATTCCTTATGCTCGCGACTGACATGAGCAATTGCAAGAGACCTTAACCTATTTATATAACTTCCATATCGAGCTTCCCCATTGCAAGGCCGATATGGTCCATGCTAAAAGGGATGCATTTTTTACCTGGACTTCGACCTATTGATTTAGATCATTTATTAGGCCACTTTATTATCTTTATCTGGATCAAATTACGTAACTTAACCGATAATTTATTTAAAAACTAAATTACAATTAATAAATGTCCACTGTATGGGAAATTGACAAAATTGTCCTTAGGGGCAAAAATGTCTTACATTATCTATTACGAATTGTAAGAAAGATGGTAAATTTATTCAACGTCATGGCATCACAACTTGTGCTCTCATGCATCCTATTGAAACTGAATTCAAGTTTAGGACAGAAATAATCAGATTATCTCATATATTACTTGGTGTTTATTTCATCGGTTCAGCATAGAGAAGTGGCAGTATCCATTCAATTACACCAGGTGTTATGGTCACTTTTACTTAGTAGGTGGGTGGCTGAACCATTCAAATTTGGTAGGCTCAAAGCAGACAAAAAGAAAACGATATTCGTCTTGTTTAATTAATTATATTAGTGATGCGGCAACTTTGTCTAAAATGAAGTTCATCAGTTGATCACTAGTCTTTACCTGTTAGGTGTTTGATTTTGAACATTAAACTTCCTTTTGCCCTTTCTAAGATGTAGCTGAATTTGAGATTGTCGAGGCCAAAAGACAGAAGAAAAATATAGATTAGTCGGAGGTGTAGAGGAGCTGTCGCATCGCTTTATGGTTGCTAAATGTTTGCTCTAGCAAAGTCTCAACAGCCCTTCCCTCGCTCGTTGACATCAAGATTCTTGCCTATTTAATTAAACAGCAAATCAAAGTTTTGCTTCACACAAAGGTTCAACTGTTTTTTAAACGGGAGACCTTTAAGAGTTTTGGAAGTCTATCACACTTTCAGGGCTACACTGGGTTCTATCACCTCTTAAATTCTAAATTTTTGCATATAAAAGAAAAGAATATATTGATCCCTACTAAATTGGTTACCATCCCAATATCTAATTCTAAGTATTGGGGAACCTACTTAAAAGAATCTTGTCACATTTATGAAGTCCAATTAAATTTTTGTTTTCATTTTTTAAATTAAACATAGTTTTGCTAACTGGAGGCGTATTTAGGATACTACATTAGGCTAATGACAAGACCTAAGACCTAACATAGTTTTCCATGATTAAAGGTCTAAGTTCAAATTTATTTTTTAGTATATTTATTAACACCTTAGTACTTGAACTCTTGCACTACAAGAAAATTCAGCATTTGCGTCGGAATAATACCGACGGAATAAATTCCGTCGCCCATTACCGACGGCAATGAATAAATCCGTCGCTGAAAACAAACATTTACCGACCGCGAACCCATCCGTCGGCAATATTGACGGGGAAAATTCGACCAAGAATCTGCGACAGACAATAGCGACGGAAAATGTCTCGGCGACGGTAAAAAACGCGGGAACAATTCCCGCAATTTGATTGCTTCGTGCTTCTCCGACGGTACTTTGTCCGTTGGTAAAATTACCGACGGTCTGTATATATTCCGTCGGAGATTTATTGACGGGATAAACTTTCCGACGGTAAAAATCTTCCGTCGGAATATGTATTGTCTACCGTCGGTATGTAACATAATTTTTATAATTTTACCGACGGTAAAACGGTTCCGTCGGTACATGTCAACAAAAACCCTATTTGTCCGACGGATAACATTCCATTCCGTCGGTAGTGGAGTTTTGTCCGGAACCTTCCTGCTTCACTTTTACCGACGGAGGCTCTTCGCCGTCGGTACCTTACCTAATTTAATAATTTTACCGACGGCTATGGGCTGTTCCGTCGGTATTTGTCTCAGACCATACCGACGGTGGCATTTCACCGTCGGTAACTGTCGGCAGAAAACCTAATTTACCGACGGCTCAAATTGGGTTCCGTCGGTATGTGGGTTTCATCCGGAAAGTTCCTGCCGCTCTTTTACCGACGGAGATTCTTTGCCGTCGGTAAATGTCGGCACCCCGCCCATTTACCGACGGAATTTTCTGTTCCGTCGGTAAATGAGCGTCTATATATCGCGCCCGCGCCCCCCCTTCCTTCTCACTCGCATCTGATCTCTCGTCTTTGGCTTTCTGAGTTTTCCGACTCGT
>JANQAP020000056.1:533723-553692 GCA_026874005.2 Erythroxylum coriaceum
AAGAAGTAGTAAATTATATAGTTACGAAAAATTCACAATGATTTGAGGCATAATAAACCCCTAGGATGGTATATAGGCTAGAAACCCACGATGCAGCTCCCATAGGGCTTATCGGTGAAAAATTCCATGAGCCTAGGAGTCACAGCGAGAACTTGCTTTCTCGATTCATATGGTGTAACAATGTCATGTACCTTAGTGTTTCTTTTAATTCGAACTTAGTAAATCAACTTTAGGTGATTAATTCAAACATGATTACTTGAACTTTAATATGATTAATTCTCACTTTTTTAAATAACAGTTTCGTAAAAATGAGTAATGTTGATAGATTTTAGATGTATAGACGATTAACAACTAACAGTTTCATTAATCCTAAGTTTGTTAAGGGAGTTGAAGCTTTTATTCACCATGCATGTTCTCAACCTGTATATATGGATGGCCCAAAGATCAAATGTACATGTAAAAATTGCAAACACATTTTTTTTCTTCCTATTGATAAAGTGAATCTCCATTTATTAAGAAAAGGGTTTGTTCCAAATTATTTTGAGTGGATACGACGTGGGCAGCCACTGATTTATAGCACCTTAAAGTGTAATGAAGTAAACTTGTCAATAAATGTGGATGAGTTTGAAAGGGGAACTGGATTAAAACAAATAATATGGTTGCAACTAAAAATCTTTACATCCAAATGGTTTATGATGCAGCCGGTTATACCTTTCAGGAAAATATAAAAATTCTTTAAGAAGAACCGCACCCACATACAAAACAGTTTTTTGACTTACTACAATCAGTTGACCAAGAATTATGGCCAAATTGTGAGATGATGACTCAATTGCCTTCAATTGCTCGAATATTGAACATAAAATCTGAACGACATATATTTGATTGAAGTTTTGATAAAATTCTTAGTTGGTATAATAAATCATTGCCTACTGATCAGACACTGGTTGATAAGTTTTACAATATGAAGAAACTTATTAGGGTTTTTGGTTTGCCAATTGAAAAAATTAATTTTTACAAATTAGGATCTATGTTGTTTTAAGGAGATGATGTGGAATTACAAGAGTGCGAATTTTATGGTCAATCTAAGTTCAAACGTAGAAAACGTACCATAAAACAAAAATTAGTACTTTGGAAGTGAATGTACTATTTCTGCTAACTCTGAGACTTCAAAGACTATATGCCTCTAATGTAACTACATCTTATATGAGATGGCATAATGAACATGAATAGGAAGATGGAATAATGAGCCATCCATCAAATGCATTGACATAGAAACATATTATTTACAACCATTATAAGTTTACGACTAAAAGTCAAAATGTTATGTTGGGATTATTGACCGATGGATTCTAGCCTTTTGATCACTTCGAGCAACAATATTAATCACGACCAATCATAATTACTCCTTATAATTTGCCTCTATGGATGTGTATGAATGAGGCATATATGTTCTTAATAGTAATTGTGCCAGGGCCTAGAAATTCAAAGCATAAAATTGATGTATTCTTACAAACATTGGTATCTGAATTGCATCATCTTTGGAAATATGGTGTTGAAACATATGATATGTCTCTTAAACAAAATTTTGTGTTGAGAGCATCTTTAATATGGACTATTAGTAATTTTTCGACGTATGCTATTTTGTTTGGATGGAGCATAGTAGGAAAATTGGCTTGTCCTTATTGTGGCAATGATTCTGTTGCATTTTTTCTTCCAAATGGGGCCAAAACATCTTAGTTTGATAACCACAGGAAATTTCTTCCTCTAAATTATCCATTTAGATACAACAAACAACAGTTTATTAAGAAGAGGATGGTATAAACAACTCCTCCCCCTTACAAAGTTGGTGAAGAGATATTGCAGGAGATCGATGAATTAGGGTTGCTAAAAGTTACAGAATTTAAAGCTGATGAAGTTAATATAAGCATTAGTAAAAATTTTGGTTAAGAAAATGAAGCATCTTTTGTGATTTTCCAAATTGAAAAATTAATTTGATACGTTATAATTTAGATGTGATGCATATTAAAAAATATTTTTGACAATTTGTTCAATACCATAATGAACATTGAACGGAGGACAAAGAACAATACAAAATCACAGGCTGATTTGAAGCTTTTTTGTAGAACGAATGAGATAGATAAAGATCTTCAGACTGGTAAATATCTAAAAGCATGTTACATTTTGGATAAAAAATAAAAGAATATTTTGTGTGAATGGTTGAAAAGTCTAAAGTTTCCTGATAGATATATTTCAAACTTTGCAAGGTGTGGGGACATGAAGAAGTATAAATTATTTGGGATGAAAAGTCATGATTTTCATAAGTTTATATAAAGGCAAATTCCAATTGGAATTCGGGAGTTGCTACTGAATAAGGATTGGGAAGCTATAACAGAATTAGGTTTTTTTCAATAGCTTAACATCATCTAAAATAAAGTTGGTTGAAATGGAAAAACTAGAACGGAAAATTTCAGTAATCTTGCGCAAATTAGAAGGGATTTTCCCTCCAAGCTTCTTTGATTGTATAAAGTATCTACTCATGCATTTAGCACATGAGGTTAAACTTGCTGGTCCAGTTCAATATCGATGGATGTATCCATTTGAGAGGTAATTATAGTAAATATTTAAATTAGAGTTATAACATGTTTTAATAACATAATTGTTTATCAATAGCTATTTGTAATGTAGGTATTTGCATCACTTGAAGAAAAATGTCAAAAACAAGGCTAGAGTTGAAGGTTTGATATGTAATGCTTATTTACTGGAGAAGACAAGTATATTTTGTTCACATTATTTTGAGCTGCATGTGTACGTAAGAGAAAGAAAAGTCCCTCGTAATGACGATGGGGGGGAACAGGTGATGTTAATGGTAACTTTTCCATTTTCACATATCCCAGACGAATATATGGATGGTCAACAAGAAGAATGTTAATAGAGGAATAAATAGAGGTTGCTCATAGTTACATTTTATTGAACCATCAAGAGGTTCAACCTTTCGTGCAGTAAGTTGAAATTGATTTTTTAGGTTTTCTAAGTTAGTGTTGTTCACAACTAAAATACATAATAATGCCTTTAAATTATACGATGAATGGTTAAGCGAGCTAATGCCCGAAAAAACACAAGATGATATGAATAAAGAAGTTAAAAGACTCTTTTCTCGATGGTTTGAGAAATATGTAAGTTTTCATTTACAATTATTGAAATACTTGAATTATCATATCAAAGTGTTCAAATGACACTAAAATATTTGATATGATAATTTTTTTTATAGGCCTTAGAAAATCCAATAGAGAACAAGTTCATATGTGATATTGTGAAAGGACCTTTACGAACTATTAAATATTTTAGTTAATGGATACAAATTTCATACAGAATATTATAGTCATAACATAACAATAATAAATAGTGGGGTTTGTATACAGGAAGAATTGATGGATTACTATGGTAAAATTATTAAGATACTTGAAATTAAGTAGCCTGCATTGCCAATAAAGCGGAGTATGATATTTAAGTGAGACTAGAATGATCCAACTCCTAATGTTGGTACAAAAGTGCATAGTTGATACAATCTAGTTGAAATCAACGAAATGAAGAAGATTTAGACAATTTAAACCTTTCATGTTGGCGATGCAAGCGATCTATGTGTATTATGTCCCTTTTCCCAGCTTACGATGAGATAAGTCAGATTGGTTGATCATTTGTAAAGTAAAACCTGTAAGTATTTTTGAATTATATGGAAAAGGAGAAAATAAAATAATAGAAAGTGAAGCATTTTAGGAAGATGTTTATGAAATAAATGCATGTGTTACATATGACGAGGATGAACCTTTGAACGATCCAAATAATGAATACGTTAAAATTTTTACTGGAGACGATGAGGAGGGTGAGAGATCTGAAGAGGAGCCTGAGTTTGATGCTAATTCTTCATAAAAAGAAGATGATGATGATTTTGGTTTTGATTTACAATTAAGTGAACATGATAGCAATTAATTTGTATTTGTAATAGAATATTATATGAATAAATCTATTATGACATCAACAATATATTGTTATATATTCAATTTATATTTTTCTATTATTGGAATATTCAAGAAAATGTGAATTTTAGGTTAAAAATATGCCACTAAAGAGAAAATAAGATATGATGCCGCCAAGGTTAAGGTTACCACGATTTGGAGCCAGTTACTTTCCAGGGGAAGCATCACATGCTGCAGCTGCTACAAAATAAGGAGCTGTGCCTCCAGCTTCTACACATCCAGATAAGGCATCCCCTTTTATACCTGCTGCTACACCAGCAGCCCTACTACACCATCCTGCAGCCCTACACCATCCACCACCCCTATACTGACAGAGATATCATAGGTAAACATTGCAGATGAAGAAGGCAACCTCCAGCCTAGAGCTAAGGGAGTAGATGGAAGAATGTATACCACAATAGTCAACAATTTGTGACTGAAAATACATGCATGATAACACCACAGGTTTATACTGAAGTTATAGGTTTTAATTTGAAAATGATATAAAATTACTTATATATTAGGTTGGTTTCGTCTGGAACGTGCTCAAGCAACATGACATCCAAGTTTAAGGACAAGACTGGTATACGACCTCCATATATATTTGAAGAAATATGGAGTCGTTGGCAGCAATGTTGGACATCGCCCAAGCAATGTCCATTTCAAAGCCTAATTTTTCCAACAGACATAGAGGACCTGGGGGAGAGAGTCTTCCTGTACAAACTAGAGGATCTACTACCCATCAGGAGCACGCAGAGAAACTAGTAAGTATCTACAATTTACATTTATATTCTGATTTTTTTTACTTTGATGTATTTCAATTTAATTTGATGTATGAATTTTGGACTGAAAGTTTATGTGTATTATGGAGAATGATAATGTTATAAATGTTTGGTGCCATATATGGCTGTATTTTTGAGTTACTTTCTTTGTTCAATAGGGGATAAATATCATAAAAATAGAGGAAACTTTGCCAAAAATTTTTAAAATTGTAGTTCATTTATAACATTTTATTTTGATGCAGGAAAAGTCAATTGGCAGGAAGTCTACACCCTGTCAGCTCTTTTTGCATACCCATACTAAGAAGCATGATGGTGTGACCTTCGTCAACACTCAATGTAGAGGAATTAATGTATGTGAAATTTATGCTTTAATATTAATTCTTAATAATTATCACTTATTAACATAAACATTACCTCTTGATAGGACCAAATATAAGAAAGCATTCAATGACAATCTCACCACTCTGAAACTGTTGCTGAGAGTTAGAAATATCTTGATGTAGTGGGTGGTAGGGACCGTTATGGAAGGATCTTCGGCTTAGGTTCATTTACGAATACACGCTATTCGCAATCCTCCACGTCTATTATAGCTGCATCTAGTAGACGGTCATCATCTAATGAGAGAATCGTTTAGCTTGAGAGCACAGTACAAATGCTGGCAACTAAGTTGCAATAGTCGATGGAGTACATAGCCTTGCTCCGTAATGAGATGGATAAGTTGAAAGGGAAGGGTAGCACCTCATCGCATCAATCAGACCATCTGCCTTCACTAACTTCATGGCTTAGTTTTGCTATTCTCAAGTCATTTTGTATGAATTACATATTTATTATTGTAGATAATAATATTTAATTATCAATTAAGATAGTTTTTACTTTATATTATCATTCAACTTACCATTTAGATAAATTAAATGTAGAAAAAAGTAAATATATTATCACTAGATAACTGTAGAAACTAAATATCAATCATAAGATTACCAATCAAAATTGAAAAATAAAAAAACAATATCGGTGCATTTACCAATGGAATTATCATATCCGTTGATAAATTTAGTATTAAACTTACTGACGAAATAAGAATATTCCATCAGTAAATAATTTCTTGATGGAAAAACTTACCATCGCTAAAAACAACTTACTATCGCTAAATTTGTCGATGGAAAACAACTTACTATTGCTAAATGTTTGGGCAAAATTTCAATACTTTTTCTATTCTGTCGTTTAAGTTACCGACGGACTTAAAAATTTCGTGCTAAAGATTACCAACGGTCATTTCTCTGACAACTCATGCAGTTGGTAATTTCCGTCAGCAAGCAAATTTGCCGATGAAAAATATTCACATTCCGTCGGTAATTTGTGTCACTAAACACCCATTTTCTTATAGTGCACTACAACAAAACTAACATTTAGCGACGATTAAATCGCCGCTAATAGTCAGTTTTTTACGACGATTTCAAAATTTGTTGCTAAAAGTCTAGCTTTTCACGAGGTTTTGAAGAATCGTCACTAAAGGCATGTATTTGGCCAATCATCACTAAATGTCAATTTTTGCGACGATTTCAAAATTTATTGCCAAGAGTCTAGCTTTTCGCTACGTTTTGAAGAATCGTCACTAAAGGCATGTCTTTGGAAATGATTTATGTGAATCATTACAAAAGGCGCGATCTTTTACAACAGTTTAACTACTTCGTCGCTAAATGTCGAGCATTTTGTGACGATTACCATATTCGTCACAAAGAGTTGGACTTTTGGTGACGAATTTTTTAAATCATCACTAAAAGTTGAAATAATTACAATTTTGATCTAAAGCATTCAAACTTTATAGATTTGTTTAAATCTATGGATTTATACACAAATGATTATTTAATGGTGCCTATTATACTTAGTACACATCCGTTCACACAAATATTTCATTAAAATATTTTAAAAAGTAAATATCTTTTGGATATAAAAAGATAAAAATACCTAAAAGTTTAATGTTAATAAAATCAAAATATCATAAATTTAAGTTGACTCCTATTCTTAATCATTAATATTTATTAACAATAAAATAATAATACATATAAATATTGAAATATGGTAAGCAATATAATACAGTGATATATGGTAAGTAATACAAGATTTTAATTAGAAGTTTAATAATTTTTACATACAAAACAATAAATAAAGTTTAACGCCTATTCCTTCAAAAAGAAAAAAAACTAATTATTTTTTTGGATTCCAAGTGACATGAGACTTGGTAGATAAGGTAAAGGAGTTTCCTATGTCTGGATTCTCAAGAAGGCTCCTTGCATATTTAAAGTCGTCAAGTGAAACAGTGAAAGATCTTCCCTTAGGAGTTAGTTTATTGACACTCTCTTCTAAGAACTTCTTAGCTTTAACTGAACTAATAGAAGATATAGTGAATGATTCCCCAGATGCAGTATAGATCATTGAATTGGATGAACCGCACGTACAATGCGTTTCACCTAAGAATCAAATAGTATAGAACTTAAATAGCTAATTAAGTCAAATAGACTAAGGAAACTAAATTCGAACACATGCATACCTGATTGAAACATACATAGTTTTTGGAATTGACGGCTATTCCAAACAATCGATTTCCTTAATCTTGTATTGACCGTCGGGATATTGCCACCGCCTCTATTTAAGCTATGCTCTCTTGAAGATTTGAGGAAGCTTTACACAACATATAGTATATATAATCAAACGTTCATCTCTGATAGCTTCCTAATAGAAAATGAGATACAGATAATAAAGAAAGAGAGGTAATTCGAATGATACTAAAAAATTTTGAAGAAGAAGATCGGCCATGGAAGATAAGGGGTGATTACTATTTGATGAGGAGATTTTTTGTGCATCAATTTGTTCTTGATTAGGGAGAATTTTGCCACATTCCTCCCAGCAAAGCTCATTTCTGCCATCAGAAACTAGTCACAGCGTTGAAATTCCTTGATGACTTAATGTTAATAGTTTTATTCTAAAAAGTCAATTTAGCATTTAATTCATTATGTTTAATTAAATTCTTTAGGTAATCAAATCCTATAAATTCTCAGGGGAGGAATAAACTGATCCAAAATTGAATGGAACTTTACCATACAAATCCTAGCAAAAAAAAGTAAAGGCCATTCCTTTTAAGCTATGCTAAAAACAACATTCTCCTTGGTAACTTGTTATTTATTATGATAAAAAACAACAAAACTCAAGTCCAATGTTAAACTTAAACCAATTCTCCTATTCTCGATACACTTAATCCTATTGATGAATACTCAGGAAAAGCTTTTGTATAGTGAACATAATACAAAAGCTTAAGCTACATACATAATAACAAACTTGTAGAAAAGATAAGAGAAGAAGAAGCTTACTTAGAGAATGTTGAGAGAGAGAAAGAGAGAAAGAGAGAGAGAGAGAGAGGAGAGAAGATAAATAAGTGAGCCTTTTTTGAAAGGAAAATATCAATAAAATAATGGTTATTAGATTTACTACTACATATTGACATCAAATTCGTGTCAACTCTATCACAAGCATTGAATTTTAAATGAACAACATTGATCTCATCCTCTTACACTTGTCCAGAAAAGAAAAAGGCTACAATTGCTAACTTAACTTATGAAGAAAAGGAACAGGTTTTGGTTTATCAACAAGAAAATTCCCATTCTATGAAAATTATTATATTTGATATCCAAATAAAGTATACATGTTTCAAATAGGTTAGACAACTTTAAAATGTCAAGTTCTCGAAATTTGATCTCTTTCCAATATTTCTTAAACTATATTCTGTTTTTAACTTCTTTTCAAATAGTAATATTAATTGGCTCAAAATGATTGACATAAATAGTCATGTTAGGAATTAATAAGGAGTAGCCAAATTCAATATAGGGACAATAAGAAAGAGATAATGTCCATCCATCATAAAAATAATAAGAATGAAAATCCATAACTTTCTCTCTTCATTTTTATTCCTCTTCTTTAGATCATCAGTTTGAAAATCATAAAATGTTTTATGTGATTAGTGTTTTATGGGATTTTTAAAAACATATCATACTATGTTATCATATTTAGTTAAAACTTTACTTGCAATTATAGACGTGCTTTGCAATTATCATTTTTGTTTTCATGTAAAAATCATTACTATTATGGTCAAACCATATAATTTCACAAATGGTGGTTACCTTTAGTGTATGTAATTTGTACACATATGAGGCATGGTATCAACACATTTTCTTAAGTTATGCTAGAAAATTTTCAATGATTATTTCCAAATCTTAGTTTTTTTTTCATTTTTGATGATTCCTAGAACTATAGGTTTTATTGAGGTGGATCTTATAGTAGAAATATTAGTGAAAAATCAAACATGATAAAGTAGGATTGCAACTTAATAAAAATGTAACAATGGACAAGATTAAAATGAAAAAGATTAGTCCAAGTTTCATGCTCAATTTCATTGTTTGTTTCAATTAAAACTTATTATGTCAACATCTAATGAGTTATCATTATATTATTTAGAGCTTCATCATTAGTCGTTCGTTGGCTCCCATTGTCCATCTATCCAAGTAAGTCGTCAAACTTTTGTTCAATTTTTATATTTTGCTTTAAAAAAAAATTTTGTTTCAGTTTTATGTGAATAGAATCTCGATTTTGTGTTGTTGTTTGGAATTTTGTTGGAATGAGTTTTAAGCATTAAATACATGATTTGTTGTATAAACCCCTAGGATGGTACATAGGCTAGAAACTTATGATGCAGCTCCGATGAGGCTTATCGGTGAAATATTCCATGAGCCTAGGAGTCACAGTGAGAAAATCCTTTATAGATTCATTTGGTTTAACAATGTCATGTAACATATTGTTTGTTTGAATTCAAACTTAGTGTGTGAATTTGTATTTCATAATTTCGGAGTAGTAACATAAGATATCCACCTATAATTATGGATGATCTGAGGCATAATAAACCCCTATGATGGTATATAGACTGAAAACCCATGATGTAGCTACAATAAGACTTATGGGTGAAATATTCCACGATCCTAGAAGTTACAGCGAGCAGACCCTTTCTTGATTTATATGGTCTAATAATGCCACGTACCATTTTTTTGTATTTCATAATTTCAGACTAGTAACATAAGAAATCCACCTACAATTATAGATGATCAAAGGCATAATAAACCCCTAGGTGGTATATAGGTTGGAAATCTATGATGCAGCTCTTATGAGGCTTATTGGTACAATATTCCATAGCCTAAGAATCATAGCAAGAAGACCCTTTCTTGATTCATGTAGTTTAACAATGTCGTATACCTTAACGCTTTTTTGAATTCAAACTTAGCAAGTGAACTTGTATTTCATAATTTCGGACTAGTAACATAAGAAATCCGCCTATAATTATGGATGATTCAAAGTATAATAAAACCTTAGGATGTTATATAAGTTAGAAACCCGTGATATAGCTATGAGAAATATTCCACGACCGTATGAGTTACATCGAAGACCCTTTCTTGATTTATGTGATCTACAAATGCCACAAACCATACCCTTTTTCAATTCAAACTTAGTATGTAAACTTGTATTTCATAATTTTAAACTCGTAACATAAGAAATCCACCTATAATTATGGATTAAATAAACCCCTGTGCTGGTATATAGGTTGGAAATCCATGATTCACCTCTGATGATACTTATCGGTACAATATTCCATAGCCTAAGAGTCACAGCAAGAAGGCCCTTTCTTGTTTCATATGGTTTAACAATGTCGTATACCGTATTGCTTTTTTGAATTCAAACTTAATATATGAACTTGTATTTCATAATTTCGAACTAGTAATATAAGAAATCCACCTATAATTATGGATGATTTAAGGCATAATAAACCCCTAGGATGGTATATAGGCTGGAAACCTATGATACAACTACGATGAGACTTATCGGTGAAATATTCCATGACCTTATGAGTTACAGCGAGAAGACCCTTTCTTGATTTATATGGTCTAATAATGCCACGTACCATATTTTTTTTTTCGTATTTCATAATTTCGGACTAGTAACATAAGAAATCCACCTATAATTATGGATGATCAAAGGCATAATAAACCCTTGAGATGTTATATAGGTTGGAAATCTATGATGCAGCTCCGATGAGGCTTATTGGTACAATATTTCATAGCCTAAGAGTCACAACAAGAAGACCCTTTCTTCATTCATATGGTCTAACAATGTCGTATACTGTATTACTTTTTTGAATTCAAACTTAGTATGTGAACTTGTATTTCATTCAGAGTAGTAACATAAGAAATCCACCTATAATTATGGATGATTCAAGGCATAATAAAACCCTAAGATGTTATATAGGTTGGAAACCCATGAAGTAGCTATACATCGAAGACCCTTTCTTGATTCATATGGTCTAAAAATGCCACATACCATATTGTTTTTTTAATTAAAACTTAGTACGTGAAGTTGTATTTCATAATTTCGGACTCTTAATAAAAGAAATCCACCTATAATTGTGGATTAAATAAACTCCTGGGATGGTATATAGGTTGGAAATCTATGATGCACCTCTGATGAGGCTTATCAGTGCAATATTCCATAGCCTAAGACATAGCAAGAATGCCCTTTCTTGTTTCATGTGGTCTAACAATGTTGTATACCGTATTGCTTTTTTGAATTCAAACTTACTATGTGAACTTGTATTTCATAATTCCGAACTAGTAACATAAGAAATCCACCTATAATTATGGATGGTCCAAGGCATAATAAACCCCTAAGATGGTATATAGGTTGAAAAATCATGATGCAGCTTCAATGAGGCTTATCGGTGTAATATTCCATGAGCCTAACGAAAAGACCCTTTCTCAATTCATGAGGTATAACAATGTCATGTACCATTTAGCTAGATGGACAAAAGATGGATGTCTCATCGGAAATGGTCTACTGAATACTTAGAAAGAGTTAAGAGTTTTAATGCAATTTGTAAAAGATCAAATAGGTGTTGAATGTTTTATTTGTTTTCCATACATAGATTGCTTAAATGTGAACATTGAAAGTCAAGATGTGGTATCTAATCACTTGTTAATCTGAGGCATAGATAAATTCTATACTCCATGACTTTATCATGGTGAACGTTTAGAAGCAAGTTATAGTAAAAGTGTTGATACAAGTGTTGATGATAGTAACAATAGTGATATAGAGGATTGTGATATTAATGACCATAGTGATGATGAGATTGGGAAGAAGTTAGAGGATTATGGGGATTATATGGAGACTTTGAATGAAACTAGTTTACCTAACATAATTGGTAGTATAATAGAAGATAATTTTGGAAAGTTGTTGAAAGTTTCTCAAGAAGAATTATATCCAAGGTGCTCGAAATTCTCATAGATATCTTTTATTATCAAGTTATTGCATTTGAAGGTCTATAATAAATGTAGTAACAAATCTTTTGACATGTTAATTGACATACTTAATGATGCATTACTTGTTTGACACAAATTGTCAAAATTTTACTATGAAGCAAAGAAATTGTTAAGGGACCTTGGATTAGGATATATATCAATACATGCTTGTAAGTATGATCATGCTATATTTTGGAAGGGTAGTAAAGATATTAAAGAATGTCCCCTTTATGGTGCATCAAGGTGGCGAGTGGATGGTGGGATTGAGATACTTCCCTATTAAACCACGACTACAAAGGCTTTTTATGTTAATAAAAACAACCATAAATATATGGTGGTATAAAGAGAAATGCATTGAAGATAACATTATGCGTCGTCCAACAGACTCAATGCATAGAAAGACTTTAATGGAAAGTTTCCAGGGTTTATAGAGGATTGTCGTAATGTTCGACTTGTTTTAGCCTTATATGGATTTAATCCATTCGGTAATATGAGTACCTCTTACAACATATGGTTGGTAATTCTAGTGTCATATAATTTACCTTAATGGAAGTATATGAAAGAGTCTTTTATGTTATTGTCTTCACTTATTCCAGGATCTACTAATCCTGGTAAAGATATCGATATATACATGCAATCACTAATTGATAACTTAAACCATCTCTGGGAGGTTGGATTAGAAACTTATGATGTTATTGAAGGTGAAATATTTATAATGCATGCGGGTGTTTTGTGGACTATAAATAATTTTCTAGCTTATAGGAATCTGTCTAGATGGAGTACTAAAGAGTATATGGCTTGTCCTGTGTGTAACTATCAAACTCATTCAATGAGGTTACGAAGTAGAATATGTTATATGGGACATCTTCATTACTTGGAACATGGGCATAGATGATGAAGAAGCAAATTGTTTAATACCAAAGTAGAATTGGGTAAAGCCCCTTTGCACTTGTCTAGTGATGATGTGGTTTATCAACTATCACATTTAGGTGACATTACACCTCACAAATACCCAAGTAGTAAAAAGCAAAAGAGAAGTGTTGTTTAGCGTAATTGGAATTAAAAAAAGCACCTTTTAATTTGGCATATTGGAAGGAATTGCTATTGATGCATAATCTTGATGTGATGCATATTGAAAAAATTTTGTGAGAATATTTTGGGAACTTTGATGGGAATTGATGGCAAATACAAAGACGCAATTAAGGCTAGATTAGAATTGGAAAACGTGAATATAAGAAAATATTTACATTTGAAAAAAAGAAATAATGGGTCATACATCATTCCACTGTTTGTTACAACATGTCAAAAATAGATAAGCATTTTTTTTTCAATTTCTTAAATTAGTCAAGTTTCCTAATGGGTATGCGTCTAATATACGAAAAAATTTTGTGGTTGAAAAGTCATGATTGTTATGTACTTTTGTAACGATTACTTCCTGTTAGGATACGTAGGTGTTTGTGAAGGATATGTTCGCACTTTAGGACAATTGGGTGAGTTTTCTAAGCAATTATGTTACAAGACAGTAAAAGTAGAAGAGCTTGAACAAATGAAAAAAGGCATAGCTTTGATTATATGTAAGCTTAAGCTAGTACTGGCCTCATCATTTTTGATGTTATGGTGTATTTGACAATTCACGTATCATATGAGGAAAAACTTTATAGACCGGTTCGATTTTGATGGATGTTTCCCATTGAAAGGAATTTATATTAACTTCTACTATTTCTTTCTTAAGTTATTAGTTAGTAACAATTGTTAATATTTTAAATTTTGTTTATGTTTTTATGCTCTCTTAATTATAATATATACAATAGAGCTTGACCTGAAGGTTCTATTATAGAGGCTTATATAGTGAATAAATTGTTGACATTTTATTCGATGTACTTAAATGAGGTGGAGACAAGATTTAAGAGACAATAATGTAACTTTGATTTTGATTAAGATTATGGCTTGTCAATTTTCTCCCAAAAAGTAAGGTCATTTAGTGTCGAAAAATATGTGGAGTTAACTGAAGACGAACTCAAAATTGGCCACTTGTATATTTTGAACAATTATGAAGAAGTCGATATATATATGGAGTATATATATTATTTCTCAATCATTATTTCACATTTAAATTTTGTGATTCAATTTGTATTTCTTGATCTCTATTTACTTTTCTAAATAGAGAGCATAAAGATTCTATTCGAAGCAAATGGATTGTTAATGTTAAAGAAAGACATAAGATTAAGTTCCCATCATGGTTTAGGACTCGAGTAGTTTATTGATGGAATATTATGAACATATGGCAATTTATATGTCATATTAACTTCTAATTATATTTTGTTTTTACAGATGATACAACTACATAAATGTAACATGCAAGAGGCGACAATATCATTATATGCTTTGGCATATGGGCCTCATATGTGTGGCAAAAAATATATAGTTTGTAGTGTTAATGGAGTTAGATTTCACATACAAGATCAAGACCGTTGACTTAGAATCCAAAATTGTGGGGTTATTATTGAGGGATGTCATGATGACTATTTTATTGACTCCTATGATGCCATCTCAGAAATAATAGAATTGCATTACATTAAGGATAAAAAGGTTGTTTTATTTAAGTACAAATGGCTTAATCTTGTTGACATAAAAGTGAATGGCAATTTTACTAGCATTAATGTTCATAACACATGGTATGATAATGACTTTTGTCCTTACAAGTCAAGTGAAGCAAGTATTCTACCTCAACAACACTGTATTGGCAGCAATTGAAAAGTTGTTCAAAAATTTTAACACCAAAATCTCTTCAATTTTTGTGAAAGGAAAAATAGTCAAATGAGTGAAGATGGTGATAAAGTATATTAAGAGATTGAATCGGAGTTGAATAATGGAACCTTACAAATAGAAGATGTTGATATATCATCATTCCATAGGAGAGATGTTGATCCCAATACACTAGAAGAAAATGAAGTACAAGTCAATCTTGTCATAGAAAGAGATGAAGACTATATTAAGGATGAATTATATGAGAATGATGATACTTTGGTTGAATATAATAGTGATGAAGAGTCTAATCATAATGTAATTAATGATGATAATTTTCAAGATGTTGACCATGATAATTGAAGATAGTAAAAGTGTTGTTTATATTGTTTGAAATGTAATGTTGCATTAGCGTTTATGTTAATGCATATTATTGATGTTTGAGTTATAATAATGCATATTGTTAATATTTGAACTACGTTAATGCATTTTATGTGATGTTTTAGTTATGTCTATGCGAATTGTTGATGTCTGAGTTATAGATATCCAATATAATATTAACTGATAGAAAAAAAGGAAGAAGGTGGCAAGTATCAAGATTGTTCCTCCCCCATAACAACTAGATCAATCAAATCCTAACTAATAACAACAATTGACTTCATCCACCAATGAAGCCAGTTAGCAACAGCCTCTATCTGCCTCAACTAGTATAGAGGGATCTATAGGTTTGTTAATCTTTAACACCTACAAATAGACCTATGCTCAAATATATATTTAAATGTTTAATGCGTATTTTTTTTTATCATTATTCATTTGTTTTCAAGTTCCAATATCAATGTTAGAAAAAGAGGTAAAGGTATAAGTAAAGGTTGTGAGTTGTAACGAATGAACGTTGCAATGAATAATAAGTTGTCTGTACATATTGATACCTCGCAAGTTTATTATCTAGACAAAATTCAATTAGCAAAATTGTATAGTGAGTTGGGGGTAATTGTTAGAATTGAATTGCCTTGCCTAAAGCATGCAAAGTAGTTGAAGGAAGACAACTTGCTAGAGAATACTTTGGATAAAGTTTATGTAAAAATTTAATTTATTTAATTATATGCAATATTGTTTTATTTATTTAAAGATTAATTTCATTTTTATTGTTCACAAATGAAGTTGAATATCGTTGATCTTGACAACCTGGTGTTTTAAACTGTGTGACTTCACTATTAAAACAAAGGACCAGGGATTGTTGTTATCGACTGCATCAATATTACAAATCTTTTCCTTTGGATGAGGAGGCAAGGGGACATGTTACTAAATAGATGTTTCCAGAAAATTGAAGCAATATGTGTGACATTGAGCCTCTCCAAATGTTCAAGTTTGTTTTCTTTCTCTTCAAATTTGCTTCCATTAATCTTGTTACACTATTTAATGATTATTTCTTTTCTTTATTTAAGAAAATGTGAGAAAGCTAAGGTGAACAGATGAAAATGAAATGAAAATGAAAACTCCTTACAACCAAGGCTCCAAATCATTTGATGTCTTGCGAAATGAATATATAAGTTCTTTGTTTACAAGTTATAATTAAATTAGTAAACATAATATCATTTATTGAGTTTTGTATTTTTTTTGTAAAATAGAGTCAGAAGGAGCTACATGGAGAAGGGTGTGATATGATCACACTCTACAAACTGACATATTATAAAGAAGGCGAAGGTGAATGTCTGAAGATGTGCACAATAACTATGTAAGTATAAAAATTTGTTTAAATTTTAAGTTTATTTATTTTTGTAATACATACTAATAATATTTGAATTGAATATTGATTTTGTTCTTTAAATTTTAAAATAAGATGCAGGAGTTGTTGCAAACATCAATGTCTGATAGAAATAAGTCAAATATAGATGACATTTACAACAAGGTACTTGGTATATAATCTGGATACGTCAAAGGGCTTGGGTTTGGCCTTAAGCCAACTGCTCCATCCTTATCAAAGCCAACATACATTCAACGTCTTAAAAAGGAAAGCAAGTTGCTTAAAAAAAGTTAGCCAAGCATGGAAAGAACCTAAGAAAATTATTTGGCAGGGATTATGTAAGCAGTGATTTTGAAAGCAAAGTACTTTTGCAGTTGTAAGCTTTATATTTTTAATTTATTTTTGGATTACATTTTTGTATCATAAATTAACAACAAAAAATCTAAATATTATATAAAATAATATCAATTAAAAATGTCACAAATAATTATAATTAACATAGTATAACATTTAGGTAAAATGTATATTAAAAATTTGACTACATTTTACAAAATTTAGATCAAAACATTTCGTTACGTTTTAAAAAATGTAGCTAAAAACTTTCAGCTATGTTTCGGGAAATATGGCTAAAAACCTTTGGCTACATTTCTTGAATCGTAGCTAGAAATAATTTGCTATGTTTTTGGAAATGTAGCTAAAAACTTTTAGCTATGTTTCCAAAAACATAGCTAATTATCTTTAGCTATGAAAAGTAAGTGTAGCAAAAATATATTGGTAACGATTTTTTAAAACGTTGTCTATACTTTTTCGCTATGAAAATAAGGAGTAGGAGAAAACTATTAATGATGATTAGGAAAAAACGTCACCTATAGTTTTTTGCTACGGGAATTTGGTGACATTTTTGGCGACCATTTTGTAACTTTTAGTGACAAAATAAATCATAGCTAAAAGTCCCTTCTGATGTAGTGTATGGAGATAAAATCAAATGCTTTCAGTGAGACACTGTGAAATCAAGTGGACTTACCGCTTAAAACCAAGAAAGAGTCATGCAAAGCGTAAACCAAGTCTGTTGGCTATCGTCTCTAAGGTATTACTGCGCTTGATAATAATTTGTATTATGTTTAGTCACTGGGTAATTATATATTATGCAACGCTTGAAAAACGATATTGGGTTGAATATACAAGAAGCAGATAAATCAGCTTGAAGTTGATTACCAAAGGGAACATTACATTACATACACACACACATTGGGCAGAATATACAGGTATAGATCATCTCACAAAACCTTAAGAGCAGAAAGGATGAATCCGCATTCAGCTTCCATTTGACTGGGTTCATGCACTAGGATACGAAGCTTGCATGGCAATGCCACATAGACCTTCCTTAGCATTAATATCTCTTTGCATTCTTATGTACCCATTTTCACCCCAACTACTTCCCCATGAATTCTTGACTAGCCAATACTTGGTACCATCATCACTAGCTCCATACCCTATAGCAGTAACACCATGATCTAGGTCATTCCCACAATCTCCTGTAAAAACTCCGCTTTTATAGAACTGGAAAGCAGAGCCACCAGCATCAATGGCCACCGACACTGGCTGGTTGGCAACTGCTGTCAGTAGCGCTTCCTCATTGTTGGCAGGCACATCTTCATAGGATGTGATAGTGGCCGCACTATTTGCTGCCGTGTTGGTGTTGCAAGTTCCATCAGCTCCTTGATAAGGGTAATTTGCTTCAGTGGTAAGACCTTGGTTTTGGATGATGAAGTCGAATGCATTGTCCATAAGACCACCCTCACAGCCCTGGTCATCGCCACTTGTATCACAATCAACTAGTTCTTGCTCAGACAGAGAAATCAACTTTCCAGTTGAGAGCTTTGTGATTCCTTCCATTGCTGCTACAGCAGAAAATGCCCAGCAACATCCTAAATTTTGACAATGATTCACATATTAATTATTAGCCGCCTGATACATTTAAATATGTTTAGTATTTTTACTTACCACATTGACCCTGATCCTTAATTGGGGTGACAGCTCCTTCGTTTCTCCAATCCATGGTTGAAGGAACTGCAGTTATGTTACCATACCTGAATGATTTTGCTCCAAGTGAGGTCGTACGAGATATCTTATTATATCCATTTCTAGGGGAATTGAATTCTTCATTAGTTAGATCTGCAAACTGGTTGATGCCTAGCTTGTAGGGCTTAATCCCGGCCTTGTTGAAAGATTCAATAAATTCAAGATTTTCCATGAAAATCTTAAAGCGTTTCTCCTTCTCTGCACTATCCTTGTACACACGTCCATAGTGAGCCATCCACATTTCATGCTTCTCTTTCACGGAAGCATCATAGAGTAGTGAGCGAGACCAGGCCTGAGGTGCCCAAATCCCCAGGACCATCACTGCCACGAACATCACTCTTTTTCCCGACAGTACCAAAGCCATTCTGATAAACAACCAGTTCTCTAGACTAAAGATGTTTGTTGTGTAATGTCTATGAATGGGCACAATAGCCATGGAGGGGTATAGGTATTTATAGAACAAACTCAAACATGTTTTTCTCTTAAATTATTAACAGACAGTTGCCTGGTAAATCAGGCAAGTTGTAAATTCTCCAATACATAAATGCGGAAGGTCAAAGTTTGAGTCCGTGACGCAGCTGCATTATGCTCATGTCATAGAGTCCTTCCGTTGCAATTCATTCGATTTATGATCACTTGAGCTATCAGAAGGGCCGTATACACTACTTTAGCCAATAATTTCCTACAATTTCTTTGAATGTATTAGGCATCAGTTGAAAGTAAGTATTTGTCCTATCTCCAACTAATGAGTTCCTTTTTTAAGTTATATGAGAAAGATCATTCTAACCAAATCGGAGTTTGGAATTATTCCCTTTAGACGATCAACATATGGATTGCACAACCAGTTATAGATTGGTTTCTTGGACTAATTAACAAGTCCCTAGAGAAGAAACTTGCGATTTCTTTAGGTTCTATTTGGTTGAGGGGTTGAGGATGGAATGGAATGGAACGTAACACGCTTCCATCGTTTGGAAGGAAGTTTTATAATGAAATGGAATGGAATGGAATGGGATGGGATGGAAGCGGAGGGTTTTGTGTTACGTTCCATTCCATCCTAAACAGTGAAAATAAGAAACCTCCGATTTGGGAGGTTTAGGATGGAATGTAAACTAATAAATACAAACTATCTAATATACCTTCAATAATTTTTCGTAATACCATCTGTGACCAAGTCATAATATTATATTAAATAGAATTAATATATTAGATAGAATA
>JANQAP020000056.1:557997-571144 GCA_026874005.2 Erythroxylum coriaceum
ATTTTGAAAAAAGGAACATTTGTAGTATTTATGGAGTATCATGCTAAACGATAAGATTAGTCTATTTAGATATATTTTATGAATTTTATAAACACTTGTGAAGAATTTAATATCTTTAGTTATGATGTTAAAGTTTAATAAACTCAGCGGGAGTATCCAACAGTAATGAATTTTTTGGTTCGTCATAACTCTCAATTTAAAGTTGCTAAGTCTCATATTCTGTTTCTTCCATTCACGAGGAGGTCTTCATCTGGATACTTCTCACAAATACCATTGCATTTGTTACTCCTAATATTCAGACTTCTAGTGCTCTTATTAGTCAAAATAATGGATTTAACAGCGGGTAGTCATCTCATAAGAAAAGATAGAGGAGGAGGGACAAGAAATTGAAACAATAGGAATGAAGATGCAGAGGAATTATTTGTTAATATTGTCACAAGTCAGGCTAAACCAAATTCCTATGTCGCAAGTTGCAAAATGGAGCTCATAAATCCCATTTAGCTCATGTTACTACTACACTTATTTCATCATCCAAGAAGACAATCACTATTTTCACTTATTACCAAGAAGCATCAAAAAGTTCATCCTTTACCATATCACTGCTATTACAAACTCAAGTAATACAACCATCCATTTCCAGGTTTTA
Organism: Erythroxylum coriaceum; assembly: GCA_026874005.2. Classification (NCBI taxonomy): domain Eukaryota; kingdom Viridiplantae; phylum Streptophyta; class Magnoliopsida; order Malpighiales; family Erythroxylaceae; genus Erythroxylum; species Erythroxylum coriaceum. The sequence continues at coordinate 558,644 of JANQAP020000056.1, forward strand.
ATGCCATGCCATGTGAAAAACCGTATGTGTCAATTAATTCGCGAACAAACCAATTTACGTAATTGTCTCTGGCATAAATAAGAACACAAATAATTAGTCAAGCAAAAATATCAAACAAAAGCTACTTTTATTTGTGGAATCAAGTTTTTTAAAGAATAATTAGACCTTTTTAAAGACGTTAGCAAATATTTCAGTCACGAGATACTAACTTAGGGATCATTTAGTTCTTTAGACCTTTTTAAAGACGTTAGCAAATATTTCAGTCGCGAGATACTAACTTAGGGATCATTTAGTTCTATTTTTGTTTTTCTATTGTGGCTTTTAGTTTTTATTTTTACTTTTTACTTTTTGGTTTTTGTTTTTTTTATTAAAAAATAAAAACCAGTTTAATTGAAATTTCTAATATAAAAATTGAAAACAAAAACTTATTTGATTGAGATTTGTAATAAAAAACTAAAAAATATATTTAATTTTATCATCATGTTTCTATTTTTTAAATTATACTCTTATGTTAATTAGTTTTAATAAAATATATTATGTTTTTAAATTGATTAATTATCAGTATGGTTAGAAATAAAATATATGCATATTTATATAATTAAAGAAATTAGTACATTCATTGTATATAATAAAATTCTATAAATTAGAAAATTATATTAAGTTATTCTAATCAATAAAATATGTTCATCATATTATAATTCTTTAAAACATAATAGTACTATCATTTACGAAGAAAAACATAAAGCAGTTTGAACTAATATAACCATCCCACATTTGTTTAGCAATTTTATCTCGCTTTTAAGATATGCTTCAAAGTTGTGCTGAAGTGATATTATAATCTGCTTAAGAACTTGCATCTTCATTTTCATTTTCCTTAATTTGTTCTTCATTTTCAACACAATTGTCAAATAATTCAATGCTTTATCCTTACATGCTAACATAATTGTGTTATAACGATAAATTTTTGTTTCTTCATATCATAACTCGGCATGTTTAAAAGTCCAGGGAATCTTGCTTTTAGAGCACTAAAACATCTTTCAATAACATATCGAGTTTATTGAAAGATGTTTTGGTGTTCTAAAAGTAAGATTTCCTAGACTTTTAAACATATCGAGTTATGATATGAAGAAACAAAAATTTATCGTTATTTCCTGTTATGTTATACACAATTATATTAGCATGTAAGGATAAAGCAATGAATTATTGGACAATTGTGTTGAAAATGAAGAACAAATTAAGAAAAATGAAAATGAAGATGCAAGTTCTTAAGCGGATTATAATATCACTTCAGAACAACTTTGACGTATGTCTTAAAAGCGAGATAAAATTGTTAAACAAATGTTGGATGATTATATTAGTTCAAACTGCATTATGTTTTCTTTCGTAAATGATAATACTATTATGTTTTGAAGAATTATAATATGATGGGCATATTTTATTGATTAGAATAATTTAATGTAATTTTTAATTTATAGAATTTTATTATATACAATGAATGTACTAATTTCTTTAATTATATAAATATGCATATATTTTATTTCTAACCATAATGAGAATTAATTAATTTAAAAACATAATATATTTTATTAAAAATAATTAACATAAGAGTATAATTTAAAAAATAGAAACAGGATAATAAAACTAAATATGTTTTTTTTAATTTTTTATTACAAATCTCAACCAATAGGTTTTTGTTTTCAATTTTTATATTAGAAATTTCAACCAAACGTTTTTTTAATTAAAAAACAAAAACTAAAAATTAAAAATAAAAACAAAAAATTACAATAAAAAAATAAAAATAGAACTAAATAACCCCTAAGTTAGTATCTCGCGACTGAAATATTTGCTAACGTCTTTTAAAAGGTCTAATTATTCTTTAAAAAACTTGATTCCACAAATACAAGTAGCTTTTGATTTATAATTCTAATAAATGTTAAAATTAGTTGTGGTGGGAAATGCTTCCACTACTGTGAACTGTGAAGCATTATTAATAAATACTTCTAAAATGTCCATTCTTGTCAATTATTTTCAATCAGATCCTAGCTGAAGTTGAGTCTATAAGGAAATCCCTTAATCTATGTATTACCAATCCATATCCCTCTGTTAACTCCATAGAATATTTACCTCCCATTTGTATGTAGCTTATTTATAGCATGTCCACTATGGTTGATTTCCATCCTCATTTGTCCATATGAATAATACACCTTCGTGAGCTGTGAATATAGTCTTTTAGAGTCTTTAAATTTTGTAATATATAGAAGAAAATAAAGTTCCTAATTAGTGTTGGTTTTCCGATTGAAATTCTTTCAAAAAATAGGTATAGGTAAATTGGAAATTTCTCGCTTATATCATCCGATGGAATGTATTAACAATGAGAAGTAGATTGTGGGGTCTGGCAGGAAGACCATTAAGCCTATTACTATTAGTTGATTCTATGATTGTTCCATATTATATTAAAATATGTAATACCGTTGGATTGGGAATTCAACATGCGCTATGATTAAGAAAGAAGTCAAAAAAAAAAAAAAAAAGAGTCAAAGAAGTCTCCTATGCAAGGTCCATTGGTTTGGACGGTTCAACTAGTTTTCCACTCGGATTGGACACCTGATTTCAGGACAACTTCCTAGTTCCTGCTCCTTGCAAGAGAAATAGATGGCGTCATAAAATCTTTTGTTTCAGTTTTAAAGTTGTCAGAATTTTCTCGGCCTCTACTTCACTGCAACAAAGGTTCTTGAGATCCTTATCGAGCCCAATTTTCGTTTTTCCACTTTCTCAATCTCCTTTGAGAAACAATTATTGAGACAATGGAGGATTATGACCAGTCATTTATCATCCCAAATGATGAAAAAGGAATTTAAAGATACTGATCTCAGATGTTATGTAAATCTTCTTAGAAGGAAATTTAAGCCAATTTCATTTTCACAAAAACCTGTTGGAATATTTGAAGTTGCCTGTTTTGAACTAAGCTAAGGTAGATTGTGTATATATATTTTTAATATTCAAGCTTAGTAAGTTGCTATCATTTGTCCGAGGAAAGGAATTGACGAAGGTACATCCGATAAATGGATAGATACAAAAGAACTTAGAAAGGGCACAATGCAAGTTTATACTGTACCAACTCTATAAAATAATAAAAATTTCACTCCAACAGAAGATTTAAACCTAAAATTTCTTAGTTATAATGGTGATGCGTTCTATTAGACTCCAAATTGAGTGTTAAATTCTCATAATAAAATAAATATAGTATAAGAAAGTAGCAATTGATCTCATGTGAAATTTTAGTCCGTCAATTGTCACGAATGAAAGAGATATTTATCAAAATGAGAGTTGTAATGATATGAAATATTGTGATAATAATAAATTAAATTCTACAAATAATAAATTGAGAAATATCAATAAGACAAATTTTGATTTACGGTCACTTTCACCGTTAGAATTACCATTGATCATCGATACAAAGAAAATTATTTTATTAATTATATATTCGATGTGATATTGAATACTCATCTTTCCTTAAGATTAGTTTAATAAAAAACATATAATTCAATTAACCCTTATTTTTTGATAATCTTATATATGATCCAAAATTTAATTAAACAATAGCTTTAGGAAAGAAAATGCTATCAAAATAAGATAACACAACATTTGTAGTTGTATTTAATCTAGTTGAATGTTTTTCCTAAAAGTTAATAATTTCAGACGTAGCAAATTCAAACATCTAGTTGCTACAAAGATTAAAAGAAACAAATGTTTATATATTCAACATTTAATCTAACAGATGATCATTTCAATGAATAATTAACCGTGCACATTAGAAATCAATTAAAAATAATCTTAAAAACGAAAGTGTTGAAAAGAAATTTAATATATAAATGAATGAAGCACCTAATAATAAGGCCCAATTATCTCCCAATCTACAAAATTATAAAGGCTTTCACTCTCTTCAACTAAGATAAAGAGGATTAGCCAACAATGGCCATAACTACTACTAATTTTTAATGAAGAAATGTTACTCTAATGTCTACCAAAGAGAGAAAAAGAAAACATTATGGAAAGTTGGAAAATGCAAATGAAACTTAGGATGATCTTCTTCCTTCCCTTTGACTCTATTTATAGTCACTTTAACCCATTATTTTAAAAACATGACCAAATTGACTGATTTAACTGGAATAAATATGAACCGGTTTAGTTTCTGATCCGGTTTATATTTTGTAACCCTTATAATAAAAAATTGATTGTTTAAGTAATAAATTAAAATATTAATTGTCATCCTTTTGGGCACGTGGGATCCACCATCCTTTTGAGCATGCAACCTACTACGACTTGCACTTAGTTTTTTAGGATTTTTTTTGAATAAAATTGCGTATTCTCATTATTCAATCATAAGTTGATCAACAATAGAAGGAGGGGGAACATGCTCCCAATCTCCTAGGCCTGATAAGGAATGTGATCCAGTTGCCAACAAGTGAGCAACCGCATTCGCAGACCTATACACAAAACGACATTCAACATTGCCAATTTCACCAATTAAATGCTTACAATCTAAGACAATTAAGCCAAAAGATGAGTCATCAATCTCAACCGAAGAGTTAATAGCATTAACAACCATTAGTGCATCTGATTCCACGATTACATTGCTCCATTGTGCCTCTTTTATCCAGCTTAAGGCTTCCTTAAAAGCAAGTGCTTCTGCATGTAAGGCGTCAAACTTCCCTTGTAGGAGTAAAGCTTTTGCCGCTACAAATTGACCATTGTTGTTTCTGCAAACAAAACCAACTCCAGCAGCATTATTTCCTCCATAAACAGAAGCATCCAAGTTCACCTTTAGAAATTCTACTGGCGGTCGTGACCAAATTCTGTCCGCAATCCTTGCTGTTCCTTGCCTTGATGGTTTAAACCGACTGTTGCTCCACTCTTGCAATACACGATGGGCTAGCTGCACCATTCCAAAAGGCGCAATGATCTGATGCTTCCATATCTTTTTATTCCTTGTCGTCTAAATTGCCCATAGGATCATAACTATTTCTTCCATATCCTTTACCGAAGAATGTTGAAAAACATTTTCTAACCATAGCTTCCATGAATCAACTCCAGGAAATTGCCAACCAACACTTGTTAGCATCCATATTGATCGGGCAAATGGACACTGCACAATTAAATGTAACAAAGACTCCTCACTAGCATGGCACATAGGGCAAACAACTTCAACATCCACCCTCCGTTTCCATAACAACTATAAACATGGAACAATCTCTCGAATCAAACGCCAACCAAAATTCAGGATCTTTGACGGAACACAACATCTCCACAATTTCTTCCACAAAGAGCTAGGATTAGTAACCATCCCAACCCTTGACTCTTGTAGCTTTCGGTAGGCACTCCTAACAGAGTATCTTCCTTTTCTCTCAAACTTCCAGCAGTACTTGTCATCCACCTGCGAGTTAGGCAACATAATTGACAAGATTTCCAATCTATCACGGTTATTAAATAGTGAACTCAATAGGTGGGCATTCCATCTGCCGTTCACAATCAAATCAGAAACTTTATAGCAATTAGATTCCGTCTGCATTGCTGAGGTCACAAACGAGTTGCTAACATTAGGTAACCATGGCTTACTCCAAATTAAAGTCGAAGCCCCATCGTCGATACGCCTATATGTTCTAGACTTTAGCAGATCACTAGTTTTCCATATACTCCTCCATATATAGCTAGGATTAGAAGGCAAAGAAGCATCAAGAAAATTAGAAGTTAGGAAGTACCTTGCTTTCAAAACCCGAGTCACCAAAGCATTCGGTCTTGAAATAATATTCCATCCCTATTTCCCCAACATCACAATGTTAAATTCTCGTAGCCTCTTAAACCCCATACCACCAAAGCCTTTTGGATGCGCCATACGTTCCCATGTCAACCAATGTATGCCTTTACTTGTAGCACCTCCCGATTCCCACCAAAATTTATTCATAATGTTCTCAATTTCGTAGCACAAAGTCTTTGGTAACAGAAATAGACTCGTAACATATGAAGGCATTGCTTGCAAAACCGTCTTTAATAAAATCTCCTTACCCGCCCTAGACAGCATTCTAGTCTTCCAAGAATTGAGCTTCTTCCAAATCCTATCCTTCAGATAACCAAAAACCTCCCTTCTATTCCTACCAATGTGCAACGGAATTCCCAAGTAACACCCCAACAATTCTTTCCCCTCAACACCCAACACATTGTAGATTGAAATTCGCCTATCAATAGGAGTGTTTGCACTAAAAGTGATAGATGATTTGGCCAGATTAACCTCTTGCCCCGAAGCTTGTTCATATGCCAGCAATATATTCTTAATTGTGCCTGCCTCCGACTCCTCCGCCTTAAGAAAAATCAAACTATCATCAACAAAGAACATGTGAGAGATTACTAGTCCTCCTCTAGATACCTAGCTTCCATGAAAAGCACCCAAAAAGTTATAGTGCTGAATCATTCTAGACAATCCTTCCGCACAGAGAATAAAGATGTAAGGGGAGAGTGGATCTCCTTGCCTAAGCCCCCTGGTTGGTTTAATTGGCCCAATTTGTTTTCCATTTTGCAGAATCCAGTAAGACACCGTCGACAAGCATCGATAAATCAGGTCAACCCACACTGGAGAAAAACCAAACTTGCTAAGAATCTCTTTGACAAAAGCCCATTCCATTCTATCATAGGCTTTACTGATGTCCATTTTTAAAGCAATGGAAAATTCCTTACCCCTAGTTCGCCGATTGAAGGCATGTTCGCCGATTGAAGGCATGCATTACCTCAAAGGCCAAAATACTATTATCCTGAATACTTCTACCAGGGACAAAGGCGCTTTAACTTTCAGAAATTAAGCGGGGCAGAACTCTCTTCAATCTATTAGCAAGCATCTTTATCATTACTTTGAAAATAACATTGCCTCGGACGCAAATCACCCATAACTTTTGGTTCAGGCTTCTTTGGAATAAGCACAATAGCAGTTTCATTTAAGGAAACGAGGAACTCACCAGATTGTAGAAATGTAATACAAGCTGTTGATATGTCTGAGCCAATCCCGTCCCAGTATTGCTGGTAGAACCCAGGATTAAAACCATCAAGTCCAGGAGACTTATCCGGTTTCATAGAGAAGACCGCCTCCTTTACTTCATCATTCGTGTATGGCTGAAGCAACATATTATTATCCTCCATAGAGACTAAAGAAGGAATACAATCTAGAACTACAGCTGACCTACAAGGTCTTGCCCGAAATAACTCAGAAAAATAGCTGAACATCACCTGTTCTAGATTAGTCCCCCAGGTTTGCCATTCACTGTTCTCATCCTTTAACTACATTATCTGGTTCTTTTTCCTCCTAGCAGTAGCCGAATTATGGAAAAACCGTGTGTTCCTGTCCCCCTCACTCAACCAAAATGACTTGGCCCGTTGCTTCCAGTATGTTTCTCGTTACCTTAGAAGCTCATGATACCAATTTCTAGCATCATTAAAACGTTCAATATTAGCCTGAGAGCGAGAACCTTGTAAGGCAGCAATAGTGTTCAGTGAGATAGCCAAATCCCTCTTGAATTTCTACTTAAATTCCTGTCCCCAATTTGCTAAAATTTTGGCACAGGCCTCCAACCTATCCATAACACATAAATGACTGTATTCGGTCCAACCCTGTACCACCATTTCACGACAAGCCACCTCCCTAGACCAGCTGTTTTCAAACTGAAAACGCATAGACTGATCACGTGGAATAAAGCAACATATTTCCAAAGACACCAGAAGATGATCGGAAGAAGTAATCTGAAGAACCGATCCTGTAGTACACGGAAAATGTGTCCGCCAATCATGATTAGTCAAAATTCTGTCCAATTTCTCCTCAATAAAATCAGCACTACCCCTTCCATGCTCCTAAGTGTGCAGATACCCCGAAAGATGAAAATCAAATAAACCTGCCTCTTGTATTGCAGACCGAAAACCATTAATTAAATGATTTGGTTGTGGACGTCCCCCCCGCTTCTCATAAACCGCCATTATATCATTAAAGTCACCCATCACAACCCATGGTAGATCCAATTGAGATGCCAAAACACGCAACAAGTGCCATGCTTCAGCCCGTCTCCTTCTATCCGGCATACCATAGAAACCTGTCAACCTCCATTCTCTAACATCCTCCACCTCAACAGTAGCATCAATGTACTGCTGCGAAAAACCATTAATAGAAACATATTTTGTAGCTTTCCATAGTAATGCTAGTCCGCCCCTATGTCCCAAAGCATCAACGGAAAAGCATCCATCATACTATAACAACTGCTTTATTTCATTGATTCTTGCGGCATTACACAAAGTTTCTATGAGGAAAATAAAATTTGGCCTCTTTAGATTAATTATTTCACATAAAGCTCTTACTGCTCGTGGTTGCCAATTCCATGACAGTTCTAACTTATACAACTCATTGTTCTCGGCGGGCCTGAATTACAGAACTCGCCGCTAATATGTTTTTTACCATGCTGTCATTCAAATTGGGCCTGCATTCATTGAAATTGGACCTGCCATCTTGAATAATGGTGAGACGAGATGGGCTTGGACCAGGCCCAGTTCTCTTCAGCTTTGGGTCATTTAATTCCAAGCCTTCATTCTGTTTCCCTTCCACGTGGCCAGCATCCACATTCAAGGCATAACCATCTACGTTATTAGCGTCTATGTTGCTAGCGTTTACATTCAAAACAGAACCTTCCATTCCACGATTTCCTATGCTATTTTCTCCCCTAATGACCGTCCGTTCCTTATCTTTTGCTGATTTCGAAAATGAATTAGGGGCAGGATAGGATTCAAACTCTGCTCCATCTTTACTGGCCGGAAAACCTCCATTGCTAGTCAGAAAACCTCCATCACTATCTTCTGCCTCCCTAAGCCATTTTTCTCTGATATTCATAGTATTTTTTCGGTAATTAGCACGAAGTTCAGGTCCATATTGATGCATGAGAGGACCATTCCTGTGCTCTAACAACAATCGACAAAAGCGTTTAGTATGACCAATTAAGCCACAAAGAAAACAAAAACTAGGCAGGTTTTCATATTTCAAGCTCGGCCAGAACCATTCCCCATCCTTCCTCCTCAGCTTAATGGTCTTCTTTAAAGGCATACGAACATCCCACTTAACCCTAACTCACATGTATTTACTCCAGGATCGATTTTTTGGGTCATTCTCCACAAATAGACTGATTTGATTTCCTATTTTCTCCGCGCCCGTGCTGACATACACCATGATTCTAGTCCATGTACTTGCACCCAAATATCAAAATGTAGCAAAGGAACCTGTGAAGGGTGAGAAAAGCCAGCTAACATCTTAAGTATCAACAGCTGATTCAAAAAGGTCCAGGGTGACATTTCCAAAACTTGTTCTACGTCGACCTCATGATAGAATTTGAAAACATACAACCCGCCATCCACTTCTGTTATTGTAACTCCCATAAAAGGCCTCCAAAGTGAGGCCATTGTCTGCTTTATTGTCATAAAGTTTATCACTTTTTCTGTCAAGAAACGACCTACAAGGGATAAGGAATAGTCAGTTCCTTCCATGTTCTCGTCTTCTTCAGCCAGCTCCAGACCTTCATCTCGATTGTCATCAACTGATAACTGAGCCATCTCAACAGAAACATCAACCGCCTCCTCCATCAAATCCATATGAATAAACAAAACAACAAAAATCAATAATCTAGCTACTTGCACAATAGGCAAGATGACTCTTATTTGCATTTGATCACATATTTCGCCTGCTTAGTTTATAATTAATTCACGGCTTACCATGAAGAAGCTCATTTGTCAAAGTAATAACATTCTATGGCAACCTTTTTAATGATCAACATCTAGAGCATAAACATTCTTATATTTTCTTACCGAAATATGAAAATTCGAGAGATTATAAAAATATAAGAGAAATATCTACATTTATGAAAAGATACCAAGATCTGATAGTGAATCCAAATAGAAGAACTTAGAGGAAAAAAACATGTTAGTTTATTCTAGCGTTACAATTGATATTTTATTCATAAGATTAGATAAGAATATCAATTTGAGATGATTCAAAAAGCTATAAAAATTACGAGAATTATTTATAATTAATGAGAAGATATTAATTGATATTAATGAATCAATCTCTTATATTCAATCAATCGAACCCGTGATCAGTTAACTAAGTTGCTTACCAAAGTATAACGTTGTTTCATAAAATTAGAACATCGATTAATAAAATGAACTTATCTGTTAATCAAACTCTATAATAGAACATTTTAAAAATGATTATTGATAATTTCAATTATCATTTTCACAAAATTAAATTATAAAAAAATAGCAATAAGGAAGCACGAAAGAAGGGCTTCTAATGGATTTGTAGAAGGTTTTTCTCATGGTACAAGGGATTTAGGTAAAGTGAAAAAATTTTCTTGCAATAAATAAGAGGTTTGAAGTACATATTGTACAAGTAATATGTAATATGAATCAATTACGATCTTTAGGATGTGAGTTTGTTAATTTAATTATTATTTTTTAGTATGATTAGTAGTTATTTTCATGTTTTAATTTTGTTAAAAATGGGTTATAATTGTAAAAATGTCACATATGGGTTATAGTGGAATTGGAATTTCAATAATTTGATAGGTTTGGAACTTGGAAGTTTTTACTCACAATTTATATCTGTGAATCATAATTAGTCATTATGTGTAGATAAAAATATTATCATTGTATTAGAGTATGTGTGCTTCCATTTCATTGTGTAGGTGTCATATGTGTAATTAGAGCATGATTGGAATCTTACGTGCATAATGAGATTATTAATGAAACTTGGAGCTGATAATTTTTGAATTTATGTGATGGCCAAAGTGAGACGTGTACCATTCCATAGTGAGAGATAGTTGCACAAGACTTATTAAGCAAAGCCTGAATGGGGCATTTACCAATTATGATAAGAAATAATTTCCTTGCCTTTTAATTAAGGCTAGAATTTGGACTAAATCATTATGTGTACAAATCTATTGGTTAAACTAGCATATATCTTTAACCACGTACAAGGTTTATATAAAACTTGAAACCTTTTATTATCGCGTAAGTGGTGATTATTATTTAATAATAGTATTGATATATGTATATTGTATGATTATCTCTTTAACGTATTTCTAGAGATTATTCTATAGCTAGTAGCTACTGATAAGTTCAAATCTTATTTATTTAATATGTTTGTCTACATATAATTAAGTGCATCTAAAGCCTTTATATAGAAGTAAAACATTCTTAACATTCTTCATATTGGAAGCTATCCATAGAAAGGAGCAATGGTGGATTAACGTACTTTTTGTTTATAAAAAATAAAAATGTATTGAAAGAAAGCCCCCTTAAAACGTGAATTCAAGTTACAATTGAGCCAAAGGTGGTTAAGGAAGCAATAACTAGTAGTATGCTAAGAATACCACTTAACCATATTTTGAGCTTAGATATATGAACTTTAAGAAATCACTTTAGTAACAATTAGAAGTTAAAAGTCCAACAAACGCTTAAGCAATGTTCTATCTAATTTTCATATTACTGCTTATGCTAGTGCTAATCCATTTGGCTATTATGATCTCTCTAATCCATCCCAAAATATCTTGAATTAAAAATTGAATATCTTATTTAATGTCCTGAAGTAGTTTAAATGCAACATCCCACTACCATAGGGTACATACTTAAGCTTTTAGGAACATAACCTACGATAATGGTATGTTGGAGCAATAACAATTCTAACTTACACATGGCATCATCTAACATGCTCGAAAATCATTATAAATTTCTCTTAAAACATTCGCTTCATTTATTTATAAAACTTACACTGATCTTATCAATAAATATTTACAAAACCCTATACAGGTTCTACTAAAACTACAGTACAGCAACAACTATATTCCTTCGGGAGTCAGCTAACAGACCTCTGATCCATTTCTTTATCAACCGACACTTTACGTCCTGACTAAAACTTAAGTCTCCTGTCTCGTACCTGAAAAGCCACAGTGCAATTTTTGATGAGTTTTGCGAACTCAATGAGTGAACCATCATTGATGAATTCACCGGACTACACAAATACAACACATATATCACAATTATTCATCTAAACAGATAAGCATTTATGCAGAAACTTACTTTACATGGCAGAACATACGATCGTTCATTTAAATTTGCATATCATTCAAACATTGGGCACGTACTTACATGAGACAAGCATGAGACTCATATTCGTTCTTATTGTTGTGACTGAGTGCCTTTCACAAACATATAAAAAGTTTTGGCCCATAGGGTTCCATCGGAACAAATTCACGAAGCATAGCTCGACGTGCAGAACATATAGATCACGGAGCAAAGCTCTACGTGGAAGTGCTTCTAACTGGCATCTCAAGTCACAACGCCTTTATCTGAGTATGCATTTTATGAAATGCATCAAATACTGAATAGATCATACACAAAATCTTATGCAAATGTTCAGATGATGTTTTC
>JANQAP020000056.1:572458-590733 GCA_026874005.2 Erythroxylum coriaceum
GCTAATTAAACTCCAAATAAAATGATTTATCTAGCAAGATCACAAAATTTATTCAAATCATGCTTAATAAAAAAAATAAAAAAAGTTTCAGGGCCCAACATTTTGAATTGGTGTTTAGCTTTGTTTTCCCAAAAAGCTATTTTCAGTCACTTAAATTCATAAAAATATATATTATAGTGGCTTTGTATTTGAATACATAGTGAAGATGATTAATTATAATTGAAAAACAAACACCTCAATGCTTTTAGTTCCTAATTATAGAGAGTACAATAGTTGTTGGAAGAATTAAAGTTTAGTATGTCCATTATTCTCAGTCCTTTTTTATTTCTAACCATAAAATAAAGGAAGGTTTTATGAGACTTTTGCTATATATTACCAAAATTTTCCAGAAGACTCTTTAAAAGTGGTTCTTAAAATCTTTAGGCCTATTTTATTTATGAATTTCCTAGAACTGTGCTTTAAACAAGCAATGGAATCTTTTACTTATGACCTTAGTTTATAGGTAGGTACACCTACCATTATATATAAGAGTACTCTAAGATTGCAACTTTAATCCTCTCTTTGAATAGCCTAGATTACACTTGCATTCTCTAGTAGCTTATGTAAAAGTCCTTATTTTTGTCAATTATCATACTAAAACTAGGTTAATTTCCATTCCTCATTAAGTTTTTATCTCATAGTTTATGACATCCCTTAAACTTAAGAATTGTTTAAAGAGTTCAAGATGTATAAGCTCTTTATGTAATTTTTTAAATTATTTCCTTTTTAAAATTGATTGTGCATCTACTGAACCTATAATTATTCCTTATCTGAGAATAGTTTTCATATTCTCTTAGTTAAGAACATTTTATTCATAGCTTTGATTAAGATAATTCTTAACCTTCCTTCCTCTTTTGATACACATGATTTAGTCTACTTGATCTTAGATTCAGTAGTATTACTTCAAATCTCTTGGCTATAAGAAGTTCTTGAGGATTTTCTTGATTGTTTTAATAAGGTTCTAATGGAGGAATAAAAGTGAGTGTATTATATATATATATATATATATATTGCTTAGCATAGAGGTGGTCAGTTACAATTTTCCATCATAAGGTGCGTGCTTATTGTTCCAACTAGCTATTCTTCTATTTATTGAGTGAAAAAGAGGTTGACAAGTCTTTAAAGGAGACTCTCCTAGTTATGAGTAAGATATTAAGATACTTAAAATGAGGACGATAGAGCTTAAGGCTTAAGATGGTGGTTAGTTGCTTTGCTAACTTAGGGTTCTTGCTAAAACATAGATGTAGCATTTTTGTAATTGATTAAGTGCCTTAAAAGTTTTTTGAATCTTTACAAGGTGTTGTGATTAGTATCTTAAATGAGTTTAAGTTAGCACTGAATGGAGGATAGGATCATTTGTAAATTATACGATATAAATCTCCAATTTCTTGCCCTTACAATAGAACTTAAGTTACATTTTTTTTCATTATTGTAGGTTATAAGCCTTGCAGCCTTATAAGCGCCTTGATATTGATTGTGAATAAATAAGAACAAATTAATCTCTTTTCTTTATTGAAGACATATGGGGCTCTCTATTTACCAAAATATTATACGATGTTATTTTAAAACATTACTCTAGCCACTTAACGAATTGTTATGGAAATCCAAAATCTTCCATTGTATTGAAAAGAGGCTTCTAACTAATAGAATCAAAAGCGAGCAACTTTTGATTATTTTTATATGCTATTTCTTAAATAACTTTTGTGATAAGAAAATGTTTTAATGTGAATACTAAGGATGAAATCTTGACACTTAGCATGCATTATTCATAATTAAACTCTAAGAAAACTAAAATTAGATTAAAGATAAATCCTTGACCTAATGATTATACATAATAATAAAACAAAAGTACAAGAAGAATTTTAAAGAACTATAACTAAGATTATAAGATGATTTGAATGCCACAAGAAAATAACTTAATAAGTTCGAAAGTTCTTTGAAAAAATAAAGAAAAACTTTTCCAATTAAGAAGAATAAAGTGCGTTTGATTTCATTAGGATTTAGTTCTCTAGTTAGCTCAGTAAAGACATATGTAGGGCTAGAGCTTCCAACGGATCTTTTGAGCACTTTAGGGAAAGGCCTAGCATCTTTATACATCCTTAGTAACTTTTTAAAGTAAGAGCTCTTTAGGGAAAGGCCTAGCATCTTTATATATCCCTAGTAGCTTTTTGAAGTATTCAAAGGCCAAATCCTTGAGTCCCGCCTGGCCATATATCTCCTTGCCCTCAGTATTTAACAATGACACTATCTTGCTTCTATTTATCTTAGCTTAAATTAAAATATAAAATAATTTTGAGTTATTGTCTACATCTTTCAACCATAAGATTCAAGACTTTTGCATCAATTAAGAGCTGTAATTAGTATTTTCATACCTTCTTAGCTCTAATTTCCTCTAGTTCTTAATTAGGGGGTTATTAGGATTTATAGCAAGGACATCTTAGCATTTGCTGAGTGAATCAAAAGCCTCTTTCTTCTTAAGTAGCATTGGATCAATATTGTTCTTTTGGATTCGAGTAAGTTTATCCTTAATAACTTTTATTCTTTAAAGGCATTGGAAAGTTTAAAAGCCATATACCTCATTGTTTAGACCATTGATGACTTCTTCTCTGAAATTAGGATACTTTAATAAGGAGTTAAAGAACCTAAAAGGGGCTCTCTTGTTGACCATTAAAGAACTTTTTTGAATTACAATTATAGTATGGTCTAATGTGAGGGGATTGTAGGAGTTTGTAAAGCTAAGATGATAAGAGCTAAGCAATGTAATATTCAATATGCATCTATCAAGTTTCTTTTAAAGAAACTAGTTTCTAAATTATCTATTGTTTTAGGTAAAAAGTTACATGTATATCTTAAGTCAGTTAATCCTAAGATACTAGTTAATTAAGATAACTCATGATTCCTAATTTGCATTCGTTTACTAATTATCTTAAGTCAGTTAATCCTAAGGCAAAGTTAGAGCCCAAACCTTCTAAATCATTTTATAACTGCCTCCTTGAAAGTTCCCAATTTGATGCATAATTTATAGTAATGGCTAGAGGGGATTAGGAATGCTTTATAAGAACTTCACAATAAATGTGATAATTTGAGAAAGAACATTTCATCTATTGAAAGGAAGTGAATATAAAGAGATGATTATTCTCCCATTGAAATGAGGAACATAGTTTTTGAACAAGGAATGGATAATTATCAGTAACTAGAGGCCTTGACATTCAATACCTAATTCAGGCCCCTGATATTCGATACCTATAAATTCATTTGAACTAGGAAGTATTAGCTTTTATCTTTTTAGATTTCCTACCAATCCCACTTCTACTACTATTGGGATTTGAAATGCCATTATTTCATACCTACCTTTGGTTTCTCTAAAAAGTAGATAAGTCTAGCTTGAGCATCTTGTATTATGCTTGGCTTGCTATGATTTATTTTGTTTCCATCTACTTTCTTTTTTATCATAGGTGCCTCTAATTCACTTGATGTTGGAACTTGCTCATTGATATCTCCATTGTGGGTCTTTGTTAACATCTTTATAATTTATTCATCTATATTTAGGTATAAAGAGACATTTATTAGGTCTCCTATATCTAGTTACATTTAGGGATAAGTAGTAGGAGTGTTCTCCACCAGCTTTGGAGCACTAGTTGTGTGAATACCTTGATGTTCTTATTCTTCACTACCCATACTTTCACCATACCATTCCTTATAGGTTTCTGTAAGTAGGTGACCTTGGCAAAGTTCTCCACAAACTTGTTTTCCTTATCAATTCATTGGTTTGATTTTTTCTAGAAGCTCCTTCTCTATCTCAACTTACACATAAACTCGAGTAAAGCCTATCCTTTTTACATTAGCTATATTTTATCTAAACTAAGTGTTCTCTTCAATGAGCTAGCTATGTTGCTTAAACCTTTTGAAAACTAGTATTCTAATGGGGCTTTATGGAAAATAGCCCTAATGTTGCTTAAACCTTTTGAAAAATAGTATTCCAATGGGAATTTATGGAAATTAACCCAAATTGGAATGGTTCTCAACCTTGTTTTGTCTAAGAAATTTCCAGGTCTCCATTTCTTTATTAGCATTAATCTGTTCTATCCATGGCTCCATGTCAATAATCTTGCCATTTTATCTATGGAGATCTTAAATATGAAGAATTCATTTCATTAAATCAACACGTTTTCTAGGCCAAGTTTCCTCTAATTATTAGTTACACATTATTGGACTAAACGAAAGGCTAACTGATTTTTAAGGAAGTATCCAACTAGAGTAGTTTGCCAATTTTTTGGTCCCTATCTATAACACCTTTAGCGATGGAGAAATTAGCGCCCTTTCACTAAAACGCGAGATATGGACATGGTGCACTTGAACAAATGAGTCAGGGTCCCCCACTTTGCTCCAAGCCATCTTATGAAATTAACTCTCCACTGGGTGAGTCATCTTTTCCTTAGCCTTAAGACTTTTCTCAGTTAGTGCAGGGAAAGAGATGGTTAAATGGAGATATGAGGTTTAAGCAAAGTTTGAGACAGGAGTAACAAGTTTGGTGGTATAGTCAAGAGAGGCCATTCCAATAACAATAAACAAACTAACAAGTATAGAGGAGCGAGAAATAAAAGTAGCTGGTATGGGAACATAAAAGGAAACAAAACTTAAGAGAAGCTAAACCAGGGAGTGAGTCAATGGTTGAACCATAAAGAAAGTAGGTAAAGGCAAGTAAAACTAAGGAAAGGTTCAAATTGGACCTTAACATTTTTACCATAATTTAATTTAAACCTAAACGTCTCGATATGTTTAAAAAATACTATAATATTTTACAAATGTTCAATTTAAACCTTAACTTTGTTATCAACCCTTCATCATATATGGCATTTTTATGGTCTCTTACTAAATATGAATCTTACATGGAAAATGAGGTTTAAAAATAAAAAATTGAAAATTTCTCCTTTTATCTTCTATCTCCCTCCTCTCTCCTTGATAATTCAGAGAATGGCAACAAAAGGTAAAGTTTAAATTGACCACCAACAAACTCAATAGTGAAGCCATGATAAAGCATCCTATTCTATAGTCACAACCATTTATTTCTATCATCAAGTGGAGGAACATTCTTACTTAGTCCTTATACTAGGAAGTTATTCTATTAGCTATTTATTATAGATTAGTTTTTAGTTTGGTAAAAGTATCCTGAATGCTATAGATCAATATGGATGAAATGTTCTTGGTGGCCAAAACATTATAAATGCTAGAAATATAATAGTAAATATATTTTAGTTTAAGAAAGAGAAAAGAAATGGTAAGTAAAGAAGTTAAAGAGAAAGAAAGAGAGAGAGAGAGAAAAGAGGGAAGAGAAGAGAGGAGAGAGAGAAATAAGGGAAAGAGATTTTTTATTTTTTTATTTTTTGGATCTCACCTTCCATGCAGGATTTATATTTGGCAAAGGGCCCATAAAAAATACCACATATAATTTTTATAATGGAGAACTGAAGAAAAAGTTAAGTTGAGGTTTCAATTAAACGTTTGTGAAACATTGGGTTCTTTTTAAAAGTATCAAAATGTTTAAGTTTAAATTAAATTCTAGTGAAAATGTTATGACTCAATTTAACACTTTTGTTGTTATAATCTAAATGGAGGTGTTTCAAAGAAAGAAGATTCAATCTTATGTTTCTTTAATGCTACTAACTAGAAAGATGGGAAGAGGGTAGGTTACCAATGATTGACAAGGAATTACTTTGCCTACAACATCCATTGAAAACAAAATTTTCACATCTCCTTCTTATAATGGGAAACTCAAACTATTTTAAATATATCATATATCCACATTTTATAGGGTACAAGATGTCTTAGTTGACAATAATAGTGAGAGTGATAAAGTCTTTAGACAGGGAGAAGTAACTCTTAACAAAAATTTAAAGCAACTGTTATCATTATATTAAGAAGGGAAATTTTACTCTTAATACTATTAATTTTTCATCACTCATTCCAATAATTTGGTGGTTCAAAAATTAGCTTATGTAGCTCTATCTTCGATAAGCCAACTTTCATATGATAACAAATTTTCTTTATGGTTGTTGGAATTTTTAAATAATTATCTTTGAAGTAATTGAAAATTGAAAAAAAGGAGATCCTAGGGAGTATAGAATGTTGATGTACACGTAGAGTACATAAGTTTTTTAATGGAATTCTTGGCATATTGTTATATTTTTATCTAAATTAACTTGATTTTATAGGACAATTGATTTCATTTGATATGTTAGGTCATTTTGACAAAATATTTCTTTGCAAAGTGAATTGGGTAAAGGATCAAAGTTTTGTACATCAAATATCAATGCTTTGGAGGTCATGTTCCTATTTAGACATAGGAAATTAACAAGAAAATTAAACATGGCCTCGTATAGGATTATACGTTAGCTTATATTAGCATATAAAAATAGGGTATAAGGACTTAAATTTTGAACACATGCATATCGAAGCCCTTGCTACTGCTTGGGTGAAGAAATTAAAATTTTAGTGTTAAATGAGTTTGTTGATGCCAGTATTTATCGAGACAACAAGAATTTTGGCTCACATAAGTGAATTTAATATTGTGGAAAAAAGGATAGGGAACATCTAGAGCATAGATTCTAAACCATTTTTAAAGATAGATAAATAATATCTATGATGCAACTTCTAAGCTAACTATACAGAGATAATTGAGTAAGTTAATAAGTGTTTTTTATTAGTAGTGATTCATGAAATTGTCCAGCCAGAGTGAATTGATAGTTGAAAAGGTGTTTTCAATTTTTAATTACTAATCAGCAAAAATAAACATGATTGGACTAAAGTAGTAGATACTATATCCATACTTTTTCCAATCGGAATATTGGATGATGAAAGGATTAAATTATACATCACAACCATGCATAGACAAGTTAAGTCAAACCACTTTGACATTCCTGATATTTGGGTGGTCATGATATATTGCTAGACATCAATCTTGATATATGATTATAAAATGTTTAGTTGGAGAATTAAAAATAAATTAAAAGGAGTTTTAATTTTTCTAATTCTAATTATAAATTAGAATTATAATTTATAATCATTGCCAATATGTTAGGAACCTAATGGTTTGCATATTAAAGAGCAGCTTATTTATGAAGGAAAAATCAATTTTAATTAAGTTGGACTTAATTATAAAGTTTGAGAAACTTTAGGGATCAAATATGATATATTTGATTTTATTAAAATTAAATTAATTATAATTAGATTATGACTTTAATTATGCTTAAGGATATTAATTGTAATAAAAAATTACAAAAACCGTAATGCTTTTTTAATAAATAGCAATAGGCATCAAGGAGCTAGCACTCCTGCCTATTTCCTCTTAAGGGTTGGGAAGTTGCTCTATATATACCATTCAAGGCTAGACAAAGGAACAGTTTGTAGTTGACAAATTGGAAAACCTTTCAAAGGATTTCAACAATAAACTCGAATAAGGTACAGTTTCTTACTTTACGATTCGATTCGTGTTCATCTTTTTTTCAAGTTATTCAATTATCAGAATTCAAACGAAAACCATAAAAATTTTTGTTTTATGTTGTGCCTGTAATTCGATCATAGTTGGTTTCCAATACTAAAGTGTGTTGATATTTGGAACCAGGGTCTAAGAAATTGATACTAAATACAAATACGTTAGAGCCTATATTGCTTACTAGACAAATATCAATATTGAATGCTGTTAAGGTATATGGAATATATCCTTTTATTTAGTTTTGGCATTTTATTTATTAACTAAACATATAAGATATTAATTGGACTTGGACTCAAAGTGATGTGGTTGCACTTATAGCTGTAAAAGAATTCTACACAAAGTTGAAGTCTATTATTATCATGTTGGTGGTTCATATGGGTACTGCCAGATTTTTTGGATAAGATTTAAGAAAACTGGTTTTAAGTAATTGATGTGGGGTCTTCAGTATTTGTGTCATGCATGTCTCTGTCATGGCAAAAAGGTAAATTAGGTGGGTGTTGTGTTAGTGGTGTAGTGAGTGTGTTAATTGGATTTTTGAAAAATACAGCTAAAGCTGTGTTGACATCTGCATAACTCAGCCTTTTCATTGGAAGGGTTATTTTTACTTTGTGAAGGCTTTGGTTGAGTGTTAAACCGATGGGTTGTGCGAACAACAATTTTATGTCAAGGTTTTCATGACCTTGGTGGAAAGTTTATCGTTGACAGTGTGTGTGATTTGACAACTGCATTTGCTTCTGTTTTAAGTGGCTATTAAGAGCGTCTTTGGTGTCTAGTGTGAGGATTTTGGCAGTTGGTCTTTCTATGGTGTTTGTATGATTTTATTGGGCTGTTCATTGTTGATGGAGTGTTAATTTTGTGGTTGTCGTTTTTGGTGTTGGTGTGCAAAAATTCCAGAAGTTCTTGTTCCTTTTTGTTGTTGTCTTTATTGTTGGTTTTGTGTGAAAAACTTCAACAGTTGTTGCAGTTGTTGCAACTCTATTGGATTAACGTTTCGGTGAAGAAATATTTGTTAATTTGAGACGTTTTTGTGGCTATTGTACGTAGGATTTTTAGTGAAGATATTGAAGCCTCATAGCAGATCTTTTGATGGACAACTTCCCATTCTTTCATTAATGAAGAGGTATATTTAGGAGAGTTGTTTTTTATCTCACGTGTTGTCTTTTTCTATGTTGGTTATTGTTTAATCACTTGAGTTGTTTATTTTGTATCTTTATTATCCAATACTATTGAGAAAATCCTCTGTTAAGGTTAACACGAGTCAGTCGTGTTACTAGGTGTGAAAAGCCTTTCACGGGAAGTGAGGTTGAGAGATAGTGTCAAGGGTTGAGTGATGTCGACTCAGTAAAGCCTTGGGTAAATCTATTATACTTTGGTGAAAGTATTAAGCTGGGTGAGGGCCTCGCAGACATATACAAGAAGTGTCGAACTACGTTACCAAATTCTGGTGTTATTTGTTATTTCGCTTTTGATTGATTTTGCTTTTGTTTGTGCTAGAGATGACTACGGTAAAATTGGGAAAGTTTGCAAAACTATTACCCCTATGGTTTTTCAATTGGTATTAGAGCATGTCACCGAAACAGAACTTGGTGCATCAAGTTGGTGCAGATCTGAGTTTTGCAATTTTGGCCATACGAGAAGGAGAATCAATTATCAGGCCACCACTATTGGACAGTTTCAATTATCCTGCATGGAAATCACAAATGAGGGTCTTTATTCAGGCATAGGGAATAAGAGCGTGGAACTCGGTGTTATATGGCTGGACATATTCGATGATTACTAACGATAAGGGAGAGACAGTTCTAAAAGATCCATCTGAATGGAAAAGAGTTGAAGAAGAGAGGGCACTTGGAAACTCGCAAGCAATGCATGCAATTTTCAGTGTTGTTGATGAAGGACGCTTCTCAATGATATCAGCCTGTGAGTTAGCTAAAGAAGCGCGAGATACTTTGCAGACTATTCATGAAGGGTCCAAATCTATGATAGTGTCAAAACTACAAATGTTAGTTGTGAGGTTTGAAGAATTGAAGATGGATGAAAATGAGACCATTGGGGATTTTCATGAAAGATTGCCTAATATAGCGAATCAGGTACATCAACTCGGAAAGAAATATTCAAATCTGAAACTAGTAAAAAAGATGTTGAGATCACTACCTCTAAGATTTATTCCGAAAATTGTAGCAATCGAGGAGGCTCATGACATCAATGACTTGTCGTTGGAGAAGGTAATTAGAATTCTTACCAATTTCAAAATGAATTTGTTGAGGGGCAAATAAGAAAGAAGCAAAGGATTGGCACTACAGGTTGAAACTGGAAAAGGTGTGAATGATGCGGAAGATGAATCCAACGAGAATGAGGATATGGAGCTATTAACACGAGAGTTCAGTAAGTGGCTGAAGAGAGTGAAAAATGATAGACCCGAGTTTAGGCAAAATGGCGGGAGCTCATTGAACAACAACTTCAAACAACAAGCCAAAACTCAAAAGGGAGAAAGAAAGGTGAAGAGAATTCAATGCCATGAGTGTCAACTTCGGGCACGTTCAAGCCGAATATGCTAATACTTTGAAGAAAAGAAAAGGAACATCCTTTACTAGCACTTGGAGTGAGAATGAATCCGAGAGTGAATATGGTAGTAAAGAAGAAATCGCTAATGGTGCTGCATTAGTTGCTTTATATAACAAAAGTCCTGTTACTTGCTTAACAGTAACTGAGAAGGAAGTAACTGAAGATGAAAAAGGGGAAAATTAGAAAATTTCCAGAAAAACACAAATAACTCAGCTCAAGATCTCATATCAGATTATGACAGTGATGAAAGTGGCCTAGATGATAGAAAGGAGATTATTTACGAGGCTTACAAAGCTATGTATGAAAAATGGGTAAAAACGTGTAGGAAGAATGAAAGGTTGAAGGAATAAAACTTCTCTATGAAAAACACTATCCAAGATTTAGAGAAGAAATTGATGGTAGCTTTAGACGAGCTCGGTGAAGCTAGACTGAAGTTAGTAAGTACCGAAAAGGGTTTGAGAACACTGAATGGAGGCATAGAAAAGTTAGAAAAGTTGATCGAAATCGGTAAAGTTAAAGGAGATCTTCAAGGCATTGGTTACAAAGGTGAATGTTCCAAGTCGAATGATGAGAAAATTGGTGCGACTAGATCTGTCCAAGGAGAGATCTCAAAGAAAAATCAGAGTTACATGTCACTTTTGCGGAATAATCGAGCACATAAGATCGAAATGTTACAAGCTATTACAAATGATGTTTCAAAGAGGTCAAAACTAAAAATCTAGGCACTCTCCATTAAATTTCCAGCAGCAACCCATGTTACTGAAACACTCTTGGGTTAGAAAGTGTCAAGGACAAGCACAAAGACGTAGTGAAGAAAAAATAAGAAAGTGTCCAGATTCACAGTTAGTTATTGCTTTTGAAGCAACTATTCTAGCTGAGGATAAGTCAGTTACTTCAGATGAAGAAATCAATCAGACATTTGATGACCGAGATAATGTGACGAGAAATAATCCCAGGTTTGAATTTCTTTAAGGGACACAGGGACTGTGTGCTTTATATTTTTGAAGTATAGTTTGATGTTATTTATTATAAAAATGGAAAAGAGAAGTTTAAAAAAGGATTTGTCCTCTTTAGTTATTCTTTAATTTTTATGTTGTCATTATCGTCCCATTTTTTTTAGTAGTTTGCATTGTGACTTCTATTTGGCTCCACCGAAGACTCTTCAGCTCTCTCATCAGTATGGGTCTTTCTCTCTCTCTTTCGGACATATCTCTCGGTGTTTTGAATGGTGGTAAATTGTCATCTTGGCGTGTGTATGATCCTTCTGCTGCACCTACTGTTGATTTTTATGTCTCTTTATTCATTAAGATTGATTGTGTTAAAGGCATTCTTCGTTTTGACACTGTTGTCCCAAGGGAGAATTATTAGATTGTTTACGGTGACTGTTCCATTTAGGGGGAGATTTCAAGGTATATGCATGACTATTAGTCTTGCTTTTTAGCATCTTTTTGTCTCAAGGGGGAGATTGGATAATTGTGATGTTATTTGGAACTTAATGTTTGATTAAGGGGGGAGTATTTGTCATATGAATTATGAATTTGATACTTATATGTCCAATTATGTTATTTTGGGGGAGTTTAAGAGTTGTGACAAAAATGCCAAAAAAGGAGAGATTGTTAAGGTAGTATATGGAATATATCCTTTCATTTAGTTTTGGCATTTTATTTATTAATTAGACATATAAGATATTAATTAAACTTGGACTCAAAGTGATGTGGTTGCTACACTTATAACTGTAAAAGAATTCTACACAAAGTTTAAGTCTATTATTACCACGTTGGTGGTTTATATGGTTACTACCAGATTTTTGGGATAAGATTTAAGAAAACTAGTTTTACGTAATTGGTGTGGGGTCTTCAGTGTTTGTGTCATGCATGTCTCTGTCATGGCAAAAAGGTGAATCAGGTGGGTGTTGCGTTAGTGGTGGTGTAGTAAGTGTGTTAATTGGATTTTCGAAAAATACAGCTAAAGAGGTGTTGACATCTGCGTAACTCAGCTCTTTCATTGGAAGGGTTATGTTTACTTTGTGAAAGCTTTGGTTGAGTGTTAAACCGATGGGTTGTGCGAAAAACAATTTTCTGTCAAGGTTTTCATGACTTTGTTGGAAAGTTTATCGTTGATAGTGTGTGTGATTTGGCAGCTGCATTTTCTTCTACTTTGAGTGACCATTGACAGCTTCTTTGGTGTCTAGTGTGAGGATTTTGGCAGCTGGTTTTTCTATGTTGTTTGCATTATTTTATTAGGCTGTTCATTGTCAATGGAGTGTTAATTTTATGGTTGTCGTTTTTGGTGTTGGTGTGCAAAAATTCCAGAAGTTCTCGTTCCTTTTTGCTGCTGTCTTTGTTGTTGCTTTTGGACGAAAAACTTCAGCAGTTTTCACGGTTGTTGCAACTCTATTGGATTAACATTTTGGTGAAGAAAAGTTTGTTGATTTGAGACATTTTTATGGCTATTGTACGTAGGATTTTTAGTGAAGATATTGAAGCTCATAGCAGATCTTTTGATGGACAACTTCCTGTTCTTTCGTTGATGAAATGACATATTTAGGGGAGTTGCTTTTTATCTTAAGTGTTGTCTTTGTTTATGTTGGTTATTGTTTAATCACTTGAGTTGTTTATTTTGTATCTTTATTATTAAATACTGTTGAGAAAATCCTCTGTTAAGGTTAACACAAGTTGGTCATATTATTGGGTGTGAAAAGTCTTTCACAGGAAGTGAGGCTGGGAGATAGTATCAAGGGTTAAGTGGTGTCGGCTCAATAAAGCCTTGGGTAAATCTATTGTACTTCGATGAAAGTACTAAGCTGGGTGAGGGCCTCGCATACATAGGTAAGGAGTGCCAAACTACATTACCAATTCTGGTGTTATTTGTTACTTCGCTCTTGATTGTTTTTGTTTTATTTGTGCTAGAGACGACCACGGTAAAATTGCAAAGTTTGAGAAATTACTACCCCCTACGATTTTTCAAATGTTATATCAAATAAGGGCATGTTGCAGCATGTGTTCATCGTGAAATGATTTCAGTTAATTAAATAAGAGTTTTATGCTTGAAAAATATTTTTATTATGCTTAACAATGATTTTTAATAGCATCTAGGAATTAAACCATGTTTGAATTTACATATATTAGTTCAAGAAAACATAATTATGAATTGATTAACACATTAATATTAGGAGTTATATAAGATGTTAAAGATAGATTTACATAAACTTTCTGGTGATAGAGTCTAACTCTTATAAAATTTCACATAACTTTATGCATTCTTAAAGTTTTAATTAGATAAAGTTATCAATTAATCAATTTGAGGAGTGATGATTAATGCTTCTAGAGAGTGTAATTTGTAATTCATTAAATCAAGAAATTTCATAAATTTAAGTTATAATATCTTCTGAAATAACTAAATTATAAATATGAAGATGATGTAAGGGGGAAGTCCTTATCTAGATGTTTTATTATATCTAGTATTTTTTTGTTAGTGATTGCTTTCTCTTGTTTCATTGGATATTAATCAGTATTAATATAATTTTAAGATTAAATTAGATTATTTTTAAAGATATCAAGGAATGTTGAAAGCATTCCTTGATCCAACTTTTTTTTTTAAGATTGAAATTCATTTTTTTCATGATATAACGTAAGGACTTGTGAGAAATACCATCAAAATTATCTTAAGGTATAGTTTTAATAGCATTCGATTAATAGTTCCAGCCAAGAATTTCAAGTTTGAATTGGTAGATATGTCATACTGAACAAATCAAAAGAACAGGCTTTTAATCCGGTTACCTATCCACGTTGCATATTTTCAATCGCTGCGAGCTCAGAGACCTTGCATCAATTTCTGAGAATATACATTTCAAGTGACATAATGTTATGTCGTGTACAATTCAAACCCCTTAACAATTGCCAATTTATTAACACCTAAAGAATACTTTGACTTCTTTTGCTCTTGAAAAAAGAAAAAAAAAAAATACCTTGAACTCATTTCCCAATTGTTTCTGTCACCTGTCTTGCTTTATTGCTTAGGATGCTATGGAAATGGAAATGGAAATGGAAGTCTACGTTTAAGCAATTACTTTGCACTTCCCCTTCTAAAGATATTTGGAAAAGTTGAGGTGGAAGCATTCAATCATCCAACCAAGCCTCTTAAGTAACCATTTTATATTATTCTGAAGGTGCTTAAACTTGAATCAATTGTAACAGACAACATTGGTATCTTCAGACGCATTCGTTGAACTCATCCATCAAATGTGAGAAAGAAATCGATGTTGCTTTAGCTTGGTACAACATTTGAATGTTGATTTCCCATTTTATCATTCCTTTTACTATAAAGTAATTAGAAGCTTACAAGTTCAAACATGTTTGATGATGTAAAACTAAAACTAAAATTATTAAGTTATATAACGTCATATTTATATTAACCTAAAAATTCCCCAACAAGAGAAAAATTATGAAATGGAGGTCCAAGTTAATTAACGCTCAAATCTGCATTTTGCAAGTATCTTCAAGACAGTAACATTCCAAAAATAACTTTCAAGGTAAAATTAAAAATTAAAAAAATTGTTGAAGACGATAAAGAAATGGATACAAATATTTAAAACAAGTATTATCAAAAAATGTTTTTCTTATCTTTAAGATAGCATAAAAACATATTCAATTGTTGATGTAAATTAAAGTAGTTATATTTGATTATTATTAATAATTATATTAGATAAAATTTAATGATAAATTATTTTTATTAGTAAAAATCAAATATTTTATTAAAATAAATAATATAATAGTTATTTTATTTAATGATTAAATTTTAATTATATTATTAATAATTATTAAGTTAAATTTGTTTTATTATAAAATTAAATTTAATTATACATAATTCTAAATAATTAAATATACAATCTTAAATTAAATTATTCATAAATTCTTATTAATAGTTAATATTAAATAATCAAATAATATATATTTAGTTGATACTAAATCAAATTATAAAACAGCAAAAACAAAAAACGAAATCACTTTTTATGATTTAATCATAAAAAACTATAATAAAAAATAGAAATCAAAACTTATTACTAAAATTTAAAACAAAAATTAAAAAATAAAAATAAAAACCGGCAATCTATACACAGATATAATTAGAAAATAGAAATATATATTCATGCAATGCGAAGACATGTATTATCAAAAAGTAAACTTTCCTCTGTGACGACGAAACTTGACATCATGTAGCATACGTCTACGGTCCATCTCTATAAATATAAAATAGTATATGATTATTGTAACATTATAGACTATGAATAGTGACACACATAATTAATGTACCAACTATGACTTTTTATGATTGTAATTAAAAACAAAATTTGAATTTAAAAATTTTGTGTGCAACTTGACACGAGTTACGTAACTTATATTAATGAGTTACATTTTAGGACTAGCATATCATTGAAGTCACAGAAACAACTTCTTTATAAAAATACAAAACAAAAGATTGCGTATATTATGATCTTCCTCAAACTCTCGCAAAACGAAGAGCCTTGTTTATTGGGTACGTTAACTTTTTTTTATTTGTCATATCATTAGTAGCTCTTTCAAAATTTTGAATTTGAATTTGGATAAAGAAAATAGAGGAACAAGATCTATCTCTTTATAGACTTTCTTAACAATCATTAAAAAATTAAAATGTGTTACTTCGCTTAGAAACTGCTTAGTTATTAATGTTATCACTTTCTATAGTTATGAACTTCCAAAATTGGGTCACTCTCAAGTAAATTACTTGGTAATTTACAGTTTTGTATTGTTCACGACTGCTCAATGCTTCTTCTTCGGTAGACTTTGAAGAATTGGGTCAATAATTAAGATAGATAATTACAACTTAATTTAATATTATTTAATCATCAATTATTTGAGTGTGTCGTATTATTCTATTCAGTTGTTTTCAACCCTTTTATAAAAATAAGAATTCAAACTATCATATGCTTGCCCGATCAAGTCAGCTCACATATTAATTAAAAAAGTTTAAAATAAGTTGGGATCATTAGTACTTCAGGTCCGGTGAATGATTAAGTACAAATCCTAACGTATGTAAGTTGGACAAACAAGAAGATTAGTACATTACTAAAGAGTAAGATTAAGAGGTGAAGAAGAAGGTTAGCTGTTTTCAGACACTAATTCTCTTGCAAGCTATTTTCAGAAAGCATAGAGTTACGACCTGATCAAGACTCAGAAGAAACTCCAAACTTGTGGCCAAATGTATATTTTGATTCAAAGATTGAAATTTGGAAGGGGGGACCTAGTCTCCTGTAAAATGTATGACTTTGTAAGCAGCTGCTATGCACTTTCCATCGAATCTTCGCGCATGCTTCATTTGTCGCTTAGAAGCAAGTTGAATAAAAAAAGTGAAAAAGAGAAAAGCCGGATGTGGGGCGTATACATTTCACAGTTATATTCTTTCTTATCGCCCTCTTTGCCTTGCTTCTCGAGGGACTTTATATCTCTATATAAAGTTCTACTCTTTGATATCTTCCCCTGTACCCAAACCCAACACCAACACCCTACTCAAAGCTTATAATGAAATTAAGCTACAGATCAGGTGTTCATAACGCCCACAAAACGACGGTGAGATGTTTCTCCCTTGCAGTATTCATCTTTGCAAGTGTTCCTCGGAAAATCTATACATGTTATTACTAATGTGGCGGATATCTCATGCAGCAGTAACTTTTCAGTCGGCAGTAACTCCTAGCCACGAACCAACTTGAACAAAAACTTCTTGTTACGATAGGATTATATATATCAAGAATTTGCTCATACAGAAAAATTAATGTAATTGATACTACCTTCTGTTCTTGTATGCATAGATAATGGAGATGAGGGTACATATGGATTGCGCTGGTTGCGAGACCAAGATAAAGAAGGCTCTTCATAAACTACAAGGTATATACATATACATATATTGATTATACGTATAAGCTTCTGTCATTTTATCACTTCCATTAAATTGATAGTAACCACTCTTTACGACCTCAATTAAGCTTTCTGACAGTTGGTGTTACTGTTGTGGTTACGGCATCAGGAGTTGATGACGTTGACGTAGATATAGCTATGCAAAAGGTAACTGTCATGGGATGGGCAGATCAGAAGAAAGTCCTCAAAGCAGTGAGGAAAACAGGAAGAATAGCAGAGCTGTGGCCATACCCTTGCAATCCCGAATCCTATAACTACTACCAACGTTACTACTACAACAACTATTCTAGGCAGCGACAACAACCAGATTTTGATGACTCATTCACCTACAATGGCGCAGTAATTGGATCTAGCATTTATACAGGCTCTTCTTCCTACAACTATCGCAAACATGGCTACAATGATCTTGATTCCTACGGTTATTATCAAAGACCGCCCTATTCAACGTTGGTTGATGAGCAGGCCAGTTCCTTGTTCAGTGACGAAAATCCCCATGCTTGCATGATTATGTAATTAGAGTTTCAATTGTAGAATTCGTCACTTTGTTACCTTAGTTTTTTTAGGTTGTCTACCCATTCCCACTTGCCTAATAAAGTTATGTAATGACTCTTTTTTTGGATGTCATCCGTCTATGTCCTTCACTAATTTTTTGATTATAGTATTCACTGAATTAATTCCAAATTTAACCGACAATTAATTGGTTGATATCGCTTTTTAAATTTCTTAGCATTACTCGCATGTTCAAATAAAACGATTATATAAGAAACTTCACCGATTTTAGTGGAAGTATAAAAGAATATGTTTCATCCTTCATTCCTTGGTTAAAGCTTGGTTTGGAAGAACGGTAACGGTTGATAACCTGCTAAAATCAACCTGTTAAAATAATAAGTCAATAAGTACTTATGTGTTTGAAATTGCTGTTTTGGTAAGTGCTGAAACGTGAAAATAAGTGTTTGGTAAGTGGGATTGCGGTTGCTGAAAAGAGATAAAATGATTAAAAAGCCCATTAATTTAATAAACTATTAATTGTTGTATAAATAATTAAAAAATATATTAATAGTCATATAAATTTAAAATTATAAATAATAAAATATTAAATTAAAATAAGAAAAATATAAAAAAAATAAATTTAGTAAATAAAATATTTCATAAAATTATATTATTAGTCATATAAATTTAAAATTATAAATAATAAAATATTAAATTAAAATAAGAAAATATAAATAAAATAA
>JANQAP020000056.1:606909-621624 GCA_026874005.2 Erythroxylum coriaceum
TTTTTATTCTGTTAGGCAGCTGACACAAGTAGTGTTCATGCTATGCAAGCTTTACCATATTATTGTTAAACTTGACTATTAAAATGTCCTCCTTGTAACCCTATCCATGTCACTATGCTTTTAAAAATT
The DNA here is from genome assembly GCA_026874005.2 of Erythroxylum coriaceum. NCBI lineage: Eukaryota > Viridiplantae > Streptophyta > Magnoliopsida > Malpighiales > Erythroxylaceae > Erythroxylum > Erythroxylum coriaceum. Next base: position 607,039 of record JANQAP020000056.1, read on the forward strand.
TTTGTTATCATGACCTGATCTACACACCTTGGCCATTAATCGTAATCAATACATTCAACAAATTTGATTCTTTCCTCATTTGCATTGTTTATGACTTCTTTACAAACATTGATTGATTTAAGCAATAAATATGCTTTGGAAATTTTTGTGAAGTGTAGACACACCTGTGCATACATCCTTAACTGCATGTTTGGACATATGATTATGTATTGCAGGTTCTAATAGTATTTGGAAACATCAAGACCTTAGAGCTCAAGCTATGAACGCAGCTACTCGAGGCAATCTTGTGTTATCTAGCAGATCTAAGAATGGCAAAGATGAACCTGATCATCTTCTTGTTCTTGTTCATGGCATCTTGGCTAGGTATAAGTATTTGTTACTTCATAGTATTATACGCAAATTCCCCTTCTATTTCTCCCTTTCGTTGCATTAAATGCAAAAATATAGTTGAGACTGAAGGGAAAATCAGTACAAGACATTTGTTCTCACTTGACAATGGCAGAAGCTAATTCTTCTGGTCAGCTGGATGTATCTATGTTCATGATTTTGTTTGTCCTAGAATATGTATGCATGAATTTCTGGTGCACTTTCCTCGTTTCATTCTTTCCTTGTACTCCTACAAGTTGAACACTTATTGACTTTGTTTTGGGCTTCTGAGAAAAGATGGTTATTGAAGCATAATACAGCTCATAGATACCAAAATGAACTGAAATTAAATTCTCCATAAATTTGTATTGTTTGTATCCAGATGCACCACAAGCATCTAAGTCTCATTTGGTTCTAGATATTTCCTCATGATAGTCATCTACTGATTGCTTACAACCATTTTTTAAATGACAATTTCAACTGATTGAATGAGCTGTGCAGTTTTACTACTTAAAATGTTTCAACATTTTGATATACTATGCAACAAGTTTGCACTTCCAGCTACACTAACATTCCTGGGTGCATTAAAGATTATATATGGCTTGAGAAAAATTCAAGCAACAAATCAGTAGTTTTATCACCATGGGAGTGATCTATTGGGTTTTTAGATTAAAGAAAGGCCTGTTTCTGGTGCTTTTTACCTTTGAGGTTGTAGTCCAAATTGTGTTTAATTTGACCATGTTCCTCAAATGCAGCCCAAGTGACTGGATATATGTGCAAGCAGAGTTGAAAAAGCGTCTTGGGAGAAACTTTCTAATATATGGTACGTTTTGGTCATTCACCAATTAATATACTTATTTTATGCAATTCTTAGTGGTAAATTTTAGGTGTGCAAAGTTTAAAGGTTTAAATTTGTTCTGTTATTTAGCTTTGCCCTGTCGATGTGACCATAATTAAAAAGTAAACATCACACAGATTAGGGGAATTGCCTTATCTTCCATGTGCAAGAAATTGGGGCTACTGATTGATAAAAATTAGATACAAATGATGGAACAGCAAAGAGTTCACTTGGGACAAATCACTGGTCTTTTTTGATTAATAACAAATTCTATGGAAAGAAAGGGCAAGGATGGAACCATTCTGAACTGTTTCTGTATCTTTTCAACTATAAATTTTCCCTAAAAACAAAAGTGACTCTCAAGTTTTCAACATATTATTTAGAGTAAGGGGCTTACAACAGTTGGCTTTTGACAGCAAGTTCATCCAATAGCTACATTAAAACCTTCTCTGGGATTGATGAAGCTGGAAAGCGACTAGCAGAAGAAGTGAGTCTTGAAACCTCTTTGAACATATGCGTGCAGATTTCTCTTAGATCATCTGATATGGCGAGTGGATTATGAAGAGCGGGTCATTGTATGATCAATGACGTTCCTACCTATTAATCTTCTCGTATATGTAAACAGGTAATGCAAATTGTGCAGAAGGCAGGGAACTTGAAGAAGATTTCCTTTTTAGCCCATTCTCTTGGTGGCTTGTTTGCAAGATATGCCATTGCTGTTCTTTATTCAAAATATGCCTCAAGTTCTGGTCAATCTGGTGATCATACTGATTCAGAGAGGCTAGATTCACATCCTGCTGCTTCTTTAAGACGAGGTACAATTGCTGGGTTGGAGCCAATCAATTTTATTACTTTGGCAACCCCACATCTTGGAGTTAGAGGAAGAAAGCAGGTTTGTTGTGAAGCGTATTCCCTTGTATGTATCTTTGTAGCTTGTAGTAATGGTTCAGTCTGGTATTTATTGGCCTCCAATGAGGTTCCCATTTTTTATTTGGAAAGTTATATTTTTCATCGCTCTTTTTTCTTTTGAATTGTAAAGTATTCTCATATTCTTTTGCACTGGCTCTTAGGATTGGGATTATTCATTTATGCATTGCATAGTAAAATAAATGAAAAAATTTCACCATTTTGTAGTTTTGTGACTTCCGAATTCTGATCTAAATAAACTTGGGACATTGTGATAAAATTACTAAATGCCTTAGGTAGACAAAGTTGGGATAATAAAGAGCTCTAAAATGGAAAAGAAAAAGACAACTTTGAAACTCGTGTATTAGCCTCTTTCAGATTTCTAAACTAAATGTGTTTATGAGAAAACTTCTGGATGTGGTAAGTAATAATTGGTGCATGGGATGAGTTCAGGTTGGAATTTAGCTGTTAATACGAATAAGAGAAACTCTTTTATAGCCATTTCTGTCAAATAATGTAGAAGCTACATTTATTGCTTGTCATTCCATTCTATACTATTAAATCTGCAGATAATCTCTTCTGCATCAACAGCATCATCATTATTATCCTCTCAGATAAATAATTCATCTGTTGTTATCATATCATTGTTTATAGTGATTAACTATAGTCAAATTTCATAACCGTCTTAGATTTCTGCTAATGAGTAATTATGATCTATCTCAGCTTCCATTTCTCTTGGGCATATCCTTTCTGGAGAAAATTGCTGCACCATTAGCTCCTTTTCTTGTGGGCCAAACTGGCAGTCAATTGTTCCTCACGGATGGTCAACCAAACAAACCACCTCTTCTTCTTAGAATGGCTTCAGATTGTGAAGATGGGCAATTCATGTAAGTAGGCTGCAGTTCTAAATAATTGGAGCACATACTATTCTCTGAAGCAGTCAGTATTTGCTGATCACCTGTCTTCTTATCCCTGTTTCTGTACTAACTTGCAGATCTGCCCTCGGTGCATTCAGATGTCGCATTGTTTATGCAAATGTTTCTTATGATCGTATCCAACTATCTGTGTGATGATTGTATGCTACTGTACATAAACCATGTCCGTAAATGATGTCTTTATGCAGTCAAGCTCCCTTGACACAAACTAGATATGGTTGGTTGGCGCACTTCATCCATAAGGAGGGAGAAGGAACTTGTGAAGGTGAAAATGATACTGTAACTCTCTTTAACTCTAGTTCTTGCTATTAATCGTTTAATGGCTGCGTCCATAAAGGAAAGCAGTATTTGGTTCATGAACCGGAATACTAGTCAATAGTTTAACTAGACTGTCATTTAGAATTCTGAAAGATCATTGGGCAAAAAAAAAAAATTGCTAATATTGATTGTTTGAAACTTAGGTTTGTGGGTTCTTGTTGGACTAATAAGTGAAGTTAGTTTGCAGAATATCATCTTATACAGTATTTCAGCCTTTTTCTTCATCTAACTGCTCCTATGGTTATGAAAGCTAGAAACAGCGGTTACAGAACAAAGTTAAGTACGAATATTTACCCCTACTCTGTCTCAGATACTAAATTATATTTACTTTTTCTCAACTGACAGCCTCCCCAGAAGTCTCTGGATGGTTACCAACATGTTGTAGATGTTGAGTATTGTCCGCCAGTCTCCTCTGAGGGTCCCCATTTTCCTCCAAAAGCTGCAAAGGCAAAGGAGGCAGCACAGAATGAACCCAACGCACAAAACACAGTGCAGTATCATGAAATAATGGAAGGTGTGATGTGTGGTCATTTACGACATTGAGATTTCTGATTACGTCCTATGGAAAAGGTAATAACTGGATTCCTTTTGTTAACAGAGGAAATGATACGCGGTTTGCAGCAATTAGGATGGAGAAAAGTTGACGTCAGCTTCCACTCGGCGTTCTGGCCCTTCTTTGCTCATAACAATATTCATGTGTGGCTCAATTTGTTTCCAATATCTATATAGTTTCTTATTTATTATTACATGCTGTATTCTTCATTTCAGGTGAAAAATGAATGGTTTCACAATGCTGGTGCTGGAGTTATTGCTCATGTTGCAGACAGTCTAAAGCAGCAGGAGTCTTGCTCATACATTGTTGCTAGCTTGTAGCTTTAGTTGCCATAAGCAAGTGCTCTGCTACTACAAAATTGTTGTATGATAATTGCTCATTCCCAGAATGACAAATAAAAATCCTCCATGTTCTCGCTTCGTTATATGGCTTGCCAATTTCTATGAATAATTGAATAAAACGACAAGAACTTAGGTGAGAAACTTCATTAAAGAGATGCAGGCCAAGGATATAAAAATAATATCAAAGATAGAACAGAATGCCCCTAGTTCGTAGGCATGATTGATCCATGGCATTCTTTTAACAAGTTCATCTTGAAGTGTCACGTGTTCTCGGTTACAAATGAATGTCAGCTATGTGATCAAACTTTGAACAGGAACTGATTCCTGGACCCCAAATCCCGTTTGAAGCTGAGGCCGTGTCGATTTTTCCCTTTTTGTAATTTGTAACTGTAGGCATCTAAGTTCTGATAAGACAAACCATAAACCTTAGCAATTGTCTAAAGCCAGCTTCTGTAGTTGCCAGAAAATACAAAACATGAAAAACCAACTTCTTTATTTTCCATTATGGCAAGTGGGAAGTTTATCTAAGCTCAAATTTTACAAATAATGGGCAAAGGATGAAATAAAACCTCTTGTATTTTGCTAATTTTGTCAATATTTATGTTCTATAATGGAGTGAAAATGGGCAACGAAATACCACCAAGGTGAACGTAGATAGCTGCATTAAGACAACTATGTTGCATTATCATATCATATGCCTCCTTTTGTGAAGAGGTGGTTCTATGATTACCTATTTTTATGCCTCTTCCCGTTCTTCCTGCTTTGGAACTCTTCGCGATGAAAGATGGTGAGCTAATAGCGGGTCAAAGCAACCCTTAGAACCACATGTATTGGACAGGACCACATAACAACCCTTAAATCAAACTACTGAAGAACAGAACTAACCAACCAGTACCTTTATAACAGGCAACACCACTCACTGCATGATTCAAGACCACTATTCCTCCTTCACTGAGTTATTAACCTTCTCTGGTAAAATTGCAAAAGGAACAATCAGAAGCTCAAGAAGAAATGGCAAAGCTTGCAAAAAAGATAACCTTTCTGGTCTCGGTTCTCTGCTTTCTCTCCCTTTTGGGCTGCACCTATGGACATACTGATCGTTTCATGGTTGAAGGCAAGGTCTACTGTGACAATTGCCGTACCCAGTTCATTACCCGAATCAGTCAATTCATGAAAGGTACGTAAATTTCTTGAAAGCATCATCAATATATTGAAAACCTACCACTTTGAATATCATGGCAACTTTCATGTCATTGCAGGTGCAAAGGTGCGCTTGGAATGCAAAGAGATGGAAGGCGGCAGCTTAACGTTCAGCGAGGAAGCAGAGACCAACGAGTCAGGAACCTACATAATCGAGGTTGACGGAGACCACGAGGATGATCTATGCGAGATTATACCTGTAAAATCCGGCGACCCTAACTGCAGTGAGGTAAGCAACGACGATTACCTTAAGAAAGCTGCAAGAATCAGCGTCACATCCAACAACGGCATCATTTCTGGGGTGCGCCAAGCCAACCCTCTTGGTTTCATGACAAAGGAAGCTAAACCAGAGTGCAAAGAAGTGCTCAGAGAACTTGGGTTCTCTGCAACTGGCTTGGTTAACAATTGATATCACATCACTTCCACTACGCAGTAGTAACTGAATAAATATTCCGGTCGTTCAGTTGGTATTTTCATGACATCATTGTGAGAATTTAACACCTGACTCTTGTATACGAGGTTTCGACACCCTCACAATTCTGCTACTTCCTCCATGTTGAATTCCATGGTTTTCAAAAGCTATCATGAAAATGTGCAATAACTAGATTAAAGATTTCTAAGTTTAATTTAATTTACGCAAAGCTGTCATGAGTGAATATTGTTTTTTAAGAGACTGTTGCTCATGGGATCCTTAGACAATAGCAGTTTTTCTAAATCGTCAGAATTTAGAACCGGAAAACTATTATCTTACCCATATGTCCGAGAATTCAGGCCACTCCATTAACACATTGTCCTCTTTTCTTTATGCTTTCTTTCTTGTCTGGCGCACGGTAACTACATAGAATTGATCTCCATATTCACTTTTTTGGCTAACTTATATGTCTGGTATAACATGAACCTTTAACTTTAGGCCCAAAATCTACCGTGAGCTTATATAAACGGAGATAATAAAGAAAAACATCTGTTTTACTATTCATAACTCCATTAACAAGCTATTCAAATACTTGAACGACGTCTTTTTTTTTTCATCATTGTCATCCTCCCTCTCTCTTTTTTTTTTTTTTCCTTCTTGTGTTTCTTCTCTTCTACTATTATTTCAAGGCATTTAAGGCTCTTTCTGCTGAATCCTAGAACCAATAAATCTTATGGTTCTACTTTGCTAAGCTCGTGACTGTGTACCCTTCTGAAATTAAGTGTTTGTTACGTAATGACCCTTCTCAACCCTCACAAATCGAAAACCTTATTTATTGACTACATTGATTTATTTTTCCAACGTGAAAACGATTAAAAGTTGATTACTTTAGAAAGGGGTTGGTAATAATGGAGACAAAAAGAAGAAAAATTGTGAAATTATATATTTACATTTTATTAAATCCATTTGGGTTCTACTGTAGACACATCTTATAACACACGAAAAGCACCTAGTAAAACCTGCTGCCACTTTTTGTTTGACCCCTTTTTCTTCACGCACTAAGCCCATCATTGACCAAGAGCATTTTGCATGTACCTAAAGATGCTTGTGCTGTTTAATATGCCTACAGGCTTTGCCCCTTTTCAAAATAATAGATGAAGGGAAGCTATCCAAAGTCGATGACTTGTGGAAGGAGTTGTCTAATGCAAACACCTCAAGAAAGGTTGAAAAATTAAAAGCTTTTCCAAGTTTGAGAACTCACCGAAGGCGTTGGAAGCTATAATCAGATGTAGACGTTAAATTTAAATTACCCAGTCATCATATAACTATCAGCACAAATTAATTAAAACTCCGTGGAGGTGGGCTTGTTCCCAACTCATAAGCGGCAAGTGTAATCTATCCAGTATTTTAAACTGCGAATTATCACCATGACAAATGTAACACAGCAACAGCGGTTCGCTCTGTTACTGCATGCATCACCTGCAACGGAGGTTAAAGAAATGATTTTAAGATCAAACTTAAAAGAGAGGGGTGAAAAGAGGATTAAGGCACAAAAGATTCTATTTTTGGTGGTGTTTCTGCCTTACTTTTGGCTCCGCTTAGTTTCCCTTTACCTTGTAGTGCTGCCATTAACGCTTACGGAAAAGAAATCTTTTCAGAACAAAGAAACGCACGATTCTTTGTTCTGAAAGAAAATAAAAAGGGCATGAAGTGATTTATGCGACTAAAAGATTGGCACTTTCCACCAATCAATCAAACAACACAGTATTTTGGTTGAGAAATATTCCACGTTCCAAAGATTATGAGCATCTAACCTCTTGATTTATAACGTAAATGTGCGACCTCTTTCCTCTTTTCGCAGTTGCAGTCATATCTATTCTTGTTGTTTAGGCAAGAAAAGCAAGATAAAAGTAACAGCATTATACTCTCCTTTTGATCCCAAAGCATAAAGCAATAATGGTGCCAAACCTTCCATTAGAATATTTTGTACTTTCAAGACTTTTTTCTTTTTATAAAAAATGGATGGTTCTGCTTATCAACTTTAAATTTTAGAACAAATTTTCAACTTTTTTCTTATAAATGAGTCAATTAATTTTAAAACACGTTCAACTGCTCTTCCTCCAAAATCGTTACAAGATAATTTGTTATACGAATGGCCATTAAAAGCGTTATAAGGAAAGGAAAATGTGCAAAATAGGGTTCCTGAACCCCTACTATAATGTCTTTGAAAAGAGAAAAAAGATGTAATGAAAAAAAAAAAAAACCTTTTCCCCACGTAACAGTGTTTGATCTTGATTTTTAACACTAAAGAAATGCCTAGTTACGTTCGCTTCTTTTTTTCCTTCTAATTAGAGCTTTCTACTTCGATATGTATGACAACACTGAAAACAAACTAGCTAACTCTTTGCACAGAGAACCCTCTTTTTTGGTTGCCGACTTGCTGCAAGTGGACTGTCCACTTGCAAGAAAGACACTAGCTGTGGACAATCTGTCCAAAGCTATAAAACCGTCTGGGAGGCAGCTGTAGACAAATTGTCCATAGTTGTTCGTGATTTTTACCTTAATTTGTTTGAGGCTTTTTTACGTAAAATTTGTGTGTCAATTTTTTTATTACTATTCATTCAATCATATTTAGCTGCGAACTTACTCTAATTCGGTCAATTTTTCACAACAAGTAGTATCAAAGCCGTGGTTAGAAATTTATGATTACTATTTTTGGTGCAATATGTATTCATGTAAAATAGTAGGAGCTAAGTTCTGTTCGTGACCTTATAAACCGGAATGTTATCGCAAATCTTCATCTGGTATTAGCAGATGGAGTGTTGTTAAGCATAGAGGAGAAGAAGATAGCAAAAGAGACCTGGGATCATCTCACTAAGATGTACGAGGCCAAGTCACTCCATAACAAGATTTTTCTTAGAGAAAATTGTACACACTCTTTGGATGTCAGAATCTACTTCAGTGATAGAGCACATCAACACCTTGAATACTCTATTTTTCCAACTTACATCATTGGGTCATAAAATAAAGCCTCAAGAACGTGTTGAACTTCTACTTTGAAGTCTACCAGATTCGTATGATTAACTCATCATCAATTTAACAAATAATGTTCTGCGGACCACTTAATCTTTGATGATTTTTCAGCCACTATTCTTGAAGAAGAAAATGGACGCAAGAACAAGGATGACAGGCAAGCAACTTCACAACAAGCAGAGGCATTAATAGTGATGAGAGGGAGATCAATGGAACATAGACAAAGTAAGAACTGCAATCATGATAGGGGAAAGTCAAGAAGTAAGAAGATTTTAAGATGCTACAATTGTGGCAAAAAGGGTCACGTGAAGAAGGATTGTCATAATAAGATAAATTCCAATCCTCAAGGAAATATGGCAGGCACTTCAAATGATGGTAATGCCCTATGTTGTGAGGCAGTGATAGCAAATGAAAACAGAAAAATATTTGTTGATGTATGGCTTTTTGACTCGGGTACTACTTTTCATATAATCTTTTAAAGGGAATGATTCTATCAAATATGAACATGTCTCAGAAGGATTTGTGTACAGTTGCAATTATCATGCCTTAAAGATCTTCGGTATAGGAACCATCAAGTTGAAGTTGTATGATGGTACAATTAGTACTATCCAAGAGGTGCGGCATGTGGATGGCCTAAAGAATAACTTGTTGTCTTTAGGACAACTGTATGATCTTGGTTGCAAGGTTGAAATTGAAAACAAGATCATGAAAATAATTCAAGGTGCACTTTTACTTGTAAAGGGAGAAAAGACAGTAGCAAAGTTGAATATGCTATAGGGAGAAACTTTGTGGGAGGCAAAAACATCAGTTGTTTCAGGATGTTCAAGTGCAATAATATGACATCAAAAACTTAGACATATGTCTGAATAGGGAATCAAGATTCTTGCTGAGCAAAAGCTACTTCCAGGGCTTACAAAGATATCTCTACCTTTCTATGAACACTGTGTTATAAGAAAGCAGCATCGGTTGAAGTTCAACACATCAAATTATAAAAGCAAATCAGTTCTAAAATTGATTAACTCTGATGTATGGCAAGCACCAGTTTCGTCCCTGAGAGGAGCAAAATACTTTATGTCCTTCATTGATGATTATTCCAGGAGATGTTGAGTGTATCCAATTAAGAAGAAGGCAAAAGTGTTTCCATTCTTCAAAGTTTACAAAGCAGAAGTAGAACTTGAATCTGGAAAGAAGATCAAGTATTTGAGGACAGACAATGAAAAAGAATACACTGACAATGAATTTAATCAATTCTACAAGCCAGAAGGCATTAAAAGGTAGTTCACAATGATATACATTCCTTAGCAGAATGGAGTAGCAAAGTGGATGAACAAAACTTTGTTAGAGAGACTCAGAGTTATGTTGGCAATTGCAAATTTAGACAAGACTTTCTGGATAGAAGTAGTAAGTACCGCTTGTTATGTGGTAAATCAAGTCTCATCAATTGCAACTAAGTTGAAGACACAGATGAAGATGTGGACTGATAAGTCATTTGATTATTCAAACCTCCATATATTCAGAATTCGTATGTGTGTGATGTACAATCCCCAAGAAACTTCGAAGTTGAATCCAAAATCCAGAAAATGCTTATTCTTAGGGTATGCTGATGGAGTGAAGGGATATTACTTGTGGGATCCCACTATCCATAATGTTATCATTAGCAGGAATATAGTCTTTGTAGATGAGCTACAAAATAAAGGAGAAGATGATAGCACATCAAAGGAAGATTCAGAGACTACTGTTGTTCAGATGGAAAAGGAATCCCAGAAGGATTCTTCTAAAGCAGCACTAGAGCACGAGGTACAAGAACCAATAGAGTCTGAAGCTCCAAAGACTTGCGATCAAATCACCTAAAAAGACGAATAGATTTGCATATAGACTATATTATTGAGGGCAATGTTACATACTGTCTTTTAACTGAAGATGGAGAGTTATTAACTCCCCATGAGGCAATGAATAATTCAGATGCATTTCAATGGATGATAGCAATGCAAAAAGAAAATAAAGCTCTTCATAACAATAAAACATGGGAACTTGTGTCGTTACTGAAAGGAAGGAAGGTCATTGGCAACAAATGGGTTCATAAAGATCAAACGAAATGTAACTTGGAAGGCTTGGGGTTCTATGCCAATGTTAAATAGCCTAAAATGATGAAGTAGTTATTTCAATTTGATGAAGAAAGTTACATGATTCCTTTTATTTTTTTAACCAACCCCTTAGTTAAGAAAAAAAAGAAGCAATATTGTAATATACGAGTCTTGAGTTCATTTTATATGTACATGCCTATTAGCTTCAGGTTGGTACAAGTATTTACTACAGTTTGGTTATGCAAAAAATATTCTGACTAAAGTATATCACTGAAATCTTTAATTACAAAGCTCTTTATGTGAATTATCGTAGTCGTAAGGAAGTGTTTTTTATACTAAGTGACATGTTTACAATTCTTTTGAATTCCTGTTTTGATTAATTTCGGAGGTAGTAAAGAAAGAGTAAGCTCCCGACTAATGGGCTATGTCGGCAGACCTCAAAGGCTTAATCTATTCAGACTTTAAAGAAACATAAAGCTTCATTTTTCATGTAAAATGTAACTTATGCATGCTAATTGAACTTAAATTCCAAGGAGGATTTGTGGTCACTATAAGTATCCCACAATTCATTCCAATTCGCAGTTATTGACTCGGAAAATATCCACCAGTACGTTAATGTACATCATCTTCAATTAGCTCTGAAGATTGGGCTGATTGGATCTGAGCTTCCTATAGAGATTAAACAGAACCTACTCATATTTACATGAAAACCTCTAGAGTCAGCTGTATCTAGTATACATATCCCAAGAGCCAGATGTGATTACCGATCATTGGCCTTGACATTGTTCTGCAATATAGAAACAATTCCTTCATATGCATATTGTTAAGCAATTAAATGAGTGATTTGTATAAGGCTGTAACTAAATTGAAGCACTATATAAGTATCAATTAATTAATTAAAGTACAAGTGGATATGTGATTAGACAATTGAACAATCTCCATTTACTAATTTTTGTTATGATAGACTTTATAAACATATTAAAACTTATAGCAGCTTAGAGACATCTGTCATTCCTAATTAACTATTCACAATAATATATCAGAGATCTTTAAGAAACAAATCATAGTTTACAATTTTAATAACATCATTATTAAATAGGAAAATTGTATTTTGTAAATAATATTTTAAAGAATAAAAAATTCACATAGACCAAAATAACCTTTATCTATATATACTTCTTCCTCGATAGACACGTTACGGTTAAATTATTAATTAAGTTGCCGGAACTTGTTAGATTGAATCAGTATGCCCATTTCAACATGATAGCCTTCCATTTTCAATGTTGAGATATGAAATCCATAAGTTTAATATTAATCTTGTCTGTATACGCAGAGAACAATTAAGATTATTTAAACGAAACTTGAGCTGGTACATACGATGGTGAGGATAATAAAATAATAAAGAAAAGTTAAAAGTTTCATCACCTGAACCGCTCCTTCGCCGCTTCAAAGGGAATACATGCCGGAAACCGTCGTGAGCCATTAGGTGCAACTCTTGCAGGACCAGTTCATCATCAAGCTCAAGTTGATGCACCCCACCAGAGACATCATACAAGGAGACTGACGGGAAGTCACCACGACCATCTCGACATGGAGGCTTCGTTTTCCGGCGACCGGCTCCGATAGGCACGTTTCTAAGAGCGCCACCCGCTGTCCAGTACCTCTGACAACCCTTGCAGAAATGTCTAGGCTGGTTAACGTTGTAGTTGTTGAAATAGCAAAATTTGGTCTCCATGCTCTTGCATCTAGGGCATGGTATGATCTTTTCCGGTCTCTTGTCTTCTGTAGGATTCCCTTTGTTTGGATCATCTTTTGGTTGTCTAGCAGCACTAGCATGCAACTTAATCGTTGTCCCAAATAGTTTAATACCATGTTCTTGGGTATCCATGAAAAAGATAGAACAAGAGTACTGAAGGAGGAGTTTGTGGTGTAGAAAGGAAAGACTGGGGAGCTGCGTTTGTGAGGTTATTTGAGAATAGTAGATTTATATGCAAACGGGGGTTAAAAAGTTGGAATAAAGGGCATATGTAGCCGCCAAGAGTAAATGGTAAGTGGCGTGGAAAAGGGGAGGATGAGCTTTTTGTCCACGTCATTACTCCATCTCATCAAAGTCTAGGCTTAGAAAAAGTCCGAAAGTGGTACAAAACCAGGTAGGTCGCTTACAAAGTTTCTGAGCATATGGGACCATCAAAGTCTTTGTCTAGGTTCTAGTCATATTAACCTAAAATTATAAAGAAACTAAAGGAGATAAAGCTAAAGCCTTGGCATATGCCTTTTTGAAGTTGCCTTTAACCGATGCATCTGATCTGAGCCCTTTACTTTTCATGGATTTTGTTGCCATTTTTTCATGGGAATTTTGGTATTATGTGTTAGTACTATTGTGTGTGTTTCCAAGGTGAATACATGAATCAACCAAAACGTGACATATGTCGCTATTAACAGGTGTTTGGTAATATCTTGCTGAAAGAAGAGTGAAGATGCTTGTAAATTTGATTTATCACACTTTCAGTTTGCCTTTATTCTGATATAAAAGATGCCCAAGTAGACAGATTAGATTTGCGCATATAAATGAAACATGTCAAGAATCATTTCATTGTTCGGCAGCTTTCATGCACATCTCATATATGCTCGCCGCACAGGATACCTCAAAAATTTGTTTATAGTCATAGACTAAATGTCTCTAATTATATCAAGAGAAAATAGTTGGAGAGGAGACAAAGACTTCTAAACTACATCCATGTTGAACATTGGATTAGGGAAGCAGATACGACAAATTGTCACTTAATACATACAGAGGCATGTTGTGCATAGGGTGAGTGGTTAGGTTCATATCGTAATCCACTATTATTTATTCCCGTAAAGCCTCGAAAGTACATTAATTGTAAATATAACCTTCTCCATATGTGTTGCAATTTTACGTTAAATCCTAAACTTCATTGTTTTGATTTACGTCTGACCATTAATACTAATTACACAAATATTTATATATACATATGTATAGGTACATAATTTTATCTCATATATATATTTATTTATTTTGTTTGTTCTCAAAATTAAGTGCACTATAATTGGTAGTTATATGTTTAGAACAATTCCGATTTCTTGGTTTTTTATATAATTTTATTTTTATATTGTTTTCACAATTTTGGTTCTTATTAATGTCAAAATTGTCCTTATTTTTGTTTTAATTTTGTTCCATAATCATTTGTTTAATTTCAAGTCATCATAGTTAATTAACATTAGCTTAGTTTTAAGTGTGTTCATTGGCGTAGCTAATTTTTCTAGAATTAGTTTTGAGCCTGTGGGAGTTTCTTTTCCTTTTTACAAGATTTATGGATTAATTTGAAAATAAAAATAAGGTCTGAAGAAAAAAATTGAAAATAGGAAAAGTTTTGGACTAAAATCAAATAAAGAGGAGGACGGGATTGATTTGTAAAATGGAAAATTTAAAGGTTTGTTATGGAAAGAACAAAGTTATCTTATGGTTCACTGAACGACACCATGTGAAGGAGGTAGTAGTTTGATAAAAATCACACCGGAGGGACGTAAAACATAATCAAAAGTAGCAGCCACCAAAACGACGCACATATAGGTCAAATA
>JANQAP020000056.1:636305-647951 GCA_026874005.2 Erythroxylum coriaceum
TCAGTTAACAAAACAACCTATGTTCTAATTAGTTCTTAAGCGCTCTAATAGACAATCGAGTCCTCACACTAGATCTCTCTTTGTATAATTACCAATTTGATTGTTTATGTGATCTATTAGGTTTTTAACTCTCATTACCCAACCTAATCATGTTATTATAAGTTCACTCTCTTGATTTGTTACCGAAGTATGCAAAAAATGACAAACCATCACATTAACATCAAAAGCAATCAAATCACCATTGATTCAAGAATCAATCCCAAAAGAGTTTAGAACATCCTTAAACAAATATTCATCATCCTCATATTCATCTCATACATCAAATGAAATAAACACAAAGAAGAAATGAGAAAGTTATCTTAGAAGGATGTCTGTAGTGGCTGGCAGCAGTGGCTCCTCTTCTTCTCTTCTCTTCTCTCTTCTTTGGCTTCTTTCTCTAAATGGTAAGATGAAGGCTCCTTTGATTAGGTCCTCTTATTTCCTTTTTTAGTGTTTTTTCCTTTTAGGATAAAAAGGCCAAAAAGTCCAAAACAACCCTTCAAAAATAGAAATGGAAGCAGATCCCTGCGTCTGTCACAATTGTGACTGGAATGTCATGATCGTGACCCTGGCTTTTCCTTCAAGCTTTCTCCAACTTCTTTCGATCTTCTTCATCTGATCTCAAACACTAACAAACACATCAAAATACCCCAAATGCACAAAATTAAAGTCTAATAATATGTTCTAAACCACATAACGCTTACAAACACAAACACAAACACATAATCACATTAACAAAATTCTAAACCTAAACATACACAAATCACCTAATCAATAACTAAAAACATACTAAAATACCCACTAGAACATAATGTAAGCTATAACTATCAGATAACCTAACACCTTTAGTGGTCAGAGTTTAATACGAACATTTTCCAAATGTTAGGGTTCATTTTAAACGTTTTACAAACATTAGGGTTCATTCTAAAAACTGTGAAATGTTAGGGTCCATTTTGCACATCAGCGTAAATTTTAGGGTTTATTTAGCTCTTTTGGCCGATTAATAAATAAGTAAGTTCAATATGTATAAGAATGGCCTATAAAGATATTTTATTATATGTAATTTGGATGTTTCTACATATAAAACTTGAGATTCTTTCAACTACTAATTCTGAAAATTATGGGCTTAAGGGAAAGAAGTTCTTATTTTTAAATTGAAAATGAGTAAAGAAAAATTATATCAATTAGGAGGAACTTTCAACCCTTTGTGAAAAATATCCACATTACTATAAAAATTGTCATACATCATTACAACTCAACACACATTATTATTTGTTATCATCAATGATAATGATGGGACACACATTTATACAATCACATAAGTCATGATATTTGATATCATCAAGTGAAAATTAAAATATATTTAATTTTTTATAGTTCAATATTTTTAAAATAATTTATTCAATTTCTTCCAAGTTAAAAATTATATTAATAATTTTTTGACGTTTAACCACATATACAAATATTAGAGTAAAGTTGGCCCTATTTTCAATATTATGTCTCCAAATGTTGAGAGTTAATTAACTTTTCTATTAAAAGTTAAGAGAAATTATTTAATATTATGATATTTGTTATTTTTTAATAATAGATAATTCTAATAATTATTCTTTGAATGTGTGTTAAATAAAATTTTGAGTATATGTAATAATTCACAAATCATATGTTTTAAATAAACTACTTAATGGGAGTAATCTTAGTTCAAGTAATCTTTAGGCACTAAAGAACAAGTCTCATTCAAGTGATTTTTAAGTCATTCATGCAATGAAAATCCAATCTTTTACACTTTAAGAATACTTTAGGAAAATTGATAGGAATTTGAACTCAAAACCTTCAACATTTAGAAGCACTTAAGGAGTCTTATTAATCATTTGGACTTGAAGAGTACCCAAAAACTTTCACTTAGACCACCAAATTTTTTTACAATATTAGAAACCAAAAAGTTCATGTTTAACAAAGTAATGTACTTTACGGAGGTTGTATGTATTTTTGGCCCTAAATAATATAGCTAGATTGCTAAAACAATATTGGAATTGAACATTTCAGAAGCCTGAATTGATTTGTTTTTCTTAAATAATGAGGTTTATACATTTGTTTTTGTTAAAAAATCAGGACAAGATACGATCTCGCATCTAGCAGAATAATTATAAAACTTTTTGGTTTGATTTCTTGAAAGTCAAGATCACTAAAATTCTATAAAATGATTAATATATAAATTATAATAAAGCATAAATTGTAATTTATACCTTATTTTGAAACTTGATCCTTTTCGTGTCGTATCCCTCGAATTTTTTCCAAAACTGACTCATTTCAACCACTATAGTTGCACAAGTGTCCAGCCTCTAACAGTATCTATAGAACAAGTTGAGAAAACTTTGTAACTATTATAGAGAAGGTTAGGCAAAGAGTGCTAACTCTCTTAGAGCTTAAGTCCAGTTATAATAGGTTTTGAACAATATAGTAATTTAATTAAAATTAAATTCTAATTTTAATTAAACTTTAATTAGAATTACAATTATTTCTAATTAAATACCAATTATACCCCAACAAGATTCAATATCTCATATTGATCTTTATTTATTAAATATCTCATATTTAATTGTAAAATTTCTTAAACTTTACAATTTAGTCCAACTTAATTAAAACATTTTCTCTCTTCAACCTTCTTTATGTGTGATCCATTAGGATCCAAATATATTAGCAATGGATATAAATTATAACTCTAAATCAGATTTAGGAATAGATAAATTAAACTCCTTTAATTTATCTTTAATTTTCTAATTATACAATTTATATTCATAGATTAAGATTGACGTCTAACAGTACATCATAACCGCTTAAATATTTAGGAATGTCAAAGTAGTTTTGGCTAAACTTTCTATATATGATTTTTCTATATAATTTAATCATTTCATCATACAATATTTCGACTTGACATAGAACATAGAATTAATGTCCACTCTATTTAAGTCAAATCATGTTAGTTCTCCACCATTAGTAATTGATTCAATTAATAACATTTGTAAACCATTTTATAAAATGTCATTCCACTTTAGCCAAAGATTTCCGAAATCAATACTAATTAAGAATAATGAAATATTCTCCCTAATTACTTTAAGGCGATGAACCCTATATTGATCACTCAACTACCTCTATATAGTTCATGTTATATCTAATGATTACTGACTGAGCTATCATTGACTAAAACATGTCATAAATAATATCAAAACATAACATTCCATTTATGAGATAACTTTGGAGATCTTAAGTCAAATGATCACTTATACAATCATCGCAACAAGAATTTTTATAAACATACAAGTAATTTTTCAAATGGATTTCTTATATGGGATCAGTTCGGTGAACTTGTTCTCTAATAGGTACTCACACGTTTGTTTAAGTATCTTTATATTTTAGTCTAAGAGATTGACTATTTCTTTCGTAAGAAAAACATAACATTTGCTAGTCTTTTATATGCTATTAATGTCTAGTCTTAATAGAATAATGACTAGGAACAACTTAGGAATAATATATGAATATAATATGAATCTCATAATTATAATCTCATCATAATTCCATTTGCAATATACACTTATCTCTCCCTTTGTTTTGTTTGTTATTGATGTTATGTACCTATTTACCTTTTATAAATGAACTTTTTTTATTTTCAAAAAAAAATGCACTTATCTCATGGATTTTATCATATACGTCTAAATATGTATAAGATAAAGAATATTTTAAAATTATTTCGTTATTAAACTACAACCAACTAATTGGCTGTAAGGTATAAATCAACATTTTTCTGGGTAGAAATTATAAAATGAAAGGGCTATGTCAAAATTATATTTTAGCTAGTTAAGTTTCTATTAATAATTGTACTTAAAATAATACCAAAATAATCAACATAAATTATTTTAAATATCATTTACAAATTATTTCGCACCTAAATGCATAATAGAATTTGTGTATAGAAAAATTCTCACCTAGTTTGCAAAAGGTTATTAATGAAAGTCATGTACCTGTGAGATATATATATTCCCTCTATCATACAGAAGCATTATTCTGGTGCATAATGATCGATCCTTACAAAAGTTCGAATGAAGGTTGCCATTATTT
The DNA here is from genome assembly GCA_026874005.2 of Erythroxylum coriaceum. Classification (NCBI taxonomy): domain Eukaryota; kingdom Viridiplantae; phylum Streptophyta; class Magnoliopsida; order Malpighiales; family Erythroxylaceae; genus Erythroxylum; species Erythroxylum coriaceum. The sequence goes on from JANQAP020000056.1 coordinate 640,458, forward strand.
CCTTCCGGCCTTATTGCATGTCATCTTTTCAGGCTTTTCATTAGATTCAATGATAACTTTAATTTGTGGCTTCTTTTTCTTCATTGTTGGCTGTGTACAGGGTAGCTTTCAGTTGCAATTGGAAAGGAAAGTCGTTTGATATGATTTAGGTTTTCTTTAATCCGTTCTTTAATAAAGGAATCCTGATTTATTAACTAACAGAAGAAAAGTAGACTCGTTCGCAGAATTAACTTTCTGATTTTATAATGTAGATGAAAAAGCATTTTCTTTTTCTTTTGATCCCCACAGATGCACCTTTCAGACATGATGCTTTGGAAGTCTCTTTTCCATCACAAAGATATCTTATTTATTGATTAGTATATAAAATTGACTAAGTGATCGCTGATCAAAATTAGTGTAACCTTTTTTATAATTGGGGCACTCCAATAGTTGTTTATTGCGCTACTCTTGGAGACTGCCTTCAAATGCAAAGTGAGTATAATCTGCTGCTGGTCATGATTAACAATCTACAAATTATCAGATTTCAGGCTTAGCCAATATAAAACCATGTTTAGGGATAAACTACACTATCAAAATAGTAAAATAAGATGGCGATCCTAGATATTCACATAAAAGATATCGACTCACGTTGAGCAGAACATTTACAGCTATCATACTGACCCCCGGAAACAAATGTTGTAAACAACTTGGAAGTGCTCTAATCCTTTATTAAAATAGTATTATGGTTTGATTAATTAAAGGGTAGGAAAGCATCGTGTCGTGTAGCTTGTTGATATGGTAACAAAACGAAGCAGGAAAAGTCTCCCTTTTGTCCTTTATTGATATTTTTTATTTGCTATTGGACTTTCCCTTTTTCTTTTCACAATAAAAAATTAAAGAACGCTAATTGGATCCATTAATCAGCGATTAATATTAATAGATGGCTAGATGTAGATAAGCACAGAGTGACACACAAAAACAGTCACCCTACGCCCCAGATAGCGTAGGAGTTGTCATGCAACTGTAAGAAAACGTGTCCGACGTCCGACAGTGGTGACGTTGAAAGAACCGACAAACTAATAAAACAAAACGGCATGTTGTAATATGGTACTAATAAGCATGAGGCCCAAAACGGCATGTTTTATGTGTTTTTGTTTTAGCTATATTTGCCTCATACTAGAGTAGAAGCCATCTCTGGCATTTTAGCTAATTTGGGTAATATTAGGCAGAGAATCTGCAATTGATACTGAAACACCTGTTTTGGCTGTTGGGATTTCGAACCCATCTAGTTTTTTCCTCCTCCTTGTTTCTTACGGTAGTGATAGTGCTTAAGTATTAAACAAAATATTAAAACATGTTCCAAACACGTTACTTATTTTATTTAAATCATTTACAAAGATTCTAAAAGAACACTTCATTTGTTTGCTCTTTATTGTCTTGCTCATGGTTAGGACTGCAACAATAACCAACTTTGGAAAAGAAAAATGAGTTAAATATATAAATGATTGCCCTTAGACTGAGTCTGGTCATTTGTATGAAAACTGATACATACATAATTGAAAAGACCGTTACATTAGCTATGTCAGTGGGTTGAGTTGAGGCCTAAGGGATCATGTAAGGAAGATCTAGTCAAAGTTGCAGTGTTTCATTCTTTGTTCCTTTTGTTGGTTTGTTACTACGGTTACTTGTAAAGGTGCACAAAAGTCAAAAACATTAGAAAACGACATAATAAGAATTTGTGAAGCCTCATCTTCCTTCCTTCCATTTGACAATTAACTGCGTGCACAAACGGTCGTCATCACTTCAAAATCAGTTTAGATTCCTCATCTATGTTATGAACTGTCAAACTGAATTGGAGTCTAGAGCTCATTCCTAAAATAAAGCTTAACTTGTGCTTTTCAATCGTTATTGTTTGTTGTTAAATGGGTATTCCTTGGACTGAGCTTCAATTGAATATTGTACTTGAAACGCATAAACTTATGCTTTTATAATCAAACTCCAAAACTCAAAAGAGGTAAACCTCAAAAAGGTAAAAAATTTTACCAGAGGACCTATTATTTGTGAATTGTTCTTTACAAAGAGGATACCTGTTGACCCAAGTGATCATATTCAACCCATCAACATGTATATAAAAGCAAAAAAGATGATGTTTAATGCCAGTATTTTGGAATTCTGGTGATCATATTCATTGAAATGAGCTTCAATAAACATGGTAGTAAAGTAACTGGTATATTAAATAACAACAATATGACACAATAGACACTTTAGTCCGAGATGAAATGATTGCCAGTGGATGAATGAAAAGTTAAAACTAAATCATCTAACATCTTATACCTTTGTCCCATTCATTGAACGAATCAATGCTAACAAGCATGAAAATAGAAGCCTAAAAATTAATTACACTGGGAAACTGGCATTATTTACATTCAGATATATTCTGAAGACCTACCAGAATTTACCAAGTCAAAACTGCACATGTATTTGCTTTCTAGTTAAACTAGCACAACACTCTTCCCTCAGAGCTCAGAAATATCAAGTGTCACTCCAGCTATCATCTTCTCCATCATCACTTGCAACAACCTGACATTGTTTTCCACTGTCAAATTTATAGAGTGACATCATTGCAGAGAAACAAGCAATGATAACGAACAGAAAACAAAATGGCATTGAGAGAAAACTAAACCTGGCGAATTGCATTTGCCTTTTGCAATATTGCAGTTAATTTGTCATTTGCAGTGGAGTCTGATGTCAAAGTTGGCTGTGTTGTCACTGTGCGTCTCAAGGTGAAAGACTGCTATGACAAAACAAGTAACATATGAACATGGGTTTCTTGGCAAAGAGTGCAAATCCACCATTGCCGTCTAGGTTTCATGTCAAAAAGGAAAAGCAAAAGGAAATGATCACTCACTTTGGCTCGAATTTGTCGCAAGAAATCTTCCTTTTCATCCATCCCCTTAACATTCACAGGTTGATTAGCTTCTTTCTGAGCATTCAACTTTTCCCATTCCTGCTGCAGCAGGCATAGAGTCCCATTAAACAGAGAATTCCAAGTTAAAACAAGATCTAAATTCACAACATACAACAGACAACAGATGTAGCAATTCTAGTTCCGGAATTGTACCTTATTCTTTGTTTTAAGAGCTATATCTCCCTGAACTAGCTGTTGTCCATCAGGTGGAAATGTCTTAAGTTGTTGAGATAAGGAAGATTCCAAAAGCTTCAGATCAAAAGCATGTTCATCAGCTCCAAGTACAGTATAGAGTCTATCATTTGTCAAATAGGAGTGAGCTTCGGAAACACGCCATTGAAGAGGAGGGAGAGGTGGTGGCAATGGGGTAGACTGTACTTGATGCTGGCAATCTAGGACATTCATTTGATCCCAATTGTCTTTTTCTTCTCTCTGCGGTAAACAGTTCACTGTTTCCAAACCTGGAAGATCCATCATTGATGCAGAGTGAGATGGATCTGCACCATTCTTGGGGTATATGCTATTAAAGCCTGTATCCATGTCGACACCATCAATTTCTGATTCCCTAGCCAGCAAAGACCTTGAAACAGATTCAAATGGTGATATTCGCATAGTACTATATAGTTCATTGTCCTTACAATCAGGTGATTCATTGCATCCCCAATTCTCATTGTCTGAATCAGAGTTATGGCTCAGATAATCATCAGATATATAAGGAGATGATCTACAGAAGGTATCATCATCAGAATCATGACCCAGAACATGCTTTGGAATACCAGTATCCGGGACCAACTGAAAAGATGTAAACATATCCCTAAAGCTTTCATTATGATTCACATCAGGAAATTTCAATTTCATTTTGGACACTTCAACGCTGTCAATAGGGAGGAAAGATAGTTTCATGTGTTCAAGAGGGGGTGAAGAGGTAAGTGAGTCCGCAAAAGATATATTTTCAAACAGCTCATGCAATGATTTTTCTTGAGTTTGATGTGCAATGCCATTGTGCAGACTCTGGTCTAACACACCAGGTCTATGTGAACAAGGCAACTCAGGTTTACCATCAAGAACAAGCCTACCAAAACCATTACTGAGTAACCTATGGCCAATTCCAAATGACTGAGACAGGATTTCCTCACTCTCATGACTAACAGATATCTTTCTAAAGAGCTTTTCTCCTGGTGTATCTGCAATGTTAATATTCGAGATACGCATATAATCATGATGGTGTCCGTAACTATAATTAGAATCACCAGATTTTTCAACTATTCCATCTTGATCTGCATGCCACGATTTAGAGCATACAGAACTTGGAATCCGGTCCATGCTTCCATCCTTGACCGATCTGCCTGATTTTCCCATGTCACCATCCATGTTGGTCATAGAAGTATGATTCACAGGGCCTATCGCCTCATCTTTAATATTGGACGCGGAAACCTGGCCTGCACTATTAGATGCAGAAAAATCAGGAGGCTTTGATGGTTGAAGACCTAAAAGGCCTCCATTAGTCCAGAATGTAACAGAACCAACATTAGAAATTTCAGTCTGAGATCCATGAGACCTGCAGGAATTGCTTGTGGTCATATTACTCAATGACTCTGGAAGATTTGAATTCTCCATGCCAGAAGATGAAGAAGCACTGACAAGAGATTGTACTTTTGAACCATCTAGAGGATCAACTCTTATGCATCCTTCACTTGACAGTGAATAGCCCGCATTTGAAAATCTGCCAGAGTGGTTTGATGCCTGTAAATCGGTAGAACTCTTCGAGGGGATTGATGTGGGAAATTCACAAAGGACTTCCTCCTTTTGGGAGATATCAGATGAGGTATGGTGCTCATTATTAGATCGATGATTATCAGAAATATGTGCGGTGTATTCCTGTGTTATATTTTCTAAATTTGTAGTTAGATGTTCATTAGCAAAACCCTCTGATGCAGTGTATTTGGACTTATCACAGGCTATTTCATTGTGTGATATATCAGATGAAGTATGAGAATCAGCTTTAGACAGACAATGCTCTGAAATATCTTCTGTGACTTCTTGGACTTCACTACCACTTCCTCCATTTTTACAATCAGAATAAGCAATGTCCACTTCATGTTTTGTTCGGAAATCCACATCATTCTCGGATTCCGTTTCTATTGGGTTGAGTGCGACATCATTCTCGGATTCCGTTTCTATTATGTTGAGTGCATCCATATAATTGTCCGGCTCACTCTCATCTTCATCAAGCTCGTCCATATTGGTGCTTGATTTCATAGTCCTTTCGTCATGTACAGCATCTGGTTGATCAGAATGCACAGGCCTCGTGAATTTCCTCTCTTGTACATCAAGGTCAAAGTCTTTTGTGAGTGTTTCTGGAGCTTCAACTTCATCACAATGTTGACCTTCAGGCTCCACTATTTCTGCCTTTTCATCCCTTGTAACACATGATGAACTATCAGTGATCTTCTCTGTCGACAAACTGTGTGGAAAGTCATCAGCTGTAACCCCAAGTTGCCCACTAGGATAACTAGAATTGTGCATATCATTCTGTTCAATGGACCTTGATGAGAGTTCCTCTTCTTCAAGTTGCGAGGAAGAACTTAAGTGAAAGAAAGATTCCTTATTCCATGAACCAGTTCTCGTATCAAAAGAATTAGTGCGATCACCCAGATCATATTTTAATGTCACGTCAATTGTAGAGGCTGTGTGCACAGGAGAAGGGTGGGCATCGGCAGTTGGAGAAGCGAATTGCACTCTGCCCAATCAAATATCAACCCAGATTTCAATGTCACCAAATGGAAGAAGGTAAAATTAACCCACTTTTATGATATTAATACAGATAAGCTCATTTATAAACTGTACCTGCCACCATGATTTGTAATTGAAACAGGACGCAACAAATCGCCATTCCTTTGCAATGACCCTTTTTTCTGTCCATTTTACATTAGTGGTTTGACATGTTCAACAAAAGTATAATTGATGGAGCATATATTTTTATTTGATTACATCTATAGCAGAGAACCAGCTTATTAAATTTAACTGTAAGAATTCACCATTAGATTTGGTACTTTTGATGATAATCAAAATTCTGGTACTGTCTAAAGATACCTTGCTTTTATGAGCTTTGTTATCTCTTTGGAATTTCCCGACGTCCGGCTCCTTGCAGGTGCCCAATCTTTTTCTGAAGAGAGTTGGATCTGAATATCTCTTCAGACAAGATCCTGGGCCACCAGTGTCAAATCTGAATGGCAAAACAAATTTATTTATGACCAATTATGAATAATATCAAACCGAAAATCCCGAGCATACATCATCATGCATTGAAATCTGACAGTGGGCAGTGATCATACCTGTCAAGCAAGTGCAACCGTGGAGGATCTTGACACTCTTCATAGGAGTCCATGATGAATCTCGGCAAGTCATTGTTGATGAAATGGTTTTGCTCATTTTGAATGCGAGGGTGCCATCTGGAACCTGTAAGCCAGCTGCTTTATGTTAAGGAATTGAGATAACTTGGAAAATTCCAGAACGTCAAGTGGAAGAGCAAATGAATACAGCACATCATATTACAGGAAAAAGAATTAACAGCTGAAGTCTCGTAAAGCTAAATGGGCATCCGTTATTATAAAAGTCCATGATCAACTAAACAAGCCATAAGATTTCAAACTATAGAAGTATCCAACATAATTCTAAGCATGTCATAGGGCAGATTTGATCAAGATAATAACTAATGCTGAAGAGTTTAAACAGTTGAGAAACAACAATTTTCAATTCATACCTGATACATGCACATTCAGCTGTAGATAACTTGCAATTTGAGTTAAATTAGGTCGGAGAAAAAAGAGTAATCAAGTCAATAAAGAAGAAACAGCTTCTTTCCTACATTTCACAAAATTTCAGATCGCCAAATGCTTCCTTCCTAAGGAACATGACATTCATTCCATGATTCGTCACTATCAACGGATCAATTTTCTAAAGAAACTTTTACACGTATGCACTTCTCTACAGTGAATTGCCTCGAGTACTCCAAATGGAAAACAGAATAACCAAGGAGAGTAATTCTGATATTAATATAATTAATTAAATTCTGCAGACAACAACAATAAGTCTGGCTAAAACTCCAAATTGGAAGTTGATTTCTCCAAAACAAATGTGCCTTCTTTGGAACTCAATCTTCATGTTGTCAACAAAGTTGTTAAAGAACATATATATTATAGGCCTACTTAGTATACCTTCAATCTATATGTACGTATCATTCCTATAAATAAAGTATCTAGAGAAAATTATTTTTCCTTCTTGATTACATGGTATCAGAGCCAAATTTTCCTAGTGACAATTAGTTGTTTACAATTTATCTCTCTCTTACTTCGCTTATGTCCACAATGAACAGACTTTGTAGAATTCATTTTGATTGGGCGTGTTTGGTAAGTAGCTAATAAGCTGTTTTTTAGCTGTTTGACCCAAATTAACTGTTTGACCCATATTAAAAAGCCATTTATATGTTTGGTTATGAGCTGGTTGGTTGGCTGATTCAACCCAACCAGCTAATGTTTTAAAAGCTC
>JANQAP020000056.1:656652-676695 GCA_026874005.2 Erythroxylum coriaceum
ATTTGTTTGCCACGTGTCTAAATCTAAAAGGGACACTGAAATTTATTAATCATTAAATTAATTAATGTAACCTCAACAATCTTAATATTTTCATAAGTTTGACCTGAAGAAAGATTTACCAGAGGGCAATTTATAATTGTTTGATCGAAGGATTGACCAGCGGTCTGGAATCTTCCAAAGATAATTGAGTGTTGTGGCAATCAAACTATTAAATTTGAGCATTGTTGACTTGGAATAACGAGTAATGAGGCAAGCAAGCATTTATTACAAGGCTCTTCAATGGACCTAAATGTTGGAGGAGATCACATTTGGGGTACGTTATTGCAATTTGCAATATAAAAAGCAACGAGTAATATTCATTTCTTCTTAATATATATTACTTATTCTTACATTGACGTAATCAAATAAAATGATTTGATAACACGCAAAGAACAAGATTTATGGCTTAATAATAGTTAAGCTAGAGCAGATTGACTTAATATTTTTAAAACTGGATCGGAAGTTAAATTTGTAGAATAAGAGGTTTAAAGTTCAAAAGATTTAATTAATATTAAATTGTCAGAAAAATAATTAAAATTTAAATAAATTTTAAAAATGATTAAATATATTGATCTTATTTATTAAAAAAATTAAAATTTAATTAAGTAAATTATTAAATAAAAATATGTTAAATCGGATTAGATTGACTTAATTACTCTCCAGTTTAAAAAAAAGTCAACAATCTTTTGGGATCAGATTTTTTGTACCAATTATGATATTTTTATTATGCTTTATTAATTCTCGTCTATATATATACGTAGATCCTATATAAATATATAAATAAAATTTAATAAATTAAGATTAAAATAGAATAAATAGAACAGAAATTTTTACATATTAAAATAAAAACAGAGTAAATAGAAGAAGATTTTACGTACAACCTTTTGCCCTCTTAAATTTGACAGATTATTAGACATCAAAGTATTGGGGCAAGGGAAAGCTGAGCGCTGGAGACTTGTCAGTAGCTATTGAGACAATTTCATGCTGGCGTACTGATGTCCTTCGAAAGGGCAAATATCAATCGAAGTTCACTTTTTGTTAGCTGTGATTGTCCTTGGCAAGAACACTAAATAATAAAAAGTGTCCTACCAAATGAGAAGGCATAACCGTACCCACAGATTTTGTTTCGGTACAAGGTGAGCTGTGTAGCACCTAAGCAACAAGGTAGGTGGTACATCATTACTCACACTAAATTGCAAGCAATATGTACATCTATTTTATGAAATTTATTGGATACGATTGAGTGGATCAATAATCATACTCTCTAGATATGGACAGCTAGAGATTTAAAAAAAAAAAACTCGGTCCCAGTTCTCTTGTGAATTTTTGTTTGTTTTATTAACGTTTTTAGCCTTGTACATCTTATTGTTTGTGTTTGCCAGATGGGTTATTTTTGTTTTCTACTACTTTCTGTTTGTTGGGAGAGGTCCATTAGGTCCATGTTCAGAGTGATGAACCATTCAAACCTATATGCAACCTTGATCAATATGGCGTAGATTAAGCGCTGTGATTGATAGTTTTTCATTCATTAAGAGGCTAATTGCCAGTGGGATGCCAATAAAAATCTTATGAAAACAACTGCTGAATGGCTTGGAGGCCGGCATGCTATGGATTATACTATTAAGACCTTTTGACAACATTGTTTTGCTTATCATAGAATCCTCGTTCCCAAGGACATTTGTATAGAAGAGCAAGTGGACTCCAAGCAACTAGATGTTTGGGCCAATCTGATAAACCAAAATGGGTTCAATTCTATTTTCATTTGGAAGGAGGCCCGTAATGCCAATTCCTGTTACAATTGCCCATCTCGACTCCATTAGTAGATGAGTTCTTTGTTCCAAAGTTACAGCGCTTGGAACTCAATAGTATTCTCTACAAATTTACACTTGAATTTGGTGCATAAAACAGAAGTAGAGAAACGATTAAATGTTGACATAAGAGCTTGAAATATGGAAGTTGCTGGATTAATCATATATAGTGGTTCAATAATTGTAGTCTACTTGTTTACTTTGGCTGTCTATGCTTTGACTAGAAAGCGCACTCAAAGGCGATGGGAGTAGAATGTGGGGTCATTCACGTGGAATCGGTGATGAGAATCATATTTCAAACTTAAGATGGGATCGCATATATGTAATATATGAATACTGTTCATAACATCATACACCATGAATCAAAGTGTGCAAGTCCCACTTCATATTTGGTCTCTTAAAGTGCGTTATCACTTGCCTTTTACCCCTTTTTTTCCTCTTTCAATGACTATACAAACACACTGCAAATTTGGCCTTTAAAACCTCGACCACACACACATACCAAATCTAATTATGCATGAACGGATACGTATTTCTTCAAATCAGTAGGAAGCAGCTAGGCCCTTTACTAGATCTTTTGAGAAGATGTAAGGAACATTAGAGTATGAAAAATGAAGGGAGTAAAAGTTTAGGGGTAACTTTTTGATTTGAGACTAGGAGGATTATTGTTCAAACTTTTGTATGGAATTAGAAGATATTGGAGTATAAGGCAGGCTTCAGGTTGAGAGGGTTACTCTTTGTAAACAAAAGTCATTTGACAAATGAAAATAAAATTGAGAAATGCAGGGAGAATTGCTTGTAGAAATTATATATATCAAATCAAAATGATTATAAGATTATTCAATATACTAATTGATGCATGAATACTCAAAGTGTATTAAGAATACTTGGATTGGAAAACGTATTTGTACTTCTTTAGATTATTGACTCTTCTATTGAAGAAACTTGAAATTATAAGATGACATAACTCTTTTATGATCTTTTTCACCATTTTAAGTGAGATTACAAATGGTATAAACTTAACTATTTATAAGTCATTTATACATAGGGTAATGATGTGATAAGAGAGACTTAGGTTCGATCTTTATCATTAAGGTGTCTTAATAACCTTGCACAATAACCATACTACATCTAATAAACTTGGTGAAAAAGATATAAGTTCGAAATAAGATTATAAATATAACTATAAGCTTATAGGTCTTAATTTAACATAATGGTAAAATAAAACAATAAGTAATTGTATCCCAAATAAATTTTTTTAATATTTTATCTCACTTGAGCAAAGCTAATTATAATTTAATAATTTCTTTAAAAATACTTTTAAAATAACTAGATTGGATCAAATAACAAATTTAATAAGTTTATGCGTAAATTTTGAAAAATATTTTAGCATAAATAACTCAATTTAAGTCATATTGGTTTATTATAGTTAATATATCTAATAAGTATGTATTTTGCATATTGTTAGAGGTTAAATTAGTCGTGATTTAATACATTTATCAAATGTTTTTATGTGAAATTATATGATGTTTTCTTATATTTAGTTAACTGTCTTATAAGTGATGATTTAAAGGAGAAATCCCAAATTTGAGTGCAACTTTCTCCACAGATAACCTACTGAGGAGATATTGAAGTTAACTGAAAGCGAGCAAAATGAAAAATAAACCTATAGAAAGTATCATAATCAACTTAAGCTTGAAGATTCAAAAAATTAGAGACTTTAGTTAAAAAGGCCTAATAAGCCTTAGACACAGCTAGGAGATAGATGCTTGTCTTTTTCAAGATTTAAGAGTTGAATAAAAAGAGCCTAAACAGTGCTAGTTACAAGTTGGTGTCATGCAACAATTACACATTGAGTAAGAACAAGTGGAGCTCCATAAGATCTCCTGCATCGATGTAAAAGTTAGTCTAACATTAGTCATGTTATGAGGACCCACAAAAACATAATTTCAATCACCATATGATTCTATTATATAACCATAAGTATAAATACTCCTATTAGGGTTAACTTATAGAGTTCGGAGGAAGGTGTGTGACCACCACCTTATGATTTAGAATAGTTTTAGGATTTATTAATATCAAGGAGGGATTTGGAGCAAGATTAGAGGAGAATCGTAATAACTCTTTTAGTTCTTTCTTTCTCTTATTTCTTTCATGTTAAGATTGATTTGATTAGTTTTAGTTTTATTTTCATTATATTTATGAACTAAAATCCCTATTTAAGATTAGGGACGTATTTTGTGATGAATATTTCGATATAACTAAACGGATTAATTATACTTAATAAGTTTGATTAAGGTTAATTGCATATATGAGTGGTAACAATTCCTTAATTGAATGTACTTGTATGCCTTAAGAGAGGGATAAATACCTGAGGTTAACTATTATTTCAGCATTGATAATTAATCTTGCAAAATAATTGGAATTCTTTATAAATGAACTAGAAAAATCCTAATATTTGTTTATTTTAATTCCTTTTTACCACTTAATTATCTTGTTTTCACTAGTTAGCAATTTAATTCCTTTTTATACATTCTTGTTTTATTTAGTTTCATTTTTAGGGATGGCAATAGGCCGACCCATGGGCCAGCCTCGGCAAATTTTTTAAAATAATTAAAAAAATTTAAATGTGTAAACAACGACTTTTTTTAATTGGACCTGGGCCAGCCCATGGGCCACCTATTGCCATCCCTATTCATTTTTAATTAGGATTAATAAGTTTAGTAATTATAGTTTTTGTAGGATACTCTTGAATACTTTAGAACTTATTATTTGCTACAATTGATTTTGTGTACTTACAAATAGATTCAATCAATATCTTAATTATCATACAACCCCCACAATCACAAGAAATACATAACTCACTAATTGAACTCCTTGGTGTAATCCTATTATAGTTTGGTTTGCCTCATATAACAACAACAACAATATCCCAGTAGAAATTATATTGAGACGCAGGGTTTGAAAAGATCCAAAAATATGCAACCTTACTTCTAACTAGTAGAGAGGGTGCTTCCAATAGATCCATAAGAAAAAACAAAGACTAAAAAATAATTAAATAAATAAATATAACTATAATAAAATAAAATGAATAATGAATAATAATAAAAGATACATATTAAAATAATATAATTAATAATAAATAAAAATAAAAAGATAAAGAAGAAGAAGAAGATGATGATGATGATGATGATGATGATGATGATGATGATAATAATAATAATAAATAAATAAATAAATATGTATAAATACAAATATAAAAATAAGGAATGAAATAAATATTATTTCAATCTCAAACTAAAATAATAAATCATGTATAACCATACCATTTCTGTCTCAAACTAAGACTGTGGTCTTAAAATAGGATCCATGATCCCTGAAAATTGTCATTAGCCTCATATATAGATTAACAGCCAAAATGACCCATACTGTAAAGAGTCATTATCATAAAAATTAATCATGACATAAACCATCTGCTTCAATAAAGAATCTATAACACATTCTAGGATAAATAATCATATATACACGCATACAATGAGATAACATCATGCTTACATTTCAAACATCATAATACATTAATCAAGTACAAAATTTGAAAATTTATTAATATCAAATACTGGAGAAATACAACATAGCAATCACAAACTCTTACTATATTAAAACATTATTAGAAAACATAATACTCATGTTTTTTTACATATATATGAAAATTTATAGCCCTAAGCCCTATAGTCAGTGGATCAACTAATATGTTTATGATGACAATGTACTTATAAAATATAACATTGTCGTCAACTTATCCTCAAAACATAAAGTATTTAATCTCAATACACTTGGTGCCATCGATGTTATTTGTATTCTTGGAAAAGAGTACAATACATGAGTTATCAAAGTAAAATTTGATACGCTTAGAAACTGAATCCATAATATTCAGTCTTTTAATAAAATTCTTCAACCACTTAGTATGTACTCTTGTCTTAAAATAAGCTATAATCTTAGCTTTTGTGATTGAATTCACTACAACAGACTTCTTAGAGCTCTTCTAAGATATAACTCCTCTTAAAGTATTTAATCTTTATACACTTGGCGCCATCAATGTTATTTGTATTCTTGGAAAATAGTATAATATGAGTTATCATAGTAAAATTTGATAGTTCTAGAAACTGAATCAACAATATTAAGTCTTTTAATGAAATTCTTCAACCACTTAGCATGCACTCTTATCTTAAAACAAGCTATAATCTTAACTTTTATGGTTGAATTCACTATAACAAACTTCTTAGAGCTTTTTCCAAGATACAACTCCTTTAACTAGCATAAAAATGTAACCTATAGTAGACTTATTATCATCAAAATACCTACTAAGGTCAACATTGGCTTATCCAATGATCTATATATCATTTACACGTGTAAGCTAGTATAAAATCTCTGGGTTTTGCATAAAACACAAAACACTTTTCACCGTAACATAACTAAGGTCTACTAAATATTTGTCAAGTTATACAAACAATGTTAGGCTTAGTGCATTCATCTGAATACATCAAACTCTTAACTACAGTAATATAAGGGATATAGTTTATCCTTGGTTTGTCCACCTCATTATGAGGACACTACACTTTTCTTAACTTATTATCTTTGATTATATGTGATATACCAAGCTTATAGTCCTACGTATTAAACATTTTTAACACTCTTCCCATATAAACATTTTATGTTAGGCCTAAAATCTTTTTAGCTCTATCGTTATGGATCTACACTCTAAAAAATTATTCATTGTTAAGATCTTTCATATCAAAGTTCTTCATAATCATTTTCTTCATATTCTGAAACATACTCAAACCATTTTTGGTAAGAAAATTTTCATCCAAATATAAGACTAAAAACATAAACTTGTTCTCACCAAATTTACAGTATATAGAAGTTAAGTGTGCTCCCCTTAAAATTCAAAATTATGGACAACTCATGAAAATTTAATTTATAATATTGTGATGGCTACTTCAATGTATAAATAGACTTCCATAATCTACAAATTTGGTGCTTTTTCTTTTACTTTGAAACCTTTGGACTTTTACATATACACCTTCTTTACTAGATCATTATTTTAAAAGGTTGTCTTGATATTCATATGGTGATGCTCATAAATAAAATGAGTTATTAAAGTCATAATGATCATAAACGAATCCTTGATTGAGATTGGTGAGGAAGTCTCAGTATAGTCCACTTTTTGAGTGTACTCTTTAGCCATAGGCCTTACTTTGAACCTCTCAATCTTGCCTTTAGCATCTATCTTGGTCTTGAACACTTAGTTATAACAAATGGTTTTGAAACTATTTAGAAGGCAAACTAAATCTAAGACATAATTGTTTGGCCCTCCAGAATCATCATCATCATCTATTTATTAGAATGATGACTTATCATTATTTCATCATAGGTAATAGGACTCGAAGTCTCTCCTAAAAAATTATTAGTCTCACCCATATAAATAACAACATATCATTAAATGGTATAAGCCTTCTATCTCTTTATAAAAATCTCAATGGTGCTAAGTGATAAAGTTGAGTATCCACTATAGCATTCTCAATAACACACGTCTCATCTCTAACATCAGGAACTACAACTTCATCTTATAATTCATCCCTATATACCTTTGAAGTACTTCAACAACTCTCTCATAAACAATAGGAAAATATATTGCTACTAACTCAAGCTCCTCAACTGCTTGAGCTCTTAATGGTACATTTACTACATCATTCTAAAAAAGAACTTTATAGTTAACAACTCAAAAATTTTGGAAATATGACTAGAACAGTAAAACATGTAGCCTTTCAAACCTTCAAGATGACATGTAAATAACTTAGGAGTTATCCTAAGATCCACTTCTTTTCTGGCGGGTTATAAATCTTTAGTTCAGTTGGAAAACTTTAAACACTCAAATCTTTCAAATTAGGCTTCCTACTTGTTCAAAATTCAAAAGGACTTCTGGAAACTAACTAACTAGGAACATGATTTATGAAGTTGAGTGTTTTCTTTAGTGCTTCGCCCATATATATTTAGGAAGTTTTGATCTCGCCATCATACTCCTCATTATGTCCCTTAGCATGTGATTTTTCTTTTTATCATATGTATATGACATGGTGTATTGTGTACTTATGTCATAACCCTTAAAGAACTTAGCGAAAGTTCATTTCCTTAACCTAAATATCCATGTTTACTATAGTAATCTCCACCATGATTTGACCTATCAAGTTTAATAAGCCTATTTAAGTTTCTTCTCAACATTTATCTTAAATATTTTGAACTTCTTTAAGATCTCAAACTTATTATTGATAAGACATAAGGAAACATATTAAGAGTAATAATCAATAGAAATCACAAAAAAACTTATTTCTATCTATAGTGGGATTCAAAGGTCCATTAATATATGTGTACATTATCTCTAACATCCCATTATTTCTAGTAGCACATTTCTTCTTACTTTTAATGAGTTTTTCTATAATATAATCTACATATGCACTATTAATATCATCACAAACCAAAAAAATGGAGGATTTCAACCTTCATCAATTTTTCAATCATTTCCTTCGAAAAATGGAAGTGTCTCTTATATGGTAAGGTAAATGATTTCTCTTAGGTTAAATTCCTTATTTTTCAATATTTGTACCTACTTTATTAGAATACTATCAGTATTTGTAACTACTTTATTAGAATACTACAAATCTAAGTAATAATGACCACCATTCAACAAATTTTCACTAATGAAAATGGAATTAAGAGATGATAAAATCTTTTTATTATTGAATAACAATGAATACTTTATTAAGTTTATAAAACTAAGTTGTGTCTCATGTATTAAGTATACATCTCTTTATTGAACATTATACTACCATATAGACTAAACTTCAACCCCATGTCTCTAATGTACCATCACATCCCCTTCATTAGGCTTCTTTTTTATTTTTTGTTTTAATTTTGAATGTATTAGGCCTTGAGGTGAATCGAAATTGTTATAACTTACAAAGTATTGTATCGACTGTACTTAGAAACAACAAAGGACACTTCACCTGAACATCTAACAAAAACATATATAATTTAAAATGTAGAATCCTAGCTACATGCAAATCCATCTTCACTCCCAAACATACTCATCAATGGTTGCTATTGTCCCACCATGCATGTTGTTAACATCCCACCTTGTATGTCGACATGATTTCCACCATGCATGTTCTTGTCGTCCCACCTAGTATGCCAATATGACTTAGCTATTATCGTCCCACCATGTGACCCACTGCAGTCATCTAGGACCCTAAATTGAATCATTACTTACTGTGTCATTAAACTTCTTCACCATAGCTCAGAGCAATCTACACATTCCACTATATAAATAAGTATGACAGATGCTGAAAATTATGCTTTTATAAGCTAATTTGGAGACAAATCTATTGTATCAATTGTTTATAAAATTACTCATGAGAGATGCATTTGTCTTGGAAATTTCTGAAGTTTCTCTCATCTGATGTAGTTGTGAGTGTCTAAGAAAGAACTATCCAAAAGCATTTACAAGCGGTGTTGTTTTTGTAGTTCAATCGATGAGTTCAGATGCTGCCTAGATTATCAATTTCAGTAGTTAATGTGCATTTGCTATGAAGCTCCCTCCATATGTCTCTAATGTAATGACATTTGAAGAATAAGTGCACTAGTTTCCTTTGCTTCTCTATATAAACAATATCAGTTGGTGAACTGAGTGTATTTGGCTATCTTATTTAATATTCTTAATCTTCCTTTTATCACAATCCATAGAGTAAATGTTGCACGAGGTTGAATATGACTAGACCAGGTGACTTTACTCTATGACAGCTTAAGAAGTTATTTAAAAATTATCTTCTTGTAAGAGGAATCTGAAAATTTACCATCATATGAATGTCTCTAAATGTATTTATCTATTTCAATTTTGTAGTAAGTTTCACAAATTTCGTTAGCTAAAGAGTTAGGAAATGTAAGGTTTTGAAAATTTTCCTTGCCTTGTAATGTTGTAGCAACTAACACATCTAAGGGTATTGAGCTCTTTAGGGATTAAATTGCATTTGAGTTAATCAATGGTCCACCTGAAAGCTAGTTATCATACCAAAAATTGATGTTCCTCCCATTACCTATCAGCGTAAAAAATTCCACTTTGTGCTTGTCCCTCGTCTTGAGAATGACTTTAAAAGTAGTAGAAGGAAAGTGTGAACAATCTATTTCCCAGATACTCCTATTCTTAATGAAGTAATTATGTATCCATCTGCACCATAGAGATTGTTTGTCTTCCATTAATCGCCATAGTCTTTTGATGAGTAAGATTGAGTTCATGGTTTTAATGGAGTAAATTCCCAAACCACCGTAATTTTTAGGAGTGCATATTTCTTTCTATTTCACCATAGTTTGGTGACTTATCTCCTTGCTGCCTGTCCATAAAAAGTTAATGAACATATTATCTATGGCTTTTAGGATTGATCTTGGGAAAGATAAGTGGGCTACCCAATAGGTGTTGATGGAATTAAGAACTGAGTTAATAAGTTGTATTCTCCAAACTCACGAAAGATGTCTAGAGCTCTAAGTTGAGATTTTGGCTTGTATTCGATCAAGTAGTTTAGTGTAATCCTTTGCTTTTAATTTGAGTGGAGAAATGGGGATGCCTAAATATTTCATTAGGAAATCTTGTGATTGAAACCCAGTTAAGGTAGAGATTGATTCCTAAAAATCTGAGGTGCTCTTAGAAAGAAAGATATTACTCTTAAAACAATTGACTTGAAGTCCTGAAGTTCTTTGGAATATCTTCAAAGCTTTAATCATGGTGGAGATAGAACTGACATCGAATTTTGAAAGCAAAATCACATCATCTACAAAAAAAAAGATTAGTTAGTTTAAATTTACTACATTTAAAGTGGTATTCGAAATTTTGTGCCACAACATTCTCAATGATCTTATATAGAGTTTGCATCACTAAGGCAAAGATGTATGGAGATAAAGGATCTCCTTGCCTGATCCCTTTGCTACTTGGAAAAAACCTGGTAGGTTGTCTATTCATCAAGATGGTATGAGAAAAAGTCATCCAGCATTGTTCAATCCACCATATGAATGTTTCTGGAAATTCCGTTGCCTGCATAATATTTGTGATGAAGCTCCAATCAATGTTATCATATGCTTCTTGAGATCAATTTTGATACAACAATTGGGTTGGCTTTTCTTCTTGGAGTAATTGGTAATGAGTTCTTGAACTATCATAATGTTATCACCAATTATTCTTCTAGGTATGTAAGCACCTTGAATGTGGCTAATATGCTTATGAAGAATTCCTTTAAGCCTTTGAGTTATAAGCTTGGAAATGATATTGTATAAGGAGTTGCAACAGGCAATTGTTCTAAAATCAGTGAAGCTATTCAACTCACCGTGGTATCAGAGTGATAAAAGTCTTGTTGATCTCTTTGAGAAGTGTACCTTTACTAAAGAATTTCGTGACATCTTCTAAAACTATATTACCGATGAGAGACTAAGTTTCTTTGAAAAAATTGACATTGAAACCATTATATCCAGGGGCTTTATAAGGGTGGAGAGATGCAATTTTGTCCTTAATTTCCTAGAGTGAGACAGGTCTGGCTAATTAGGTTGCTTCTTCTGAAGAAAGAGATTCATTTAGGATCTGTTTGAGAAATAGTTTGAAAGAGTGTGCATTCGTAAGCTTGCCCATAAGCTCACTGAAGTGTTCATAAGCTCCTTGCATAAGCTGAGTTTGGGAATCAAGAACATTGTTGTTGTGGTTGAGTGAAATAATTTTGGTTTTTACATTTCTTGAAACTATGACCTTGTGAAATGCAACAGTGTTTCTGTCTCCATGTGTCGTCCATTCCACTCTTGCTCTTTTTTTAGATAGGGAATAATCAAATAACAGTGCTTGAGAGTAATTGTGTAGTGCTTTCCTTTCTTTTGCTTATATTCTTTGATTTCTAGGATTAGTGTATTGTAGTTGTTGTATAGCTTCCAACTTTCCTCTAGCTATGTTGACAAGATGGTGTGTGTTGCTAATATTGCACTATAAAGTCTTTTAATGTCCTGCTTGATTAATTACAACTTCTGCGTAAAGATAAATTGCTTAGTTCCTCGAATTTCCTATCTCAATGCATTCTATAAACCTTCCTCAAACCTAGCTAGTTGCATTAGAAATTCATTGAACTTGAAAGGATGGATAGTTCTATCTGCAGTCAAATAAGTAAGAACGAGGGTACGATCAGATAAGTGATTGGCCGAATTTGAAAAGTTGTTAGGAAATAGATTCATCCATCTAAGATTTGCCACACTTTTATCCAAGTTCTTCTTTATCAAATTAGAACCCAATTGCTTGTTTGTCCATGTATAGAAGCATCCTCCCTCGATATATCAGTGCATTGAGCTTTCTCCAATTAGTATATCTTTTTGTTCTTTAGTGTATGTAATGTTAAAAATATAAATGGTAAAAGTGTAAATTAGAACCTAACTTTTTTACCAAAGTACAAGTTATAACCTAATGTTTTGAAATGTTTAAATTGAACTCTAATGTTTACAAAACATTTAAACTAAACTCTGAGTGGATGAAAATTGGACAGAATTAAGTTTATCTATTATATATATATATACTATATTTTAATTTGACATATAGGACTCACTATTTCATGTGACATCCACATGACACAGTATATCCCATATATTAGATTTAAGTTAAATCTTTATTTTATTTTGAATTTATAATTAAAATTAATTAAACTAATTTAATTATAATCAATCTTAGTTAACATGTTAACTTAATTACAATATGATTAAACAAATTTCCTAATTTTTCAAAAATTTCAAACATCTTAAGAACCCTAATTCCTAATAAAACGTAATTTACTCCCTCCCCCGCCATTTCTTAATAATTTCCTTGGAAAAGTTAAAGAAACGGTAGCTTCAAAGTTGGATTTCTTTAAACATAAAAATGTTTTACTCTGTTACTTTTTGGCCAAGACTTCCATTTAAGGTAGTGTTTATGTTTTTATGAAAAGTTATTGAAAAGCATTTAGTTGTTTGTTCTTTAAAATCTAAAGACACCCAGAATTCAAATCCATAGTTTAGAGCCATCAACATCCAAATTGTTCACAATAGTTAAAGTTGGCTACTTATAGTCTGAATCACTCAACTCAAAAGAGAACAAAAATAATTCCTTTAAAGAACCTTCATTTAGGCACACTCTTTTTCCACTAGTTTGTCTAGTGCAAAATAGCTCTAAAATTCACTTTTTAATTTGCAATTTTTACAGGAATAAGGGTTTAGGTAATCCACTGGAAGCTCTTAACCCAATCTTGAAGTTATTTTTAGGTAGTTTCCTTCTTAAGTTTGTGTTTTTATACCAACCCTTAATACAACAAAAATGCAAAAGAAGACCCAACTTAAAGTTATAAACACTTCATCGTCAACCAATGAGCAGATTCCAAAGGTATCTCTCATTTGAAAGAGAAGACTCCAAGCTTTAAATGGTCATCAAAATTGAAAGAAATTGAGATTAGAGTTTATTGGAAATTCTATTAGGGTTGTAAAGAGCTGACAGAGGAAGTAAGTTTATTGGGAATTAGGGTTCTTCAAGTTAATTGAAAATTTTAGAAATTTTGTTTAATCATATTGTAATTAAGTTACTTAGTTAATTATGATTAATTTCAATTAAATTAGTTTAGTTAGTTTTAATTATAAATTTATAATAAGCGTTAAAATTTTTTAACTTAAATATAATATGTGCTCATATGGATGCCACGTGACCTAATAGGCCCCATATATTAGATAAAAAATATATAATATGTGCTATGTTAATGATAACATGGCACATAAGGGATGGAAACTTAACGTTGTCCAATTTTTCATCTATTTAGATACTATTTTGAGCATTTTGTAAATGTTATGATTTATTTTAAATGCTTAAAAATGTTAAAGTTTAACTCATATTTTGTTTAAAACGTTAGACTCTAATTTATATTTTCTTAAATATAAATAAAGGAATCACTATCTAACTATCAACTATTTGGGCTACATCTATTAAAGATGACTTAAAGCAAACTAAAATCTCAAGGATACCTGATTTGCTTTCCTTGTTCTTCATAGAAGAATTATACTTATAATAGTCCCTTTTTAAGGTTCTCCATCTAGTCCTAATACTAGTACTTAACATTCTTATTCTTAACCCCATTAGATAGTCTATTGACTTGCTCTATATCCTTATTAAAACCTTTATTCTTGTTCCATATCTTATTTTGATTATCATAATTCTCTTTGAGTTTCGAGGATTCAACCGCAACAATCATATTATTACCCTTCTTATGGTTTATCTCTTCCCATTTTTGGATGCATATCGATATTAACTCATTCACAATCCATACCTCCTTCCTAGCATTGGAAACTATGTTTAAGAAACTAAATTTAAATGATAAAGAATTTAACACCTACTAAATTAAGAAAAAAATATGATATTAGGACCTAACTACCATTTAGCTTATTAGCTATATTTTGCATATTCATAATGTAAGTTCTAACCTTAAGTTCTCTATCTTACATTAGTGAAGTTAATCTGTGCACATGTTAACTAACTTAAGTCTTTTTACATTTAGTGTTTCTCTCTTTTAAAGCTACTATGAATCTTTTGATATTGTTTCTTTAAATGATTGGGAAAATCAACTTCTTCAGCCCCATGATGCTAGCTTATTCTATCTTTCCTACTTTTGAAAGTGAAACTTCTACTCCATTACGTTCTTTTGTGTCATAGGTGCAAGCTCTTCCTTAATGAGAGCTATATTTAAATCAGTCAAACCTGGAGCCAATTTAATATCATTCTTTTAAAGGTAAAAGTTATTCATATCCGAGGTTTCAATTGGAAAATTTGATTGTTCACGATTATTTGACTTGCTTGATTGAAAAACAATACATCTTTTATATAAAAAACCAAATAAAACTTAAAATTCACATTATAAAATTTTCTACAGGCAATTAAATAATGTAAATAAGAGTTTTAAGAAATGATATTACAAATCATTTTCTCGTTTGGGTAAGCAATAATTTATAAGATAAAATTATCAATCTCACCAAACTCATATAAGTTATCCCTTTTAAACTTGTAACAAATCAAAGTTAAGAGATAAAACAATTTAGAAGGTGATGGAACTTATTGAGTTAGCCAAAATTATTTAAAATCATGTAAAAGTAAAAATATAGAAATTCCCCTATTTGATCAACCATTTGTTCAATTGGATAAACTATCCAATCAATTAGTTATTCAACTAGACACACTATCTAATTGGTCGACTTAATTGTGGATTTGATTAACCCAACACCCTCTCAAAAATTACCAAGATATGTTGCCTTGAAAAATTTTGGGTTCAATCTATCAGTTAGGAACGATGTCCAAAATTGTAAAAATGAAAAAAACATAATAAAAAGGCCAAAAATTGTAAAGCTAAAGGGAAACATCCAAAAATACAAGAAACATAAGATTTAATCAATAATAAGATATAAAATCAGTTAATAACTTACTTTGGTATGGTTATTAACCAATTTCATAATATATTGACAATAAGCAACTTACAAATTTATGGTTTCAAGCAAATAGAATTAAATTAAAAAAAAAACCTTAAATCTTCAATCTATATTTTTCTTGTAAAAAATTGTTGACCAATTAAAACTGTTAAATAATATAGAATCTATTAAAACATATTATGATACCACATGCAAAAATCACTTATATTCAATAAAAGAGATTGTAAGATCATTCAATAAAATTCTATATACCTTAATAATTGATGAGTGAATAGTGGAAAAGTATTAGGAACACTGAAATTAAAAGACATGCTTGGAGTTTTTAAGATTATTGAACTACCTATTTAAGAAACCAAAAATTGTAAGAAACTACCTAACTCTTTTCTTGTCTCTTCTATTATTTTAATTTAAACTATGGATGATATAAACCTAACCTTTTATAAGTCACTCATATATACTATTATGAGAAGACAAGAGGGAATTAGGTTTCCTAGTTAAAGGTTTGAGTCTTATCATCAAGATGCTCTAATAGTCCTACATAATAACCATATTATATATAATAATCCTATTGAGGAGATGAAGATCATACTAGGATAAAAATATAACTATGGGTTTATTGATCTCTATTTGACTAAATTATAAAATGAAAGACTAATTAATTATAATCCAAATAAAAATATTTTAACGTTGCTCACTATCACAAATTAGAAGAAATAATTATATGTTCAATCCACTTCGTTTATTTATAACATGTAAGGAATTTCATGGTCATTAGGGAAAGAGAACTTTAACAAGAATACATCATTCAAATAACATTTAAATGGTCACATAAAATACATTGGAGTATGAAGATAGATTTTTAACTCTTTAAAGAATTTAACTTTGGTAGTTCAATGTTTATGATTCTTGTAATTAACTTTTTAAGCTATCAAGTTTTATAGCTAAGGAGAAAGGTAAACTAATCTTGATAGAAGTTCTTAGATTCAATATGGAATACTTAATTGATTTGGTAAAGTGAACTAATTGAGGCACTTACTAATTGATCTAAACATCATTTTATTGCCAAAAATTAAGAGAGAGAGAGAGAGAGAGGTCTATTAAAATTAACAAAATAAGTGAAATCAATTTTTATAGTAATGCATTTAATTACTTAGGGCCATATCAATAATATAGATTGGATTAGTTTGAGTGTGGACCTAAACCTAATATCATTCACAAATTTTTGATACAATTGAAATAATCCACATAATTTTCCATTAAATAAATACAACAAAATTTTAAATCAAATTTATGCAAAAACCTAAAAGAATTATCATTTCTTCATGATGTCAAACGATATTGAAAATTGCAAAAATCATCTTTTTAATTTAATAATTGGATACCATTGGCTATACTTGTAATATATAGGTATTGATTTTGGATTCCATGTTCTCACATATGAAGCACTTATAAGACCAAGAACAATAAGAGAATATGATTGGTAGGAGAATATGAAACATAATTTTCTATTGACTAAACACTACAATAAAATATGGAATTTAATGACACAAAAGGTGGAGTTTTTATATGCTTTTTTACGTCCGAAAAATAATTTTAGATGCTTTATAAAGCGTAAAAAAAAGTGTCACAAAAACCATTTTCGACAGTTTTCTTAGACACATAAATGCGTCAAAAAATATAGATTTTTTACGCATCTAAGCGTTGAAAAAACATAAATTTTTTACGCATCTAAGCGTCGAAAATCTATTTACACATAGATGCATCGAAAATATACATTTTTTACAGTTTTCTTAGATATGTAAATACTATTTTAAACGCTTTGTGTAAACTTTTAGATGCTTTTTTCTGACGATATTTTTCACTTTTAGACATTTTTTTAGGTAAAAAAATTCCACTATTTTTTAGTAAAAAAATAAACTTACAATTTGCTTTTTGCATCTTTTTTAAGATCACTCACATTATTATAATAAATTTTAATAAATATCTTTCGGTTGTATTGCCAGGTCGAATTTATAACAAAAGCAAATGAAAGAGGGAATGCATTCATATTGACATCTGGAAAATGTTGAATCAAATTCATATTCCTGTATTGCCTATTGATAATCCAACAATTATGTATATGAAAACTACTAATTTTACAGCTAGTTGAAGCTTACAGTAGGCCTTCTGCCAACCCAATTGCAATCTTCATGCTCTTTTTCCAGTTTAATTAAACCTCTGAAACAAATTGACCATGGAGATGGGATAGCAAGCTAAGATTAGGCATGTAATCATATACGATCAGACGTTGATCAGTCCCAACGCAATAGCCCCGAAATCCTAGCAGATTCTTGTGCCTAACTCTTCCAAGAACTTCAACTTCTACAGTAAATTCCATTTCAGCTTTCGAATTCATTGCTTTTAATTTCTTAACAGCAGTCTGCATTGCGTAAAATGAAACGACAAATTTTGTTTAGACCATCATAAATGAGATGTAAGATGATTAAGGTAATTAGTCTACTACCTGTAGACCATCTGAAGTTTTACCCCAGTAGACACTTCCAAAACCTCCTTCTCCAAGCTGGTTGTCCTCACTGAAATCATTAGTTGTTGCATGCAACTCCTTGTATGTGAACATCCTCCACGAATGATTACTACCCCCCGCGATTATGTTCATTTGCTCCTGTTGTGCCAGTACTTCTTGTGGCATTTCCTTTCTCGATCAAGTCCTTGATCATCTTTATATCTAATACCCTATATTCTTGCAAACCCACAATACAAAGTTGTTGTTTACCATCCTCTCTCATGCAAAGTTTTTTGCAGTACAAGAAATTAACATTCAATAAATTAAAGTGCAATATAGCTATGAAAAATAAAACTATGCTGACTTACTTCCGATCACTAAGAAGATCAAAAAATTTTCCTCCATAGATTTCAAAGAAGCTTATGAATAGCTGAAATCCTTGATTCCTATAAATATGGTGCATCAACCTCAATATATCTCGAGATGCTTTGATAGGTAATGGCTTCATAGTATAAGTTTTTCCACTTCCTAAATGGAAAAATATATAAGCTGGTTATACAAAAATAAAGCATAACTGGAAGACATTAAAAATCATACTTGGTTATCAGACATTTATTTATGCAGGCAACGAATAAATGGTTTAAAGCAAAGCAGTACCACAAAGCAAGGTCCTGATTAATGCATAGAAAATAGAACTCCAGAACCATTCAAAGCACATAACGAGAAAACAAGAGTTGGTAGT
Organism: Erythroxylum coriaceum; assembly: GCA_026874005.2. Taxonomy (NCBI): domain Eukaryota; kingdom Viridiplantae; phylum Streptophyta; class Magnoliopsida; order Malpighiales; family Erythroxylaceae; genus Erythroxylum; species Erythroxylum coriaceum. Next base: position 675,308 of record JANQAP020000056.1, read on the forward strand.
AACAAGCTATTGATCAGAAGAATATCCATGGTGCAAAATCTGAGAAAACAGCACACGAATTATCAAGATAGAAAAACATGGAAGCAAGAAATTCAGGCTTACGACATCAGCTAAGAATATATTGTCCACAACTCATTGCTTTAAGAAATCAAGACAAACTTTCAGAATGAAAATAATTATCCAATCAAACCAATTCAAAAGATAAAGCGTATTCAAGGATGTATTGAAGATTATGGGAAAAGTAGTGTACCAGTTTGACCATATGTAAAGCAAGTTGCTTTGGTACATTGGAAAATTATTGGAACTATGGGCTCCACCATCTCATGATACACCTAAAACATCCAAAGAATCAACCATATGATAAATAAAAATAGAAATTTAAAATCTTAGCTTCCAGAGTAAATCATAATGATATATACTCACTTCATCGTTGGAGACCTCCTCATTTAGAACTGCATCAAATACAAATTCATGCTTCTCAACATATTCCGTTAAGCCAACCTACAAACCAATAGCCACCATTTTTCATAGAAATTCTATTCCCTGGATAGATCTACCAAATCTTAATAAATAGCACAAAACTAACAAACAGGGTAACCAGGACATGATTATATGCTACTATTGTATGCTAAAGCAAGATGGATAAATGAAGATGATTGAACAAAAATGCTGAAAACAACAATTGAGCAGAAACAATACAGTAGAAAATATTAGGGAGCAAAACCTCCATTTTCAAGATTTATTGTAAAATTAAGCTAAAAGATGTAAAAAATTCACCAGTAACATTTACTTTCAGTTTAGTTTCATGAACTGTCAGAGAATATATAATTTCCAAGAACTTTGATTTTGTGCCATATCTACCCTTTTAGGACATGAGCCCCTTCACATGTTTCTGTACACCAACCTCCCATGCTTTTGGACAGGCAAGATTGTCGACAGTAGGACTGCTCATTGGCATTGTCACATGATTAAAGCAAATTCACCTGCAAAATGAAAGAAACTTTATTACCATTTCTGGGGAATAATCATAAAAACAGATAGAGGAAATCAAGAACAAATGTACCTTAACTATTTCGGACTTTGAACTGGGACGCATATAAGCTGCCAAGATGCTCAAGTTGAAATCTTAGTTGCATGGAAAGAAAATAAATAATGGAGGTTTTAGCTTTCTGTGATTAACGAATACATTGATAACCAATGTAACCAATAGAAGGTACTCCTTGAATGGAATGGGCTTTCATTGTTACGAACTTTAGGGGCATTAGGCATGTCCATAAATAACGAGTTTGAGAAGAAAGATATACGCCTCCAAGCTTCTAAGTTAGTTGGAACATCCATTGCAGATTCTTTAGTTGTAAGCAAAAGAAAGAGTCGTTTAATCTGGAAAC
>JANQAP020000056.1:684636-698601 GCA_026874005.2 Erythroxylum coriaceum
AATTTGTAAAATCACCATATGGAATCATTCATTTATTTTGATTTTCATATAAATGGAAAATTCTGTCCCTTAGTCAGTATGTTGCATTGAAGTTTTGAGAGGATCGAGATGCTTTATAAACTCTGGTTTACACCAAAAAGATGTAGAGTTGTTAGTAACTATCATTTATTAAATTTCTCAAAAAATTATCCTATGTATTATGCCACGGTAATCTTTAGATAACTAAGTTTATATTGTCATCAATAACATCTAATTTGTAAGTATAAACCCTTTCGATTTAACAGATTCCAAAATTTGAGCTGCAATTTTGCTACTCGTCAGTCCTTACTTTTGTCCATATCCTTAATTGCATTACATACCCAACAGCTAATCACAAGCAACCGAGTAGGCAGGAGCGATTGTCTATTTCAAAACATGATAAGAAACGTCTACTGGGTGAATATTGACCCCATATCCTCTCTAGCTAGCACAAGCCATAAAGATCAAGACCTAGCTCTATGAATAGCTTTTCAAGACTAAAAATACCTTTCCAATTTTATCTTCAGGGATTAAACAATTGAAAGCAGGTATTCCTAGTACCTACTGACCTTGAATTTCTATGAATAGACAAGGACCCTTTTCTGGCTTTTCTGATGGCCAAAGAAATGCAACTGTTCATGGGCATGAGAGTTTTTTCTTTTTCTTTCTTTGTTTTTTGGTTTGGGACATGCATGCATGGTCACGCATTTTTATCATGCAAATGCACTAAAAAACCTGACAAAGAATTAGCTCAAAATTTCAAAGCAATGACCAATGCTACTTGGTAATCTTTTCCCTGGTTTTTATGTCCAATCGAGTAAAATCTTGAAAAGGGGAAGAAAGACAATGACATTAACAAAGAAATATACCACCCCACCAGACTAGTATATACAAAATTATACAATAAACTAATGTAAAGATAAGAGGTTGCTCCAAGGTATACTACCCCTCTACTGCTGATATATATCAGTAGTTCAATTGGGTTGATTAATAACTAGCGGTATCTTTTTCCACACCAAACCTTTGAGGAATATCAGCAGTACTTCACTCCTCTAGAATTCATATTATCAACTTAGTGTGAAAACGTGTATATATATATATATATAAATACATGTTAATATCTAAAACTTCATTGAAGTTAAACTGAGTCACTACCTTTACAAACTAAAGGAGCATTGATTTCGTATTTATGCACATCGCAAGGATCACTATTCAAATGAAAAATGATGTAATGATTGTATTGATAATGGCAGAGAGAAGGAATAATAATTTTTCAATTTAAAATACAGTTAGTGGCTAATAGTGTGGTTGAAGGAAAAAGAAAAAAGAAATTGAGAGAAAGGAAGAACAAAAGCACCTTGATAGGGTCCCATCCCATGTCTCCTTTGTAGACCCAGAGATGTGATTTTCAACTTTCCACCATTGCATTACTTCACCATTCTTCTTCCATCTCTCCTTCTTAGTTCTCTGCTACCTAGCTTGTCCCCACACTTTTTTTTCCTCCATTTCTTGCCAAAATTACCCAAGAATTTTCTCTCTGCAAAAACGCCTTAATCATCATGTCAGGAGACAAGACTAAAGATGCTGCTGGAGGATCCTCGCGATCCGTTGTCGATGATCATCATCAGCAACCTCCTTATCAACCTCAACCAGCGGCTCCATTGAGCAGGTACGAATCCCAGAAACGGCGAGACTGGAACACTTTTGGTCAGTACTTGAAGAACCAGAGACCCCCAGTTCCACTTTCTCAGTGTAACTGCAATCATGTGCTTGACTTTCTCCGATATTTGGATCAGTTTGGAAAAACTAAGGTTCATCTACATGGGTGCGTCTTTTTTGGGCAGCCAGACCCTCCTGCACCTTGTACTTGTCCATTGAGACAAGCTTGGGGAAGTCTCGATGCCCTAATTGGACGTCTGAGAGCTGCTTACGAGGAACATGGAGGATCACCTGACACCAATCCTTTTGGTAACGGAGCAATTCGGGTTTATTTGCGTGAAGTGAAGGAGTGTCAAGCCAAAGCTAGAGGTATTCCATACAAGAAAAAAAAGAAGAAGAAGAATACAATCAAGCAGGTTATTAAAGACGAGGCAAACCCTTCGATGCAGTTATCAGCTTAATCAAGTAAGGCCCTTTGCTTCTCCACATAATATGGTAATCTCATCTCTCCATATTCAAGTGGATATTTTATTTTTCTTTTGATGACGTACTATGAAAATTTCAGTTCATATAATCTTTTAAATTAAGAACCTTTGGGTAATAAATTTCCTTTCACAGTAAATAAATCAGACTGCTGTCTAATTAGTGCTTGAAAATGGGGTATATTTGATTGACAAGTTAGACTATATACTATCTGGTACAGTGTTCTGGACGAGAGAAAGTATCTAAGAGCTGTATACACAAGATTAGAATATAATTCAAGGATTTAAAACCATTGTTGCTTGCGAATGGAGACTTGGTTTCTTCCATATAAAACCTAAATCCATTCGTCAAAACCCTAATCTTTCTATTACTTCTGGATTCTAAGAGTAGGGAGGGAAGAAATTAGGGAAAAAAATTTTCACATCCGTATCTTTCTTGGGAACTTTCAACTGAAGAGATGTTTATCACAAAACAGTAGAAGAATGGCCCTCGCTCCCTCTCTCTCTCTCTCTCTCTCTCTCTGCCTCTTTCCCTCTATCAGTTTATATACATCAAGCACAAGAAAGAATATCTATCTGATTTCCAAATTAAAATATGCGTCACTTCTTTACTTTTCTCCTAGATTATTTCCTTTTGGTGATTCTCTGCGATTTTCTGCTCCCCATGAATGATCTCGGGTGATGTGTCATTCGTTGCATGCATGGAATTTTCTGCACATTGACGTGAGATTTAATATGCATTCTTATGTAATATTGTCCTTTATTTGAATAGAGTCCAAAATTGTAGTGCTCTTACCACCCATTTCTTTGCTTATATCTGGAACCAAAGCCTATACGTTGTTGAATATATAAATACTTGTTCCATTTTCACCATATCCAATTAGTATCTTTTCTCAGTTTTGAATTCTCGGTGGCCAAATTTATCAAATCATAATGCATTGAAGGAAGTTCCTTCTGTGACTTCAATTTCCTACTTAGTTTGTCTGATTTCCAGTTGTTTTACCTCTGAGAGTAGGGTATTTCTCTCACATATATGAGTTCCTGATACATGTCATGATTATTTTTTTGAATTGTTTATCCCGAGACAAAGTTTCGAAATAAAAGTTTTAAATGGCAGAAGATTATACAACTATTATTTGTTGTTGCAACTGATGAAACATAAGTGATTTCAATCACAGTTGCTTTCCATAACTATTGTTAAAATAATCACAAGTATAATATTATAATCATGATTTTAAATTATAGTATGCAACTATAATTGCAATCGTAACTTTAAGGTTGTAGTGCAATCGTAACTTTATGGTTGTGGTGCAAATCGTTATTACAATTTACCACAATTGTGATCTTATTTTTCGTAATTGTATTTATATTTTCTGCAATTGCTGCAAGCATCCGAATTCACAGTCCGCAACTTAGGTGCAATCATGATATGGTGCTTAAAACTTTGACTTTACATAAGTGTTAAAGAGATAGGAAACTTCTCAAATTTTGGTCTGTAACTTCGTTCTTCAGCTGTGTGCTCTCAAAATCGATAGAATGCCCTGCATAGTATGTATTTCCTACAATTTGCTCTCCTGAAACTGGCATACTGCTGATATCTTTCCTCTTTCTCTCATATTGTTTATAAACCTCTTAGCATTGTCTTTATCAATTTGGATATAATTCTTAACTTGCTTAGCTGTTAGGTTCCCCCTGAAGAGTTTCATTAACAGAGTGAAACAAAGAAGAGGTCTATGTCTTAATTAAAGAGAAAGAAAAATGCATTGGAAGTTTTGGTGTTTGTCATGATGGTGGCATGCACTGTCTAGAATCAAGAAAGTGTTTCCTTAGAAGATAAACTGAATTAATTGCACGAGAGTTCATTGACATTTCTTACATACATATTATACTCCAGAAAATCTGCATGTGTACTACAAACGATTTTGTAGTGACTTTAAGCATATATACCGTTGATTCACCAATAGGACGGGTTTCACCTGAGGAATTCATGAGTTGTTTGTTTGCCAATTGTAAATTGATTGTGAAAGAAGATTGCAAGTTCACTAGGTTGTGTTTCCAAATCATTGAGGAGTATATATAGAAGAAAATTATATATATAGCTACTAACTCCTTTGCTTGTTAACTTATCAGATCAAATATAATGTTGGGTGGCAGAACCTGTGAATTAGACATGATCAGTTATCTTACTTCTTCTTTTAAACTCTAGTCTGCAGTATAGTTGGGACTTATCTCTTAGGTTCTCTCGCAGACATGGAAAGATTTTACCGAAGCTTGAGGTATTTGAGACATCAGGATCAATAACTACATATCTATTTTATATACTACGAAAGTTTGTATCATTCAGCGTATTTCGATTGCACTTTGACTAGAAATGGATCAATTCATACAGAAACTTATATATGTTTAACTTCAGTAGTATAACATATCCATATCTATATAATTGGCACACTACCAGGTTAACCCCTACACTGATTAGATTAAATACATTAAGAACTCTTGATATTTTGCTCTTTTCTAAAACTCCCTATAATTTAAATTAAAATTTAAATGTCTTTATGGTTTAGAATTACAAATTAATTTCTAATATTTTTCCTTTTACATATTTTTGTTGAGAAAAACAAACTTATGATATGAAAGTATTTTAAATGACATTTTTACATTAATGATTTAATACAATTTATCTTAAATTTGGTAATTGTGTTTGTTTAAATTAAAAAAAGTGACTTATTCCAATATTTCAAAATTTTCAAAAAAATCTAAAAAAATAATTAAAACATAACTTTTTAAGTAATTGATTCCCTATTTGTTTCTACTTTTGTTTTTAATTTTTTGTTTTTGTTTTTAACATTAGTAAAAAAATACATTTGTTGGAGTTTTTAATTTATGTTTTTAGTTTTAGTTTCTTCCTGTTTTCATAATTTATAAAAACCATAAAAACTGATTTTTTTTGTTTCTATTTTTAGAATATGGTTTACTATAAATTAAATATATTATTTAATTATTATATTAATTACTAACAAAAATTATGAATTTAATATATTATTTAGTTTAATTATTAAATATTACTTTTAAAAATAAAATTAATTATTAGTAAATATAATATAAATTTAACATATAGTTCAAAATATAGAAATTTCAAATAAAATTTTCTTTAATAATTAAAATATATATTATAAATAATATTAATTCATAAATAAAAATTATTTATTAAAATATTTATTTTAACAAAATAATAATAATTTTTACTAATAATTCATTAATAAATATTATACAAGATATTAAAATAAATACATCAATAACTAAATTAATTGATAAAAATAATTTATCCTTAAGTTTTATCTAATAAGTAACTATTATTAGTGATAAAAATATAACTACATTGGCATTAACAACTAAACATGTTTTTATTTTTATTAAAAAAGAAATAAAAACAAAAATAAAAACATAAGTAAAATCAAGCAAATTTTAGTTTTTTTTTAATACACCTAGATTCTTTAAATTGTAGGGTGATCAAATTTCTTTTCTCTGACTAGGAAGAGGCTACAAACATTAGCTTCCATTGAATTACAAGGTCCACTGGAAATAACATGGATTTTGTATAGTCTTAATGATTTGCTTAATTATGGGAGTCATTTGCACTTCAAGTCAATTCCAACCAAAAAAAAATCATTAAGCCAACAGATACAATAACAATAATAACTAGTAAAAATCTCACTGATACGCGAGATCTTGAGAGGTTCCGTAGTACGCAGTCATACTCTTAACTAGTAGAGAGGTTATTTATGAATGACCTACACAAAAAAATAATATTTGATAAATAAAATATAATATAAGTACTCATACGATAAAGATAGACAAGGTAAAAAATAAAATAAAATAAAATAAAATAATAATAATAATAATAATAATAATAAGTTGAAAAATCTTAGGCTAAATCCCTAAGAGGTAAATACTACATATTTAAAATTTTATTCTAAATAAAAGAGGAAAATGTTAAAAGACCTTTGAGAACAACAAAAATCTCTTTATGAGAGATCCTTTATCTTTATCTTAGTGTACCAAAGTTTTCTATTGCGGGCCATGTCTTTAGTAAGTTTTAGCAGTGTCATATCATTCTTAATTACCTCCTTTCAATTCTTTTTAGGTCTTTTTTTTCCTCACATAGTATCTAAGTACAATCTTCTTGCATCTTTTCATTAGAGCATCTGGATGTCTCTTATTAATATATCCAAATCACCTAATCCTTATCTTTCTTAATTTTTAAATAATATTAGTTACCTTTAATTTGTCCCTTACTATTACGTTTATGATCTGATCTCTTTTAGTAAGATTGCACATCTAATTAAACATCTTCATCTCTGTCACCATTAGCTTATGACTATGCTCATGTTTGATAGGTCAATACTCCATCTCATAGAGCATAACTGACCTAATCATTAAATGATAGAATTTACCTTTAAGATTAAGCAGTATTTTCTTGTCGTATAAAACTCCTGATGCATTTATCTATTTAAGTCACCCTGATCTGATCCAGTAGACTATGTCTTCATTAATCTTTATATTGCTTTGGATGATAGATCTTAGATACTTAAAACACTCTTTTTGTAGTATAACTTCTGAACCAATCTTTACCTTCACATCATTAGCCACCATATGCCCGAAATGTTATACTTTACATACTCGATCTTAGTCCTACTCAATTTAAAGGTCTTCGACTGTAATGTATCCCTCTAAAGTTCAAGTTCAAGCTTGACATTGAACTCATCCACTAAAATAATGTCATTAGCAAATAATATACACCAAGGCACATCTCCTTGGATATTCTTGGTGAGCTCATCAATCACTACTGCAAACAAAAAAGAGCTTAAAGAAGAGCCTTAGTATAACCTAATATCGATAGAAAATACTTTGTATCTCTTCCTATCATCTTTACTCTAGTTTTACACCATCATACATATCCTTGATAACCCGTATATAAGTCATAAGAAATCCCTTAACTTCTAAATACCTTCATATGATTTTTCTAAGTACGTTGTCATACGTCTTCTCTAAATCAATAAAAACCATGTGTAGGTTATGATATTTTTCCTTGTAATATTTCGTTAATTTTCTAAGGAAATATAAAGCTTCTATCATAGACCTTATTAGTATGAAGCCAAACTGGTTTTCTGGGGTAGAAGCATCTTTTCTTACTCTCTTCTCAATTACTTTTTCTTATAACTTTATGGTGTGACTAAGTAATTTAATGTCTTTATAGTTGTTATAACTTTATATGTTCCCTTTGTTCTTGGATAAATATCAAAGGTAAGAACATTTCTATGAAATTATAATATTGGATTTGAAAAGGAAAAAGAACGGCGGAACTGTTAGAGTATTTCATATTAACTAAACATAAAATGTTAAAGAGTTTACAAGTGGTAAGGGCCAATTAACCAAATGACTAGTTCTAGTCATTTTGACAATGATTAACCCAAGCCTAATTTTTGTTAGTGGACTCTATACTCTACTCATATGAAAAATTCTAATAGTAACAACAAAACTTTATAATTGAAATAGAGGTGAACAGAAGTTAACAATGAAGCCTCTTTATTCTTGATAGCTTATGCAACTTGCTTCCAAGTGCAACAGGTTATCACGTGGTTTATGAAATGTATTCCTAAGTGTAAACATAAGAGGTAAACAGAAATGTTTAAGAGTGGAGAAAAAGCAATAAACTGAAAAGGAGTCAAACAACATTGATGAATTCAAAGGGCAGAAATTTATTTACATGAAAACATTAAATTTATGGTGAAACATATGTCAAAATTGATTAGTATTAAAACATGCACACACTTGAACTTAAATTTAACAAATCGCAAATGTAAAAGGAGAACAAAGTTTGCATTAGTATGAACTAAAAAATAAATATAATGTCCATCTGTAGTTTCTAGTTATTGCTTAGCCTCGCATGAATGGGATAGTTTGGATCACTTATGCGATGAAGCGAAGCTAACAAGAAAGGTAAAACATCAGCAATTTGGCTCGTCTAATTTAAGCTTCATTGCACGTCCAAAGTTACTTAAAATTCAAGATGAAATCTAACTGTATGATGCAATTGATTTTATGTGATGGATCAAATTTTAATTTATTAGAACATAAACCGTAGTGATGTATATTGCCTTTTAGAGTAATACTTTAGTCGATGACATGAATGACATGCAACAGACCAAAAATGTGAATGAGCATTAGAATGATTAAGATGAATGTTCGAATACTAGTTTAGAAATTTGCTTTCATACCTCAAAACTCATGTAAATATATATACTTTTATTTAGTGCATGCATGCTCAGCTGGTGTTAAAATTGACCTTTAATTCTTGCGAGTGTTCAAGATAAAGACATGTTTATGCTTATATGGGGTAGAACCTCCACGAAATATGCATAAGCAGAGGCCATGTTCGAGATTTTTATATAAATATATTGCCAGGATTACTGGTTTTGACTGTTAATACAACCTTTGTGTTATCTTTGAGACCTTGAGATTAACTGATTGCTTATCATATGTCCAGTATAGAAGTCACCACGATAGGTAAAAGTCTTGATCTGAACAATAATTTTCAACATGTGTTGGTTGTGTCAAGTTAATTGATTTAATCCTTCTGAGCTTGTTCGTGATTTATTTAATTGATTTTGTTGGACACAACAGAGAATGCCAATTGCCAAGTCTATATTTCTGATATTCCAAAAGTAATATACATGAGAATGGATCCGCCTTTGCCTTATTATAATATACTCAATTTAGTATTGGAAGGAAAACGCGCTCTTGCTGTGCCTGTATGATCTAACATTCTTGCAGTTTTAGCAAGAAGGAAGCCAGAAATGGCCTAACCTTGTGCCTGTAGCCATTGTTCGTCTTAATTTTGGTACCGAGACGGAAAAATGTCGTAGCTGTTGTTCTCGGAGTAACGATATGCCAAAGCTAGCAACTGTATCTTTCACTTTTATAGATTAAGTAGCTGAGCTCAACTCTATTTCCTTCTATTTTATTGCGTATGCGTTTGTGGTGATATTCATTCCATCAGGATAGGAGCTTTTGAGTTGGTACTACTTACTGCGTTATATTTTGCCCTTAATTGCAGAATCGAACTACTACCTCATAAGGAAGGGTAAAGCGACCAGTATCCAGTACTCGTGATCGGTGAATTAGCCCTATTTCAATGTTAGGTTTTCCAGATCGATTTTGATCATCACCAGAGCTGCGGCTCAATAAATACCTAATAGAAAGTCTATGCATGTTAGCTTTAGTTTATATAAAGAAGCTATCAAGTTGGTGTTGTTCCTACGTATATTTTACATCCTAGCCGTTAAAGGCCTTCGAATATCTGGTAAAGCTGCACATCCAAGTCAAACCATTGCCTTTGTTGTAGACAGATGTTAATTTCCGGTAATGATGAGACCTGGCATTAAAGCTTCTGCAGCTTGTTGTTACCTAACTCTTTTCTAACCTGTAAATATTAATTAGTGTGCCCCTCTTCACAATCTTTTTAATTTATCTAATCTTGCTCTGTGTTCTCACTAATTAATCAATTGGACTACATAAACTTCTCAAGTTTCTATAACACGCACTATTCATGTTGATTGCTACCTAGAATCCCTGACCGATTTCGAGAAAAGTATACGATTCCTAGGTAGTGTTTGCTTTACAAAGCTCCTCTTCGTTGGCAACTACTGTGGCGGAACAATTGGAATATATGTAGCCAATTTATAGTTTGAAAAATACCAATTAAGTCCCTAGTTTATATTTTTATAATAAAAAATAAAAAAATTGCCGCAACAAAAGTGTTCACCCATACATAGTCACCAGTGCATAGAAAATTTGATTTCATATCGTACAGAAGGAAGGATTGTTTTAAGCCTAACCTACTGGGCAAAAGCAGTCTTGGTTGGCCTGACCCGAACTTAATAGATTAGATTATTGACTTTGTTGTATTAGTATATCATCCGTCTCCGTTCAGACCGACGGACCATTCAATATTCTCCTTTTTAACCAAAACAGATTAAAACCGGTCAACCAATATTAAGCCGAGCCGAGACCAGAGCAGACGTTGCCGTGGCTCACGCGTCTCCCCTCATTCGCCGCGCAGCAACGTCACGGTCATCCCCCACACCGACGCAACCGCCTCCTCTGCTTCCCATATTGCCCCTCCCATAATTTGCCCCATACAAAGTTCACAGACAGGGGTCATATCTTATCACATACATAAAACGCTCATATTGCCCCTCCCATAATTTCCCCCATACAAAGTTCACAGACAGGGTCATATCTTATCATACATAAAACGCTGTAACACTACTCATATCCAATTGACTTGCCTACCCTACACTGCATCTGCATGTCTTCAAATTCAACGCAGCTGGCTACTCGTGTCTTTATTCCAATTACTGACATTCGCCTGTTCTTTTTTGGCTTAACTTAGCAATCCATTATTTTTCAATTTATTTTCTTAAACAAAATTGTACCCAATAGAGAATAACTGTTTTCTAATTAAATAGAAAATCAGGGGTTGAGCAATTTCAGTTCCAATCGTTATAATATGTAAAATTAGCTAATATAAGGGGTTAGCTCGTGTTCTCGTTGTTGGGGAGATACCAAACGGAGACGCAACTGACACGCTTGGAGTGGGGTGCGCGTGGGCTTGGGTCCTCAGCGGAGCCAAATGGCGGTGAAGCCAATCAAAGACCAAGCAGTCAGGCGCAGTCCTACTTCCGTTAACTCACGCGCTCTCCCGGCGACCCCCTCTCACTTCTTTTTTCTTTATTTTTCCCCTTTACTTTCGCTTCATACGTCCGGCGCGTCACCTTCGCCGCACCGACTTCGCTTATTCTCTCTCCATTTCTTCTTCTCTTTCTCTCTCTCTCTCCCCCAAACGAACATTGATAAATAACCGTCTACCAAACGCCACCGTGATAACAACCGTGACTAGGGTTTTTTTTTTCTCCCGATGGGTGATCTAACGGACAGCATAATGCCTTCCGCAACCTCTCATTCCCGTCCCATGCCAATACGCGAAGATTGCTGGAGCGAGGAGGCCACTTCCACTCTCGTTGACTCTTGGGGGAAGCGTTACATGGAGCTCAACCGTGGAAACCTTCGTCAGAAGGATTGGCAGGACGTCGCCGACGCCGTCAACGCCCTCCACGGCCATACCAAGAAGACGCACAGAACGGATGTCCAGTGCAAGAATCGCATCGATACCATCAAAAAGAAGTACAAGATCGAGAAGGCTAGGGTTGCTTCGTCTAACGGAACCCTAACGTCGTCGTGGCTGTTCTTCGACCGCCTCGATTCTTTGATCGGATCTAACTTTCCTGCCAAGAAACAACCGTCTCCGTCGCTGTCTCCGTCCCCTCCGGTGGCTCTGCCGCTCACGTCGTACCGGAAGACTCCATCTTCGACTCCGCCGACGGCGATGGTGGCGCTGCCGCAGAAGAGGCCAGCAGATGATGGATACTTCAGGAGAAATTACTCGGCTGTGGCGGCTGCTGCAGCAGCGGAATCGGAGAGCGAGGAGGAGGAGGAAGAGCTGGAGGAGGAGAGGGAGAGCGAGGAAGATGGCGATGGAGAGGGGATAAGGAGATTGGCGAGAGCAATAGAGAGGTTCGGAGAAGTTTACGAGAGAGTTGAGAGCGAGAAGTTGAGGCAGATGGTAGATTTGGAAAAGCAAAGAATGAAGTTTTCCAAAGATTTGGAGATGGAGAGAATGAGGATTTTCACTGAGACTCAGATTCAGCTCGAGAAGATCAAGAAAGGCAAGCGATCTGGCTCCAATGGTGAGAGAGATTACTAAAAAATTGATCAGTGGTCTCCCAAAATTTGATCTTATTTTTAACCTCCTCTGTACATCTTTTGCTGTAAGGTTTAGGACTTGATCGATTGTTCTGGGATTATTAAAGTTAATTATTGTTATTGTGGATTGTGAGTAGACTTGCTAATATGATATTCTGCCCATAAGGATAGTTTTATTTCATCATTGGGTTGTGATGCTGCTCATATGTGCTTGTTTTTGCGTAATCACTGTTTGTAGAATTGGATCTTTGGAGCTCCGAGTTCTGACGGATGAAAGTGCTAGTCATCGTTTTATCTTTGTTTTGTGTAATGGGTGTACAGTTTCTTTCAATGCTTTGACTAGTTTAGGCATTTTTACCCTGCGAAATTATGATGATATTGTTTTAACGGCATTATTGAGCCATTTTTCTTGTGTGGGATTAATTGGGGATTGACATTGATAAAAGGAAGTGTCCCTATGATTCTGTTAGTTTCTATATCAAAGGGTGCTAGGGGAAGAACCACCTTAAAGTTATTAATCATTATTTTATATGTTTGAAAAGTAATGATTTTTTATGCCCAGGACTGATCAAGTTATCATTGCACTATTGGCTAAGTACCCTTGTTAAGGTCTTGTTGGATGCTTGAAAATTCATGGCCTTCTTTTGTTTGCTGGCTCATGTATATTAATTCAATACAATGTTGAATAAGTTTCATTCCCTTTGAAGTTCCCTCGTTACTCATTAGTTCATCGCGGGTGTAAAGTCTTCTTGGAAACTGGTCATTTGTGTGCTTGAGGTGTGTATCATGGTTCTGTCTCTGATTGTTATGTTCCTGAAAAAGAATCATTAAGGGCCTTCATTAATGATCAACTGGGAAGCTGTTTGTGTTCTTATGTGTCAGTTTTTGGATTGGTTCGATGATCTCTGTGAGAAGTATTGGAATAGGAATGCTATTTTTGGACACATTATCCGGTTAGAATGATAATTTTGCTTAGCAATAATGCTTTATACAATGTCTTGCCAATCTACTGTGCAAGTTGTAGTGTTTGGGCGGTGGAAAATTGGATGAAACATTGATTATTGTTCATTTCTTGTGGTATTGACTACTTTTTGTGTTATGCGTTTGGTCATGTTGACCTTGGAAAGTGATTTTTCATGACCAAGGTTATTGATTTTGATGCGGAGGAATGAATACTGCTCTCGTCTGTGGGCATTAAGGGTTATTTATCTCGCCCTACACTTTTCTTTTAGGTGTTTGGAGACTTAACAGATGCTGTAAGTGCATGTTAAACTTTCTAGTTGTTTGAGTAAACTTGGTATTCCAAAAACTCTCCAACACCGTACTATCTAGTTTTCTAATGTAACCCGAGTCCTTTGAAGTTACCTTGATAAAACTTAAAGCTCGAGGTTTGATTAGAAGGTATATATAGAACTTCTTGGCATATCATGCAATAATTGAAGTTGAAAACTTAAAAAATTATCTGCAGGCAAGTGAAACTCTGGAGGTTTTAGCAACCCAAAACTACAGGCTGCAGAGATACAAATCACCGATTGCAAGATGAATCAGTTCTCCTGGTCTTATTTTTTGGATTCACTGTCTACATCCTGAAAGCCTAACCTTTAAGATGATTTGGAGGTTGGACTAATCTATGTTATCTATGTTAAAGATCGATTCATCTGTATAAAAGCTGGTAGAATCTATGTGCATATTAACTATAGGGTTAATTGTAACAATTGAATTTTACTTAATTTTGTAATACTACTTTAAAAAGTGGTTTTAAAATGTTTTAGTTTCTAATTTTTAACAAAAAGAGTTTTACATTTAAGTTTTTAGTTAATATGAATAACACGCTGAGCTACAACAATTATTAAGAGTTTGGTCGCATATTTGAGGAGATTTATAAGTACGCTATGCCACGTTATTTTCGATATACTTGTATTAAAAAATGTTATAATAATTAAAAATAAAAGAAAGAGAAAATAAACATAAAGATAACCAA
>JANQAP020000056.1:884313-897930 GCA_026874005.2 Erythroxylum coriaceum
GGTTATTGTAATTCTTTTGTAAGGAAAGTGTATTAAAATAAATAAAAAATACATTGGTAGTTATATGAGGGTCTTCGAGCACCAACTACTCCAAGAAATTAAATCAAAACTAAAACAGTGAAAATAAACAACAAAAATCAGAGAGGACAACAAAAGTCCAAAGCTTTGGGAGTAAGTAGTTCACATATCATATATCGTCCAGCTAAAAGAGTGCAATATCAACTCACAACTTAGATATCAGACAGAGAAGGACTCGTATGAGTCTAGATACCATGAATTAGGATAATTCTCTATTCAATTAAGGATGTTTACTGTTAAATCTTGGTGATCTTGAGAGTTTTCTTGAAAAATGCATGTATTTCTTTCTCTGGAATAAGTACTACAACTAAAGACTAGTTTGAAAACTTTAGAATTTTCTTCATAAGTGAGACGCATGTTTTCTGCCTATTGCAAAAGTTCAGTCGAGCCCTGTACAAGGAGAATTCCCATTGAACCACACTAGTTTCTACTAGGATGTTTTTTAACCAAACGTCTTCAATAGCTTTAGACAAGATTTATTGGTGAACTTCTTTGAAAACGACCCATCCAAATTACTTTGTTCTTAGCTTCTACATCATATTTATATTCTGGTATATGCTCCATTATGTTATCAAAACTTGTACGAAAGGGTTAATTATATCAATTTTCTGTATGGTTTCACCTAATGTCATTTATCTCATATAAGTTAAAAACCATCACCACACCTCTTACATTTGACAGTAATTAACGTGATACCCTTTAGTTAACCATTCGTTATATTTTTATCTCAAAACGATGTTGTTTAGTATTTCTTGATTATAAATGATTTGGTTCACAAATATGACTAAAAAAACTAAATATTATTGCATATAGTCAAAAGATATAAAATTTTTCGTTTTAGACGAAAAGTCTAACAACAAATTGACAATAAAGTATACCATAAGAATGACCTTTATTATTTGTAAAGAATTTATAATAGTTTTTATTTTATAGGAGGTAAATGGAATTGGATAAAATTATGTGAGAGTTTAATATAATTAATTGTTTTGAAAAATTAAATAAATGGATTAATAGAATAATTTTGATGAGCTACAAATTTATGCTTGTGATACCTCTACCAGTTAGACATCAACCTAAGCTGACATGCATATACAAGGAAGAACATTAACTAACAACTCTTGAGGAGAGTCTAGAAGCTTCACTTTAGCTTTGCAGGTAGCTTTAAAGGGTGTATCAAAAATCTATAAGATGTGGAAGCTTGGCTTACATGATTCTGGAGTTGCATGTGAGGTGGATGTTCTAGCTCAACAGCTGCTCACAATTAAAGGTAAACAATTCCTTTATCACCTTATTTTGGTGTTTTGATTGGCTTTGGAAGAACTTTATATTTCTTTCTTTCCATAACATATAAATTGCACTCCCTAGTGTTATTTTGAACTTAATAGTGTCCCCTTTGCATGTAAACTAATCCTCATATGTATAAATAATCAATTAAAATCATTTACTCGGAGGAGGGGTAATGAGGTTATGAGTTACTCCCTTCCAGATCAACTGTGAGTACCCATTTCCAAAGAATAATTGGTCCAATGTCTCTGCCTCCATATTATATAATACACATTTTCTAGTAATGTTTAAAATTTTCCATAGGAAGGCTCCTATAGGTAGTCTATCTTTAGCTGTTATCCATAAAGTAAATGCCACTCTGGGATTAGCCTATGGAGATCACACAAGTTTGAACTAGGGAGCTCTGGGTTTGGGGATGGAAAGTTTCTTTTGCCATAAGGAATTAGAGTAGTTTCCATCATTTTTAGACTCCACATGACTTTATCACGTTCCACTGGACAAATGTGAGTATTTAAAATCATGTTGATAATAGGGCTTTTAGTGATTGACTTAAAGATGTTGGGATTTATTGTTAGGACATCTATGGAAATTGCATCTTTAGAAATAGTGTCGTTTAACATATCTAGATCAGGGATGTTTCTTAAGATGACGACATCGAGCTAAATGTCCATCTAGAATTTTTTGTAAGTACCATCCCCAATTTTGTATTTGATCACCCCTTTGATTAGTTCCCTATCCTTTAGGATTTATGATAATGGCTGTGAGGCTATGGTTTTTGGGGTGTGAGCATTATGATTTTAGTATTCCTATAGCCACCTAACCTATAGAGAATATTTGTCATGATCCATTCTCAAGAATATCTTAATTAGCAGGACTTCATTAGTTAGTCTTATAGGTGTGATACCTAAGCCATCTTGCTCTTTTAGTAAGGATAGTTCCTTCAATTTAACCTTAGCTACGACCTTTTTATTAGAATCCCTAAACCTAAGGAAGCTTCTCATCAACCTCTCATATGCTGTAAAGAAAATAAGTATGTCATCTACAAAAAGTAGACTAGTGATTTTTAACTTCTTATATTTTGTGTAGTACTTGAAAGTGGGATCATTGCTAGTACTTAACTTTATAAGTATTGTGGACACCTCTATTCGTGGAACAAATAAATATAAAGACATAGGGTCTCCTTGCCTTATCACTTTAGCTACCTTGAATAGCTTTGTAGGTTCCCTATTGATGGGAGCACTAAAGAACTCTAACGTTATACATTGTTCCACCCATCCATTGAACTTTTCAAGAAATCTGAAAGCCCTTATAGTGCTGATAATGAAATTCCAATAAATGGAATCAAATGTGTTTTTTAAATCAACCTTAATTGCACAATTCATTAGTTTTTGTTTCTTTAAGTGGCATGTGAACAATTATTGAGCCATCAAAATATTATCTCCTATATTTTATCCTTTACCAATGCCCTAAGATCTGTCTATGATGCTATGCAATATATGCTTCAACCTATTTACAATCATTGAAATAAATTTGTAGAAGACATTACATCATAAAGTTGGTTTGAATTCCACGAATGAGCTAGGGGTATAAGTTTTAGGAACAAGGCATATAAGGGTTTTATTTATCTCTCTCAATAATTTTCCATGTATGAAGAATTCCATGATTAAATCAATTACCATATGCATCATTAGTGGCCAATATTTTTAATAGAAAAATCCTTTAATGCCATCAATTTTAAGAGTTTTATCAAGATTCAATGAGAATACCACTTCTTCCACCTCTCTTTTAGAGACTAGAACTACAGATATTTCTAGGTCTGAAGCAAGAATTCCCTGCTTGCTAATGATGGATTTAGTAAGTGGGGTAGAGGAGTAAGCATTGGAGGTATCTCCTAATGTTTGAGAGATGTAAATATAAGCCTTATTTAAAAGGCCTTATTAAGTGTCAACTATGGATCCCATTTTGTCTTTAAGGAATTATATTATATTGTATTTCCTTCTTGCAATCACTGATTTGAGGAAATAGGATGTGTTTCTGTCACCATCATTTATCCATGCTACCCTTACTCTCTGCTCCTTAGTAAGTGAATTGGGAGTAATTTTTATGTATAGTTTGATATTTCTTTCTTATCCTCATCCTTTAAATTTTCATTTATAGGAGAGTTGTAAAGGTTTAGCTAGGGTTTTTGTAATTGGTTTCTGGCTTCATTCAGTACTTTTTAGGTATCATCCATGGCTATCTTGCTTACCTTTTTTAGTTCCTCTATAATGCACTAAATTTTCCTTACACTGATAAATTCTTTGTTCACATTGCATTCCCTTATTAGGCCTCTTTTGATTGCTTCTTTAAAACCCTCATTTTTTGCAAAATACTTATTGGATCTAAAAGGATGTATAAAGGAGGGAAAAACAAATTGATTATGGACCATAATAAGAGTATGATCTGATGTCAAAGAATTGTGAAACATTGTTGTGCTGTTAAGGGAATTAGAAGACCATACCTCATTTTTATTACTCCACCTAACTTTTTTTTCTCATCTGCAACCTCCATTGTTACTTTTTACTCCAAACCTACCATTTTAAGGTCCAATAGTTGTACAAGATTAGCACAATGTATAAAGTCATTGGAATGATTTCTAGTAGAGAATTTTCCTTCCGCCTTATTTGGGTGAAGCATGTTGTTGAAGTCTTTGAGTATTATCCAAGGTAGGTTTATAAAGGAACTAATTTCCTTGATTTTTTTCCAGAAGGGAACTCTACGAAATGCATGGTTGTACACATAAATGAATGTTACTTGAAGAAGAATTCTTTTAGGAATTAAGTAGGCAATATGGTGAATCACCTGGTCTTCAATGATAGTTTAAGAAACTTCCAACTTATTTTGTATATAGGCAACAACATTCTTCCATAGTGATGGATTTAATTATTAGTAATCAAATTTTAGAGATGTTTGAAATATGCCATATTCTAGCATTTTTCCTCTCTTAATTTTGTCTCCAAAAGGAAAATGACAAAAGGGTTAACTAGTCCTAGACAATCTTGTAATCCTATTTGTTTGTTAAGGCCATTGAGCTCCTTAATATTCCATGTTAGAATAGTCATTGAGGTGAACCAATTTTGGATTTTTTTTCTTCTATTTAGATCTACCATTATTCAAAGGTTTAAACTCTGCTTTTGCCTCCTCTTTAAGGCGTAAGGTGTTTGAGTGAGCTCCTTAGGGGATTTAAGTAGGAGTTAAAGCTATGTTCTCCTCCATGCTTTTAGTAGCAATTCAAGCGAGGGACTTAACCCTTAGCTCAAAAATGATCTTAAGTCTGATTCCATCCTTATAAGGGAGATGTTATTGCATTTCCATATCATGTTCTTAAGTAATTTTTGGATTATGGGTGGCTTCTTTGCAATTTTGTACGTTTACTTCCACTCTAGAATATGGAGCCTTATATTGTAAATTCAATAGTTCCTAATGCTCATCTATAGTAAACTTTCTTCTAGTAGGCCTTTATATCTTGTTTAGATTCGATTGGTCAAGCCTCTAAGGATAACAAATCATTACTACATCCTCAAAAAGAGCTCCTTCTTCAATTAGGCACTTGAGAGGGATAAACTTAGGTAGTAGCTTTTGTGTATCTATGAGCACACATACTCTCATAAATCTTACTCTCTTTAAGCTAGTAGTTGCTTCATCTATGTAAATAGGTTTGCCTAAATAGTTAGTTAGGTAGCTAATTTATTTTATAATCCATTATTCTAATAGTATATTGTGTACGTTTACCTTAAAGGGACTTACTTCTACTTGAGATTTTGTAATAGGAGGCCTAGAGACCATTTTTGAAGAAGGATAGGCTAATTGTTATAATGCCAAGGGCTTACCTCAACTACCTTTAATACTTGTTCAGGGGTGCTAAATTTGACCAAAAAGATATCATCTTCATTCACCATGACTTTAAGAAGTCTCATCTTTTTCCATTAATAATGAGCCTTGGTGTTGAGTAAAAGAAAAGGTCTCATATGCATGAAGAGACCTACTAGAGTGGAGTGTCCTTTATTTGCTTCTTCCTTTAATATGTCTAATAGGAAATTAACTATGCAGGAGCAACTCTCTTATGAGGGAGGAAAATTTTAAAGCCTCTAATGAGGGATCTCATCTCATAGGACCTAAAAGCATGTTTTTCTTGGATTAGGAGATAAAATGGGATGGTTAGTGGTGGTTGCTGCTAAGTTTCTTATGAAGGGATCTTTTAATTTTGATAAGCCTAAGGATTTCGGATTAGGTGTGGCAATAAGTATGGTTAAAGAGGAAAGTGTTTAAGATTTAGAGGCTTTGGTTTCGACATTATTCCCAAAACAAGGTAAGTAAGTATGTGCGGAGTGGCAAGAAGGTTAAGTAGATAAAAATTCAAGGAGTTTAGGAAAGGGAAAAGGTTAGGGCCAAAAAGAAGTTTGTGACAATAAAACAAAAGAAACGCAAACAAAGAAAGCTAAAGGATTAGAATTCAATGGAAAAAGTGGAAGAAAGATTGAGAACTTGGCAGAGATTGGTTGGATAGCAAAAAGGCCAAAGTAAGTGTACCAAGCAGGAGGGAACTAATGTAGGCAATAGAATTTGAGTATTATAGTACAAGGAGCTATCCAAGAAGGCACTTGGTTCCACTTGAATTTCATGTATGCTAGTGAAGGAAGTAGAGGGAAGTTATAGCTTTCCTCTCATCCATATTATATTATAATTAATCTTTACATTATTTTTTTTTAATTTTTTTCTTATTTGTTATTACTAATAAGTATACACCACTAACATATTTTAAGTTGATTAATATTTTTATCTAAAATTAAATAGTTTATCTTTATTAATTTGGTGAATATGTTATAGAAAGTATTAGATGCATTATAATAAGTTAAAGACTATGAAATTTGAAAATGTTATTCAGTACTATTTTTAATTAGATGCCTAATAAGGTGGAAGAAGATATTTAATAGTTAACATTAAGTTTTAGAAGTGAAATTTGATACACAAAAATTTATAAATGAAGGACAAATTGTTTTAACTAAAAAACTAAATTCATTTATATATGCAAACAAGAAAAGAAGGCTCAAGAAATATGCTTTAAGTTACAAACATTGGTAGAAATAAAACAAATATGCCCTATTAAATTCAAGAAAATGTATATCTCCACTAACCCACATGTTTGTCTTTGGTTTCTCTTACCTAACTCCTACAAAACATAAGCGACAAATGTTTAATTGGATTGGGATCCCTTGAGTTACTGGGAATAAATCAAGCCTCTGAAAATGCAATCTCAATGAACAAAAGGATTTTAAGTTGGGGCCCAAATAAATAGTAAATAGTTAAAGCTATGAAATTAGCCACAATCCTATAACAAGACATTATTTCACTCCTTTTAATTGAAACTGTGAAATTTAGTTTCTACTATTCTTTCTTTTTCATTATTTTCTCTCTTATGAAGCTAAAGCTCTTAATGCCCTAATCGTACTGAAGACTTTCAATCTTCCGGTTCTTTGTTGATATACTCATCTTCATTGGAGGAAAATGTTCTTTTATTCATGGACATGCATTGCTATTACTACTTATTAGGATGTACACATTTTTGTTATCATTAAAATGTCTCAACTTTGTATTATATTTCAAAATGAAAAATGATTGATTTATATTTTTTTGAAAAAGGAAAATTTTGAATAAATAAATAAGAATATTACAAAGCGTTTGATGACTCAAGGAGTACCCTTGTCATACAACAGAAACTACAGGGAGTACCTCATCAGATAAAGATAGAGAATGTGCCATGTAGACTCGTATATATGAATGTTCTTAATTAGACAAGGAGCTAGTCTGTAGTAAAACCAATTCTGTGATTGCTCGTATAGCTTCCGCAGCTATTTGTGTCATGGTTTTGCTAAATGCCTGGAACTGTCTAGCGTTCCTTTCTTTCCAAATGGCCTGAACAGTCATACCTATGGCAATGGTGAAGGTCCCTCTCTCTTTGGTTGGGATAGTTAGAGAATTAGCTAAACAATGGATGATGCCAGTGAGTGAAGGATCCGAAATGTCCCAACCACAATAGGTCCGTACCTGTTCCC
Source organism: Erythroxylum coriaceum (assembly GCA_026874005.2). Lineage (NCBI taxonomy): Eukaryota > Viridiplantae > Streptophyta > Magnoliopsida > Malpighiales > Erythroxylaceae > Erythroxylum > Erythroxylum coriaceum. Next base: position 891,768 of record JANQAP020000056.1, read on the forward strand.
AAACTAACATAGCAGTGGAGCATAAGAAGAAGAGGTGGTCTTGCGATTCTGCGTGCATTAAACAAAGCGGACATGATCTATTGATATCCACGTAGAAGAGACAATCTGTTGTATTAAGTTTGTTCTTTATGGTCAACCAAAGGAGGAAGGAGACTTTTAGAGGGAGGTTTCTGTGCCAAATAATGCTACTCCATACAACCCGAGGTAAGCTCACCCGAAGAAGCTCCACTATGCGTTTGCTCCTCAACTGGTGGATAGGCTGATCCTTCCAAAGGAATACATCGGAGCGGGTCGAAGGGGGATACTAGGGATGTAGGTGGTGGAGATATTCTGGAAAATCCTAAGAAATCCCCCTAATGAAAAAACTCATTCTGGTGGAAGTAGGAAATGACAAAAGGCGTGGGTTAGAGCATTAGAGTTGTACAATGGAGCCACAACCTGTCTAATTATCGAACCAGAATGAAGTTCGATTCCCATTTCCAATTTTACCGACCACATCCGGTTGAACCAAGATCTTGAGGAGGATCAATTGGTTCAGGAAGAAGGAATGCGAGGGACGTGCGCTGATTTCCCATATGATCCGTCCTTCAAGAAAGTATAAGTGGAGCCAACAAATCAATACCAATTGTTTGTCTTCCAGGATCCACCATAATCTCTTGAGAATAAGGGCTTGGTTGGTGAGCTTTAAAGGGGTGATGTTTAAGTCGCCTTCAGATTTAGGAGCACAGATATTAGTCCATTTGACCTTGGCATTACCTATAGCGCCATTGTAATGGTTCCACAGAAAATTCCTGAAGAGACGCTCCACCATTTTTATTACACCCCGGGACAGAAAAACATGGGAACTCCAATATAGGTGTAAAGAGTTTAGGACTGTCTTAAGGAGTTGGAGTTTCCCCGCATATATGAGAAACTTGTTAACCCAATGATATAGTCGTTTCTAGATTTTTTCAATGAGGAGGATACATTCGGAGTAGCGCCGCCTCTTAGTAGAAATAGGTAAGCCCAAATAAAGCAATGGAGGGGACTGTCGAATCATTCCAATAGTCACGGTAATAGATTCTTCTAAGTGAAGGGCATCATGGGAGAGGATGAACTGGCTATTGTGAAAATTAATAACTAAACCTGACAAAGTAGAGAATCTTTCCAGTACTCATATAGGTGTGCTGATGGAGTCTTTCCATTGTCTCTGAGCCCATCGGTGAATGAGGGGGAATGGAGGTCGTTGTTCAAAGAAAAAGCCAACAATGGTGGCCTCCCAGCTTCTGACGCCTTCCTCAAGTACTTCGAGCTCAGGGTATAGAATAAGTTTACCTTCAATCTATTTAGGAGGGTGGTAGGAGAGGTTGGTACCAACATGGTCGCCGACTACCTGTTTCCAGCTTCGTCTTAAAGGAGCAGGGGATGATGCAGCAGGGGGTAGTCAGGGAAGGAGGTGGGCGGTATTCGAAGAGGGAGGATAGTTGGGCAAGGGTGGAAATTCCGAACTAACGAGGTGCTTGGAAGTAGACATTTGACGGAGACAGGTCTATAAAAGGCAAGCAGTTTTTCCTAAGGAAGAGAAAGTTTGAAAATTAGGTGTAAAGTAGAAGGTATTTTAGGCGGGATCTTAGGGGAGAGGAGTAAAAGGCCAAAATGCCCTTGGACAGGCTTCAGGGTTCTCTCTTACTCATCTCTCTCACTCAGATCTCAATTGTAGTGGTTTCTTTGAATTACATTAAAGGTGGTGACCCTTTTGAGATTTGAACAAGAAAAGAAGTAGAACTTGATTTATATTTGCAAAAAAACATTTTTTAAATTATTTAATTGGTAACTAATAAGTTATTTTATCGTATATTTTGATTGGTAGCATAATAAATTTAGATCACAATGTGTACATTTAAATAATGTTATGAATCAATTATTGTTTTGATTTGTTACTTGAAACTCTAAGATTCACACGTCTAATATTTATAAACTACAGCCACAGTTTTGATGTTATTACGACTAAAAGAAAAGGCTTTCATCTCTAAGTAAGTTAGCGAAGTATTATTACATTTGTCTCTATATTATGGACGATATCATAAACTCATCGTCTAGCCTTTCTTATACTATAGTTGTCCTATTGTTCACTGAGAGTTTATCAAGCATTTAATTGATCAATTATTCTAGCTCATCATATAAACTCATCTACCTTAGTGCCTCTAAGATTCTAAATTTCAAAATTATGAAACAAAATTATATCTTTTTAATTAATTATCATATGTTCGATTCGTTATTTTATTATGATTAGCAAGAATAAATATATATTAAGGGATTGAACCTTATTTAATCTAACATCTTAAATCTTTTACAAATAAGTTCAAGTTATTCAAATTTCTCCTTTATTATTATCATATTCAAATTATGATATTAATTAAGTTTTAGACATTCTTGCGACTTGCATTCCAATGAAATGTTTATGACCTTATATGTTGTTTATCTTTAAAAGTTGCATGCATAATAAAAGTTTTCACATTTTTCAATGTATCAAATACATTTTCTATTTCTTTAAGAGGACTTTTGTTCTCAAGATCTATGGGGGAGACGTTGGAATTTTGACAATCAATTAGTTAATTTAGTGTAATGAGATTTGGCCTTTAGGATTCTTGAGTTATAATTTTGATATTTTCTATTATAGATTCAACTGTGTAATTTTTTTTTTACTTTACAACAAAGTTGGAAAGTTATAGGTGAATACCAAAGAACTTCATTAAAGGAGATGCATGAAGTATTAGGGGTCCTCATCGTGACTTATAGCAAATAAGAGTGCACATTCCTTTCATCAAACCAATCGAGAGCATTTTCATTTTAAATTTGGAAGAAGATAAGAAAGTGAAAATCTCTCTTAATTGTGGAAGGCTCCGTAGGTTATGCCATGGACGTTGTATTACTAGTTATGAGCTAAAAGATTGTTATATTTATTAGAAGAAAGGGTGGAGGACTTTTGTTAGCACGTAAGGTTTTTAGAAGTAAGGGTCTATGGAGGTTGATTTACTCTAGTGGTTCTAGTTACGGTAGCAACAATAATATACCCTAGATTTCTTTTAAGTTTTCTAAAGAAGAAAGTTATTCCAAGTTTGAGTTCATATCTACAAACACTCGAACACTTCTTCTTAATTAACATTCTAGCTTTGGTAATTACACTTTTAAACACTTAATTTTGACCTCGAGTGGTCATCTTTTAATTTAATGTTTTCTGGCTTTCAAGTTATCCATTTATATGGTCTAACCATGTATATAATAGAAAGAATTGGGCTAAGCTTAGACTTATCACTTCTTAAGTAGCACTTAGTGTGCTCATAAGTTTGGTAATTATACTTAAAACACTTAACTTCGACTTAGAGTGATCATCTTCTGACTTTTGTTTCTTTTAATCCAAATGGAAATGGTCATCATTCTATAAGTAACCTATATATATTTGACAAAATGTTATTGAGGTGTCCTACTTTTTCTGGTGATACTAATAAGTAGTGGTGCTCCTTTTAAGCTTCTCCCTTTGTTTAAGGATTCAATCATAAGCTGAATGGGCTAACAATTTTTAAAATAATTGGAAAGAAACTATTTTTAGGAGATTTATGAAGCATATCATAAGATAGGTTAAATCTGTCTATTATAAGTTTTTGTTTAATGTTTTGAAACTCTGGACAACTATTTACCTTCCAATGGAATTAAATAAGGGATATTATTTTGACTAGACTAAAGGCTGATTCCCAATTCCCATAAAGGTGTTGTTCAAAAGCTAGCTGAAGAAAAAAAATTTCCTATGGTTTCTCATCTTTTCTTCGTTGATATGAATATGCTTTTTTACTAAAAACTTCAATGGAGAATCGTCATAGTTTAGGTATCTCGTAAGGGATATCCAATTGGCTACTAGTTTCATGTTTCAACGTTATTATGTCTCATAGTATATAAAATCATCTAGCCTAGTCCTTAGATGTTAGAGCTATCAATGCTTATTTAAGGTATCTGAGTCTTATAGCTAGGCATGGCATTTTTGCTTGGTCATGAAATCAACGAACTCGATCTAATTTAACCCAGGTTTAGGTTGATATATGGATTCTAGTCTTTGGTATTAGAGATTATAAATTGAGTATATGGATCGAATCATTGAAATTCTTTAAGAACTTTTCGATAAACCTTATAAAAATTACGAAGCCATCAATTGAATTAAAGTAAGTTGGCCATGTATTTAGTTAATTTCTTTTATACACATGAACTCTACCAGGGATGCTCATCAACGAATCAATACTCTGTAAGGCAATAATATGTTAGTGGTGTACACTTATCACTATACCCTTTTTAGTATGCTATAATTAGAGAATTGGTAAACGAAATCCATCAAGGCTGAAATAGAAGTTTTCACCAAATTTTAGTACAATGGAGAAAATTTAATCTTAGGCGTGCTACATCTAAGGTATTAAGATGTTGATAAGTTTGCTTAGAGTTTCTCAAGGAATGGCAAAGTTGCTACTAAGTCAACTTATCGTTTTACGATTAATCATCACTTACCCTTAAATATTCCCTCAAATTCTACAAACTAGGTGTTGTATCCTGATATTTGGGGTTAAGAGGTACAAAGCAAAGTGAAGGTGTTTCCTTGGAGAGTTATGCATACTAAACTCCTTATTAACTTTAGTTAGTTGAAAAAGATGTGGCTCTTCATAATTTATTTTACCCTTTATGTCATAAGAAGGAAGATTCTTTAAAAAATGTCTTGAAAAGGTACTCTATTTCTATTCCTAGAAGATGCACAAGCGAAGATGATAAATCTTGCATCTTGATAGTTAAAGGTCACAGCTTCTTAGGTAGGCAGATTTTCTTTCCCAAGTCAACGACGGGGTCATGTAATTGTTGGGAGTAGGTATGTATTTCAGGGGAAAGATTGAAATGGAGAAGAAAATTTAGCGCAGACGTAGGATTTTGAGAGGTTAAACTCTATGGCCCTGAAAACATAAGCTAAAGGATTCTTGTAGGATGAAGACTTCAAGGTCTTCAGGTTTTCCTGGGAAAATGAATGCTCAGAACCTTGCCTGTACTATGCTTTTGCAATGAGTGAAAATTATTTTAGGTCTCACTATTTGATGTTTGAATGGTTCTCTTCTTCATCCTTTGAATTTATTGATTTGGTTTATGGAATCTATATAATCCTTTTACTTGAAATGGATGGACCCTTAACTCCTGCTTATATTTATCCACTACATCAGGCTAATGTCCAAAGTTTCGAGATTGTTGATGACAATTTCTGGAAAGATGGTCATCCTTTTTAAGATAATTAGTGGTGATTTGCATTATTTTCGGATTCTTCTTAAGGTATCCCATCTTCACATTGTCTTTGAAACTGGTGGTATTCATAAGATTGTTGAACTTTTCGTTAATAAGGCCTTGATTTCATAATTACTACTGTCTAGTTCCTTAAATCTCTAACAGCCGGTGAGAGCTACTCCGTGATATATAAACTACTAATTTTATCACTTGCAAGATGTAATGAATAACACGACTTCATTTTATCTTTTTTGTTCCATGCTCTATAATTGGCTGACTCGTTGTAATTATCTGGAAGTTCATTTCCTCTCCCAATTTTCAGATTGGAACTTAGATTTCTCCGGTTATTTATTACTGTACTTGTATAGAATTTTTTTGTCATGAACAGTTTATAATCAGCTAGCTTTTATGTTTTACCAACATAATACTGGGAAGATATGCTGCTAGGAGCAAAGGCATTGGGCCTGAATAGCATTCAAACTAATGTGCCACGGAATCTGCATAAACCAGAACTTGGGAAGTTGGTTTTTGAGGGTATTGTTGATCTTGTCTCTTTTCTCAAACTATGCCATAAGCTAGATTTCCGTGTTAGGCTTCGTGCTGGACCTTATGTATGCGCAGGTCAGTTAAATTTACTTATCAAGTGGAAGAGATTCCTTACTAGTCACATGGACCAGCTGCTCAACTTCAAGTCTTCAAGTGCCTTTATGTTCGCTGTTTTACAAAGTGGGATTTGGGGGGTTTCCCTGGTTACAGGAGCAGAAAGGGATCACCCCAACATACAGGAGCAGCGACCGAGGCCAAACTCACCTCAGCCGCCACCACTAAGAAAAGCGCCCGAACAACAGGATGACCCCTCAGAGAGCACAAGCACAACTAG
>JANQAP020000056.1:938526-963377 GCA_026874005.2 Erythroxylum coriaceum
AAAACAAATTAATCAAATTAAACCTCAAAATAAACTAAACACATGCTTATTAGTAAGAAAAGAATCGGGGCCCAACACGTTATGGGACAAACCTGACTTGCGACCTTTAAGAAATAAAATTTCGAAGGAGGCAATAGTGGGCTGGATTTTCCAAGAGAGAACAAGAATGACCAATTTCAGATTTTGCCATGTGCTAGACTCATATATTAGAGAAATGCAACTAAATAATGGTGCTGATACGGTTACATGGGCTGCCCATAGTAGTGGTGTTTTCACGAACAAATCAGTATACACCATCGAGAGAGCTTCTTTGCCAGTAGTGCCATAGGCGGACTTAGTCTGGAAGTAGATATTAAGTCCGAAATCTGCTATTTTCTTGTGGTTAACTATCATGAATAGGTTGAGAACGAAGGACCGACGGTTTGGTACTTTCGACCATCTATGTGTGTTGTGTAAACAAGTTATGGAGAGTAGAGATCATTTGTTTTTTGAATGTCAATATAACAAAGTGGTGTGGAGTAGAATTATGAATTTGTTAAGAATTCCGAGGTTCTCCTTCCAATGGAATGAAGTGTTAAATGACATGATTCGGTATGCTAGGATAGAGAAGAGGGATAGTCTTATTATCAAGACATCATTTCATATGGCCATTTATTATATATGGAGGGGGAGGAATAGGAGGATTTACAAACATGAAGAGCAACCAAAATATGAGCTTGCCGAGTCCATAGTCAATTTGATTAGAGAAACAATAGTGGCTAAAGGGAAGCAGGATAACATTAGCCAGGAACTCAAAATGATATGATGATTTAATTGGTGTCATATGAGTACGGGTTTCTAAGAGAGTAATAGTGGTTGTTTTGTTTTCTTTTTGATATCCTTGTAAAGGATTGTATATAAGTTGTTAAAACTTTCGTCTTTATAATACCATTTTTAAATTTTCAAAAAAACATTATAGTATTCTATACTTTCATTAGATATTTATTTTTACTTTGTTCGCATTGTCCAAATCACGAGAGTTCCATTTTTTCAATAAAACCAAACCTGAGATAAATAAATCTATCAATTAGATATAGTTATTCCATATCAAATTTTATTTGTTTGAGAGGTTATAATCTAATTTATTAGAGTAGATAAAAAATTTGAGATTCAATTTTAATCTTTCTAATTTGTAGTTATCTTTTGTCTTGTTATCTAAAGTCACTTTACAACATTAAGATCCAATCTTAAAATACTATTAAGTAGGGCGTGCTTGTCAATGTATGCCTATTTATAAGATTACATTATAAAATGTTTAATTCGTCCTGATTATACGTGATTGTTTTTCGACTTAATGGCTCCATTCACTTAAGAAATGACATATAATTAGAACTGATTCATTTTTGTTATATTTTTCATTGCAAATTTCAAAACTTTAAACATTATCAAAATTATATTATTTATTTTTAGAGAAAATACTTGTATAAGCTTTTTCTTAGTAAAATTGTTTCCATGTTTAAAAGAATGCTTCAAAAATATTGTCATAAAAATTTTCTATTATATTTTTGGAATCTAAGCAATAACACTCGATCACATGATCAACGAAATCACTCAATTAATAACAAATCATTCAAACAATAAAGTCACCAATGGTTCCATACAAATTTGGTACACATTTAGTGAAGATTTTGAAAATCGTCACTAAAAGTAATCCTTTAGTGAAGATTTTCTTAAAGGATACACATTTAGTGACTGTTTTTTAAAATCGACACCAAATGTGAACCATTTTCTGGTTCCACTGAAAATGCAAATTCTATATTTTGGTGACAAACTCTATGGCAATGATTTTGAAAATCATTACCAAATAATTATATATGGGAAACTAAAACTAGAAAGTTAATGGGAGGGAAACAAAAACGAATAGAAAAGAAAACAAAAAAGTTTATTCAATGTAGGAAATTTGTTACCAATATACTCGTAGGCATTACTTGAGGATCTCTGAGAAAACTTCCACTACTAAGTCCACCATCATCGTTCCCTTCTCCTACATTTCTTGGTTCTTAGATCTCTTTAATTACTATGTCAATTATGATTTCCAACTTTTTTGACATTGGTTCCATTTTTTGTTTTCATTTTATAGTCCACAGGTTTTCTACCTTGACATTGGTGAAAACAGAAGGGGCCGCTTCTTGAAGGTTTATTATTCAGATCCCTTCCTCTTCCCCTCCTCTTTCTTTTCTGGTCATTATTTTGACTTTTGCCCCTAAACTTTGCACTCTTACTTCATTGTCCTAGCAATTATAGGTTACAGCAGGATCAAATGTAACTTGCTAGTCTTGTCTTTTGAGTAAGTCCCTTCATTCTATAGGCGGTAGTCTTAAATTGGGACTTTATATTACTTTTCTTATTTGTTGATTTGGATTGTTACTTTAGCACTGTCTCTAGATAAGCATTTGAACGATTCACTAATTAAATCACTACATCAATCTCTTTAAGGGGTCCTACATTTAAGGACTTTTACACATCATAAGGCATGACATTTATTCATGCACCTAAATCTAACATAGCTTTTTTAATTCTTAAATCACCAATTTTATATGAGATAGTGAACATACCTGGGTCCTGACATTTAGGTAGTAGCTTTTTCTTCTGAAGTATTGCAGATACATTCTCTCCCAATTATACTTTCTCATCATTTTTCAATTTTTGTTTTGAACTATAGAGCTCCTCTAGAAATTTAGCATAACGAGAAATTTGCTTAATGGCAGCAAGCAAAGGAATATTTACCTGGACTTTTTTTTAAAGTCTCCAATATCTCTTTCTTTTGCTCCTCTTTCTTTGCTTTAGCAAATCGACTAGGAAAACGGAGCAGCATAACAAATTTTTGCAGATCTAAATTTGTTTTTGCTCCTTTTTCCTTTTTTGGCTAGTTGGGAACTTCTTTTCTTGCTTCTTCTTCGATTTCCATCTTGGATATTTTTGGAGAAGTTTCCTTCAATTCTTTTCCACTCCATAACATGACAGCTTTGGCACTTTGCTTAGGATTGATTTCTGTTTGTGCAAGAAATTTTCCAAAATTTTGCACCTTTAATCGATTAATGGCTATTGTCATTTGAGTCAATTGATTTTCAAGATTTTGAATACTATTTTGAGTGTTTTGCTAAAATGTCATGGTATTAGTGGCCAAAGATTTAACTATATCTTCTAAAGAGGACTTACCTTATAAATTGGGTGCCATTTGTTGATGTTGTCCAGGAACACAGGGTTGCCTATAATATTGGAAATTTGAAGTAGCTTGTTGTCCTTGAGAATTCCTATAATGCAGATTTGGATGGTCATGCTAGCCCGAATTATAGGTGTTTGAGAATGGATCACATTTCCTTTGAGTTTGCCCAGCAAATCCTCCCATAACATTGACTTGTTCTACACTTTCCTCTTGCAAAATTAGACATGCATTAGTAGAGTGTCCTAATAGTAAACATATTCCACACGCCTTTGCTTCTTCTTTCTTTGTGACTGTGAGTTGCTACACCAAAGATGTAAGATCGTCTAACCTTTTCTCCAATGCTAACACATTCACCTCATTCACTTGTTTTGAACTATGGCCAGATCGTATCCCAAATTGTTGTGCATTCGAAGCCATGTTTGCTATCAAATCTCTTGCAGCTGCTGATGTTTTGTCAACCAAAGCTCCACTACTTGTAGCATCAATCATACTCCTGTCTATTAGTAAAAGACCTTCATAGAAGTATTTAATCAACAGTTGATCATTTATTTGGTGATGGGGGCAACTCACATAACGCTTCTTGAATCTTTCCCAATATTCATACAATGTCTCACCCGTGTGTTGTTGGATACCACAAATTTCTTTTCTAATATTGGCAGCTCTTGATGCTGGAAAATATTTTTCAAAGAATAGTCTCTTCATTTCGGCCAATGTCTTACATTTTCACTAGTGAAGTAATACAATCAACCTTGAGCATTATCTTTAAGAGAAAATGGGGAGGCCCTTAATTTGATTTGCTCCTCAGTTACATTCGTAGGTTTCATGCCCATACAAACCACATAAAATTCCTTAAAATGCTTGTAAGGATCCTCTTCCGATAAACCTCAAAAAATTGGCAATAAATGAAATAGCCTCGACTTCCATTCAAAGATATTGTTGTCCCCCAAATTTGAAAATTTGATGCAATGAGGCTATTGAACATACGTGGGGGCAGCTAATTCACGAAGGGTACGATTTGTAGCCATCTTTTCTTTCTTCTACGCTTGTTGTCTATGTTTTGTTTGCTTCCGTAACTTCTTGGTTGTCTTTTCTATCTCTAAGTCGAATAGCAACTGTGTTGTTTTGTCTACTCATGTAACATATATATACCGTCATAAGTTTCCTGACAACGGTACCGAAATTTGGTAATGCTATCACCTGCAACCAAATTAATACTAACTCTAATAATAATATATGTAGTTAGTGAAGAGTTAAGATCGTTCCCACGAGGAATCTATTGGTAAGTGTTTCACAAATTAAAACTACAACAAATTAGAGAGTGGTTAAATAACGTGATTCTATGAAATTAAAATTGACTAAAATTAGAAATAATAAAATTTGGAAAATTAATTAATAAACCTTAGTTTTGGGTCACCTATATTGTCAAACTAGTATGGATCATCGATACAAGTTTAAATTAAATCCATTAACAAATACTCATTGAATGGTGTTCTCTCTTAGGATTAAATGAATAAAAACATGTATTTTAATCACTCTTATTAATCAACAACTTAGATACGATCTTAAGTTTAATTAATTAATAGCTTTAAAAACTAAGAGAATAAATGAGCAAGACAATACACATACGATATTTATTTAATCTAGATAAATATCTTTCTTAGAATTTCCAATCCCTAACGTAAAAGATGTTAATCCTATTTTCCACTTTTGATTAGCAAAATTGAACATCAAATCCTATTAATTTGGCCGTAAATTAAATCAATCAATTCTTAGTTGCGAACCATAGAGATTAATCAATTCAATCATAAAAAGTAATGCGAAAGACACTTAATATTAGTCAATAAAATAAACTTTATTAAGAAAATCTCACACATATTAGATGATAACATTGGTTTCCTTCAACCAAGAACAAGGATTTAGCAACTCATGACAGTGATGAAACTTGACAGAAGAATAGCAGAATGTTTGGTCTCCATATCTACCTTTTTTTCTAGAAAAAAGAAAAAAACTCTCTAAAAGAAAACAAGAACATGAACTGTGAATTGTCATAGGAGTTGTCCTCCTGTTTTAAATTTATTTGATTAGATACACTCTCCCATGAAATCAGGTAGCAGATTTACATATAAGGAAAACAACTTAATTCCCAAAATAATTAGAATCCTAAGTCTATCAAATCTCCTTTCAAATCAGACTCTGGTGATATAAACTTTTCCCTTGCATCTGACCACGCTTAGTCAAAAACTTTTCTACCAATTGAAAATTCGAATTGTCTTTGCTGTTTTGCATCTTTTTAATTCAGATTCAAGTCCCATGTGCTCAAAATCACCTGATAATATTTAAGAAACAAGGCCATTAATTTTAAATAAAAATTTCAACACATTAAAGAGATTTATATCCAAAGTTAGCCAAAAAATAATAACTTATCAAAGCCCTTAAATTTTTAACTTGTTAACAAGAGAAAAAAACTAAATAAATGAACAAGAATTAATTATACAAAATAAGCAATCTTAAACAAAAGATATTACAGATTATTACAATTTTGTATAAGAAGAAAACCTTTGTATTATTTCTCACTTTATATAATAGTATTTTCAATATAGGAAATAAAGAATTAAAAATCAAATACTTTTTCTGATTGACATCCTTATAAATAAAGAACTATAAATGAGGAAAAGAGCTTGATGTTTGCTCCTTAATTATGGAACTTACTGGCTATTAGCAAGGTGATTGATGATTATCGATGACCACATCCCAAAAAAATGATGAAAACAGAAGCAAGGACTTTGTTGATACCCTGTTGAGCTTCGTTGGATCCCATGAAACCAATCATCGTATTGGCTGCTACAACGTTAAAGCCATAACATGTGGGTAAGGTGATCTGGTCTAGCTATCTTAAATTGATTTGATAACAATTAGTTGAATTGTGATATATATATATATAGTAGATAATTTTAAATTGACCAAAATATTAATTGTGTATGTAATATTGTGCTCTTAAGTAGTTATCGCAACATTTTTTTTGAAAAATAAATAAAGTATTAGATTTACTATATCTCAGCTATTACAATATATACAAAAGATTAAATAGATTAATTATAGTACTTATCTATCTCAATGTTAACAGAAGGTACAAATACCAAAAAGCAGTTCTAACTATTTAGCACGATGGAGGTTAAACGTCCAACTTTAAAAGATTCCAACTAACTCTCATACTTGGGGTTAACATATGATCAGCTTTCCTTGCTAATAAAGTAGCGCAAATCCCATTCAATATCTTGTCCGCTAAGTGATGTTTATCTTCTTCGACTTGTTTGTACACTCGACAGTTCTGTTCTTTCCATTTCAGGTAAATGGAGCTTGTTGAGAATAAGCTACAGGTTTTGCTATCTTTACTTTGCAAGATACTGATAAAGGAGATTCTGAATTTTTCAGGTTAGGGTAATATGCAAGAAAGAAGAAGAAGATCAACACACAGAGTTTACTTGGTTCGATAGCTTAATGCTATCTACATCTAAGGATCAAAGTCATGCAGTTGATTTCATTAAGATCAAGAAAAAGAGAGAGTTTACAGAGATTGAGTGTTTTCTAAAACACTTGCAAGAGTCTACAAACTCTCCTAGTACCCACAGATAAGTACCCTAGCACACTCTGAAATTTTTTTTTCACTCTAGTTCTTACACTCTCTAAGTATTTGATTACAATGAAAATGCGTAAAGAATTGTGTGTGTTCAATGTTGTATTCTGTTCAACTGACTACTTTTGCCTTTTATAGGCTTCAGTGAAATGTTGGTTATGCTCCCTTCACTGGCACAGATGTGAGATTTTAGTTGAGGAGATGGCTTCACATGACTCTCACGTGAGTCACTTAAATTCCTTGTACGCAGCGTTTATACCAAGTCTCCTATACTCTGCATTTTTGTTCTGCTTTTAATGATGTTGTGCGTTTTGTGTAATAAACCCTTAACACATGTATATCACAAACTTCTCTCATCTGTTAACGTGAAGCTTCACCAGCACTTCACACACATACTCACGAAATCCCTAGATCGCCAATATCGGAATCCTTGATTTTGTAGGCTCCAATCTGCTGGTTGAGTTAAAGTCAGTGGAGAATGTGACTTGCTTCACAGAGCTGATGAAGGAAACTTTGAAAAGTATAGCATTTTCTTTACCTAGTTTTGAGTGATTCATAAACCATCTCAATGTCAATTCCCAATTATGCAGCTGATTAACAACACCCACCATATATTAGGTTCTACTCCAAATAGATTTGGAATAATCAAAATTGAAGAATAGATGGTTTTTGTCCTCACTTGTAGCACGACAAACAACGCAGCCTCTATAAGCCGGATTAAACCATCAGTATTTTATTCTAAGTAGATTTTTGACGGCTAGCCAAGCAATGATCGATGCTTTGGAGCTCATGGTATGCTTTCATATAAAATTATACCAAGGGACCTGTCTAGTATCATTTCTAAGGATGCGATGACAAGTTTCATTTGTAAAAACTCCACTCGGGTTTTTACAATTGCATATGCATTGTCTATCTGTAATTTTGTACTCTGAAATTGTTATTGCAGCAAATTTATTTTTTAGAACTATATTTGTATGGTCTATAATTGTTGTAACATAATCCCTTATTTAAAGCCTAGTTGCCTACTAAAACTTTTAGTAGATGCGTTAATATCATTAGCATTGTGAATAGTGAACCCTTTAATTTCAAGTTCTCATCTGAATTCCTAACCAGACATGCTTTCAGCTTCAACGGACACTTTAACCACACTATAATCGAGTGGACACTATCAGAGCTCAGTGTCAAAGAAAAGACGTCTCAGACTGGCTGGTAAACTCAGACCAATAATTGAAAATTGTTTCTGACTTTCGGTTGACCTTCTTTGAGGATAGATGCTTGGGAAATTCGTTAGTAACCGTATAGAATTTAAAATAATAGCTTGACAATCAATTATTTTTAAATCAAAGTTTTATATTTTATTTGACAATCAAAACACGAATTAAATTATATTTTATATAAGACAAATGTTTTTATTTCCCACTTCATATACGAATAGTGTTTTTAATTTAAAGAAATAAACAATTATAAAAATATTTTAAATGAATTTCTTTATAAATTTTATAAATTATTAAGCCTATGATATTTTAAATTAGTATCTCTTCAACCTTACTCATCATCATGTTACAAGGACGTGCAATTATGATATGAATCCTAGGAAATTAATTACTTCACGTATGAAAATTAATTCAAGAAGTCCATGACATTTGTACAGAAGATAGATGCAAGTAGCGTATAAACAAACTTAAAACAAATACGCAACCTTATATTCAATCATACTTTTAGATCAAATATCAGCTAAATGTGTATGATAGCAATTTAAGACAGAAGTTACGCTATAGCTGAGGGACCAACCACTAAAATATCCTCGGAGAAAGAGGACCACACCACTTCGCATCAAATCTTATCTTATCAAGACATATCTATCGAGATGCTAATAACGTGAATACAATAATGCTATTATAATAACAACAACAAAACTTAGCTTGAATCCACGAGGAGTGTAGACACAGCCTTATTCCTAACAATCAGAGAAGCTGTTTCAATAATGCTATAATAAATAGACTGTAATTATAAATTTTTAATTAAAAATATAGATATTGCTAATTCTATGAAGAATATGACAAATTGAATCGGGAATATCTGCCTTGGAAAGTTCAATGCTCTTGTACATCACTTATAAATCTTTATGCAGGACCAAGTTAGCTAAACCATTTCATGGCTTTGGTTACAATAGCTCTGTCCTTGATAGGACTAGCCTTGATCTTTCAAGCATGGGTTGGAAAGAGCAATAGTAAGGTTAATAAACTTCCTCCTGGTCCAAACGGGTTGCCAATTATCGGATGCCTTCACTTGTTGGGAAAATACCCTCAACGAGCTTTGCATGACCTAGCCAAAAAACATGGTCCGCTCATGCACATGAGGTTAGGTTTCGTCCCGACCATTGTTGTGTCGTCTCCTAAAGTGGCGGAGTTGTTCCTCAGGAAGCATGATCTTGTATTTGCTAGCAGACCACCAGTTGAGGCTGCAAAGTATATTGGTTACGAGCAGAAGGGCATGTCTTTTTCTCCTTATGGACCTTACTGGCGAAATATGCGCAAACTTTGCACTCTTGAGCTGCTTAGCAACCTTAAAGTCAATTCCTTTAAGTCCTTTAGAAAGGAAGAGATAGACCTCTTGACTGATTACATTAAACAGGCTTCTTCTGAACGAGTTGCTGTTAATCTTAGTGAAAAGGTCTCGTCTCTTGGCGCTGATATCAGTTGCAGAATGGTTTTTGGCAAGAAGTATACAGACAAGGAGTTCGGTGATAGAGGTTTTACAGCTGTGATTCACGACAGCATGCAAGTAACAGCAGTTCCGAACTTGGCTGATTACATTCCGCAGATTGCTCCGTTTGATCTTCAGGGTCTGAGAAAGCGAATGAAGGCTATTGGCAAGGCGTTTGATGTTTTCTTCGAGAATATAATTGATGACCATGTGCAAAACAAGGATGAGAACAGAAACAAGGACTTTGTTGATATCTTGTTGGGTTTCGTAGAATCCCAAGAAACTGAGTACACTATTTCTCTGGACAACATTAAAGCCGTAATGATGGTACGTGTATCTTGTCCACTCCTTTGAATTAGATTTACGGATATACCATCAGCTAATTTCTTGCAATATAGTAGGTAGCCATTGAGTGATTCATCTGAGCTTTAATGCGAAACCTTATAGTAATCATTTTAAACAAGATTAAATATTAATGATAATGAATAAGAAATTTATTGTTTTAAGGGAGCATCTTCGTTACATTAAAGTCAAGTTAATGTATATAGTTTTTCCTTTATATTTTCACAAAGAGTTTATTTCTATGACTTGAACCTTATGGTCACAAAGGCTTCATAATTATATTGACAATAATTAATTTTTTAATTAAATTATTGACATAAAAAACTTAAAAGTATTATGATAATTTATGTATACTATTATACATAGATTAAAATTTCACAATTAACTTCTACTTGATTGGAATATTATACAATTTAACTACATCTTTATAACAATAGAGGTTAATCCATATCTCACAGTTATTCCTATTAAGAAAAATTTTGTAAGGAAGATTCTACAATGCACACTTCAATAGGATTCCTCAATATCTATTAGATTGAAGTTTTTGCCCATAACTTCAAAATTGATCAACACATGCCAGTCGTGATTGAAAATTCGAAAGGATGTAGTTTCGTAAAAATTTTGGTTAAGCCGCAGTTATTTCTAGCACAACCGAAAACAAAAAAAAATAAATGCAAAATAAATGAATCATCACTTGAGATTTGGTGCAATTCAACACACCTTACTTACGTCTGCGGGACGCTCACTAAGCTTAATCACTATCACCAAAGAACAATAATAGTTTTACTCAAGGCATTACAGAGTCGACTCACCCTACTCTTGACACTATCCCTCGTCCTCACACTCCGTGAAGAAATTTCACTCCCTGTAATACGACCTACTTGTGCTAACCTCAACAGAGGATTTTCTCAACAATGTTTAATAATAGTGAAGTGAAATAAACAATTCAAGTGATTAAATAATAAGCAATATAAACAAATACACTTGAGAAAAGAAAGACAACTTCCCTAATAATTCCAGCTTCTTCAATGAAAAATTGGAAAGTTGTCCAACAATAAATCTACTGTAGTCTTTTAATATTATCATCATAACATCACACCCATGGTAGCAGAAAAATCTATAGCAAACATACACGTTTCTTCACTAAAATGTTGCAAATAACGAAGCTATAAAGTCCACAACTCCTATTAGAATTTTTTGCCGACAACCAGCATTATCGATAGCCACCAGAAGCGTACTCAATCAACACTCAATCAACCCAATAAACATCACACCATCGACCAAGAATAGCAGCTGCAAATATCACAAGGAATTCTACAATTTTCTCACGCCACAACTCACAATCGGTAGCAACAAAAGTAGCACTTCATGAACAATAAGACATCCACCAAAAGTTCACGCATACATTAGAAAATCCAACTGCTAAAATCAACACATCCAACCTGCTGCACAGCCCACTGTTGTTGTTTAAGAGATGGGGAAAACGTAGCAAAAATCACACATAAAGAACAACTCTGCTGCACTCAATGGTTATTCAAAAACAAAGGAACATATGGTTGTAGAGAAAAAAAATCATACATGATACAATCGGCTACAAGATTGTGAAGCCCTAGTCCAAAAGTTGCAATACAAACTTGGAATTACCCTACAAAATCAGCTGCTTAATCTTATCAAAATCCCGGCCTCCAGGTCATACAAAGCCTATCATTTTTCTCCAAAAACAACAACACATTAGCCCACTATGCACGAAAAAACCAGCCAAATTTTAACTGAAAAAATCAAAACCAAATCTCCAAAAATTTGCTTCCTTAGATAGTTATTATCCCCAAAATAGTTTATCCATTAAACCTCATTCTGATTAGGATTTTAAACCTCACCACTTTTATCTTAAAAGAGTCCCATATAAATCCACTAGGTCCAATTGTCAAGTAATTTCCAAAATTAAATAATAAGATATTAACATATATCTTAACAATCTCGTCCTTTTTGGCATTATTTGTCACATATTGAAACCCCCTTAAAGAGTATAATTGGACGCATAACATCAAATTCACAAATCATATGAGAACTCCCCCTTAATCAAACAATGATATCCAAACATAATCAAATATCCAAATACACAAATATCCAAATATCCAAAGGTGACAAAACACAGCCAACAAAGCATCCAGTCATAACATGACATGTTTCCCAAACTATAGTTTTCTTCCCCTTAGGACAAAAAGATACCAAAAAGCAAGATTAATAGTTACATAGATACCTTGAAATCTCCCCTTGAATTAAACAGTCATATGAGATAAAAATAAACAATTTCAAAAAAAAGAATGTCTTCAATGCGATCGATCTTGACGAATAAAGAAGCATAAAAATCAGCAATAGGTGCAGCAGAAGAATCATAAGCATGCCAAGATGATAATTTACTACCATTCAAAATGCTAGCCAACATATCATTACTTACATCACAGCCATCCCCATATGACCGATTAAATTCAAAAATCTCAAAATTTATTCAATGAATCATAATCAAACTTAATCAATCCATATGAACACAAATTACCTAAATTTATACAGCCTACGATATAGAGAAATCAAGATAAAACTTGACAAACTCGAATTATAGAAAACTTGAATCTTCCTATGGGTCATCAACTAAGCTTCAACATTTTCTTCACATAACTTCGTAAACCAAAGTCCAAAAGCAAAACTCTTAAAACATCAAACAGAGCCTCATTTTCATATATAATAAAAAGCTAAACACATACCAATCACCTGAACCTTAGAAAACCCGAAAATCAAAAACTCAAAAAGTCTAAATATTACTCCTTCGAGCCCTCTTTTTTTTAAACAACATCAAATATACTTCAAAAATTTAAAGCACATAGTCCTTGTGCCCCTCGAAGAAATTTAAACCTAGCCTTATTTCTCGTCACTGTCATCAGATGTCTAGTTGACTTCTTTTCTAGTAACAATTAACTGTGGATTTGAATAGTTTCTGGTATTAACTCCCTTGTGTGTCTATTCTGATGTGTGAGGCTAATTTTTTCTAACACAAGTTTGCTTTGGTAACATGGGCTGTTGCTAAAAGTTCATTGAAGAATGTTTAGATTTTCAGTTTTGAGCCCTTTGAAATATCATTTGTAACAATTTGTAACATTTTTGCCTTATATGCCTATTAACCCCACAAAAGTGACAAGTAGGCATAAATTTTCATTTCTTCCTTGAGATTTCTCCTTGGACAGATCTGGTTGCATAATTTTTCTCATCATTTGACTTAGAACATTCACCTTTATAGCCAATGCCTTAAAGGTCTCCTTTAATCTTACCAATTTCTAGCAAATTTTCTAGCTTTTCGGCACCTCTATTTAACATTTTTATTCCTTTTTTCTATACTGACCAACTTCAACTATGTTTCATCAAGCTCATTTATTGTAGATAACAATTTCTTCTCTAAATCTTGAATGATGTTCTTCATAGAAGAGTTTTCCTTCCTTACCTTTTCATTCTTTTTATATGTTTGCACCTATTTTGTATACATTTATTCATAGGCTTCATAAATATCTTCCTTTTTGTCATATGAATCACTGTCATTATCTCAAATTAAATTTTGGATTGATTTATTTACGTTTTCCCAAAATTTTGGGCTGATTTTTCTACAGTTTCATCGTCAGTTTCTTCTTTCTTGGTTGTTGTTAAACAAGCAATTGAACTTCAGCTGTATAAAACAACTAACCTAGCATTATTGCTCACAAGTTCCTCTTCACTACCATAATCACTTCCAAATTCATTCTCACTCCAAGTACTCATATAAGACTTCCCTTTTCTCTTCTTTAAAGTGCTAGCACATTATGCTTATACATGTTCGAAGCCTTGACATTTATGACATTGAATTTTCTTTACTTTTCTTTCACCCTTTTGAGTTTTAACTTGCTGTTTGAAATTATTATTTGATGAGCTCTTATTGTTTTGCCTAAAATTGGATCTATCCTTCTTCACTTTTTTTAACCACTTGCTGAAATTTCTTGCCAGTAACTCTATATCCTCATTCTCATCGAATTCATCTCCTAAATCATTCATGACTTTTCCAACCTCAGCTTGCAATGCCAATCCTTTGTTCTTCTCTCGTTTATATCTCAACAAATTCATCTCAAAATTGGTAAGAATCTCAATTACCTTATCCAAAGATAATTAAGTGATATCATGGGCTTCTTCGATGGCTGTAATTTTTGGTATGAATCTCGAAGGCAATGATCTCAATGTCTTCTTAACAAGTTTCATATTCGAATACTTATTCTTAAGTTGATGTGCTTGGTTTGCTATGTCACGCAGTCTCTCATGGAAGTCTCTAATAGTTTCACTTTCATCCATCCTCAACTCTTCAAATCTCACATCCAACATATGAAGTTTCGAAGCTATCATAGATTTTGATCACTCGTGTATAGTTTGCAAAGTGTCCCACGCTTTTTTCGCCTATTCACAGACTGATATCATGAAAAAACAACCTTCATCAACTACAATAAAGATGGCATTTAGGGCTTGAGAATTTCTAAACTCTCTCTCTTCTTCAGCCCTTGTCCACTCAGATGCATCTTTAAGCACTACTTCTCCCTTATGTGTCCAGCCATTTAAAACCGAGTTCTATGCTTTTGTTCCTTGTGCTTGAATAAATACTCTCATTCGTGATTTCCATGTAGGATAATTTGAACCATCTAACAATAGTGGCTAGATGATTGATGCCCCTTCTCTTATAGCCATAATTGAGAAACACAAATCAGCACCAACTTAATGTACTAAATTCTGATCTGGTGACCCGCTCTAATACCAATTGAAAATTCAAAAGGATGTAGTTTCGTAAAAATTCTGGTTCAGCCGCAATTGTTTTTAGCAAAAACGAAAACATAAAAATTTAACGTAAAATAAACAAATCAACACCCAAGATTTGGTAACGCAGATCAACACACCTTGACTATGTCTACGGGGCCCTTACCTAACTTAATCACTTTCACTGATGAACATTAATAGTTTTACTCAAGGCATTACAGAGCCGACTCACCCTACCCTTGACACTATCCCTCGTCCTCACACCCTGTGAAAGGTAATAACACGACCAACTCGTGCTAACCTCAACAGAGAATTTTCTTAACAATGTTTAATAATAATGAAGCGAAATAAACAACTCAAGTGATTAAACAATAATCGACTTAAACAAATACAATTGAGAAAAGAAAGACAACTTCCCTAATAATTCCGTCTTCTTTAATGAAAGAACGAAAAGTTGTCCACTAATAAATTTGTTACAGTCTTTCAATATTATCATCGTAACATCACACCCAAAGTAGCAGAAAAATCAATAACAAACATACACATTTCTTCACTGAAATGTTGCAAATAACGAAGTTATAAAATTCACGACGCTTGTTGGAAATTTTTCTCCACAACCAGCACTATAGACAACTACCAGAAGCATACCCAATCAACACTCAATCAACCCATTAAACATCACACTATCAACTAAGAATAGCAGCTGCAAATATCACAAAGACTTTTGGAATTTTCTCACACCACAACTCACAATCGACAACAACAAAAGTAGGACTCCATGAATAATAAGACATCCACTAAGAGTTCATGCATATATTAGAAAATCCAACTGCTAAAATGAACACATCCAATGCAGCAAAAATCACAAACAAAGAACAACTTTGCAGCACTCAATGGTTATTTAAAAACAGAGGAATATATGGCTGCAGAGAAAAAAAATCATACATGATAAAACCAGCTACAAGATCATGAAGCCTTAGTCCAAAAATTGCAACACAAACTTGGAATATTATCCCCACAAAATCAGCTGCTGAATCTTATGAAAATCCCAGCCTCTAGGTCATACAAAGCCTATCGTTTTTTTCTTCAAAAACAAAAACACATCAGCCCACTATGCACGAAAAGCCCAGTCAAATTTCAACTGCAAAAATCAAAACCAAATCTCAAAAAATTTGCTTTCTTAGATAGTTATTATCCCCAAAATAGGTTATCCATTAAATTCCATAATGATTAAGATTTTAAACCTTATCAAACTTATCTTAAAGAGTCTCACATAAATCCACTAGGTCCAATTATCAAATAATGTTCAAAATTAAATAATAAGATATCAACATATATCTTAACAATGATGAATTAAAAGAAATTTCTAAAAGCAACATTAAAAAGTTCTCTTTTTAATAAAGTTAACTAAAAAAATTAAATTTACTCAAAATTAAAAAGTTCGAACTTTTAAAATATGACACATCATGTCAAATTTTTTCTACCACGTGACCAATATGTAGGAGAGTGGTACCACGTAGGATATATATGTTTTAATAAAAATATGTTAAAACTAATTAACCCTAAAATTGTTTATCCTTCCTTCTCCTACTATTGGTTTTTATTAGGTACATTAACTCTGCAGTACCCTTCATCATCTCCAGAACTTCCTCTCTCATCTATTGGGACTTCCTTACTGCATCTACTTTCTTCAATATTATTAACTACTAGATACTCTACCTTATTAACTATGACATCATCTCTTACTTTGGCTAATGTATCCTCTTTGGATTTCTATGCTTTTTTGGCAAACCTAGTGCTTCGGTTGTCCACGACTAGTTCTCAGTAGATCCCAATGTTCACTCCTTTGATATGTGATTCAATTGTGTATGTTTTGACGATTGATGTTTGCTCAAGACTATCTTGTGAGTGCTAGTCTAAATATTTCGGGCATTATAGTACCATCGAATCTAAAGCTTATAATGTTGGACATTTTTGTCCTTTCTCATAAAATTGGACAACATTTAATTGTAATTTCGATTTTTTCAATTGTTTATCAGTTAAGTTACATAATTTGATCCAGATAAAGATAATCAAGTGACCCAATAAATGATCTAAATTAATGGGTCAAAGTTCGGGTGGAAAATAAATCCCGATTAATATAGACTGGACCTATATTTGTCCCGATTAATGTAGACCGGACCGTGCATTATTGTTGGCGCGTGTCTATCAAGAGCCTGTTGCTTCGACACGTGTGCTGACGCGGGCGATTGGCATCATACTGACGTCAGTCGTACAGACAACTATAGTAATTTTAAAAAATACAAAAAATTTAAATTTTCCATAAGGGTGCCCCGGGGTGTTTTGGGTCAGTTTTTTGGTCCGGGAAATTTATAAAGTGAAATTTTCTATTTTTCTAGATTTATTACATCAGTAATAAATTAAAGTTTAACTCCAGAAAAAGGAATTAAGGTATTCTAAACCCAATTTCGAGTAAATTTTCAAGCTTTGGACATCACATAAGGGAGATACTTCAAGTTTTTGTGTTTCGGGTCTCATGTTTAGTGTTCAAGATTACATGATAGTTACTCAAGAAAAAGAATTATGACATTCTGAAGCCATTTTTGAGTGAAGTTTCGTACAACGAACTTGCCATAAGTGAGATATATGAGGTTCTTGTGTCTTAGGAGATCAGTTCAGTGTCTAACAATGCACGATAGTTGCTCTACTGAGATTTTTTTTACAAAAGTCTCAAATGAAGTTTTCAGAGAATGTCTTCAGCACGAGTGCGTGATAATGAGACTGTGCATTCGAGTTTTTGCAATTATTGAAGTTACATTGTCACATACTATATGCCTGTAAAGAGTGTGGGGATAACATAAAGATGTATCCCTTGTGTTTGTAGACTTTTTGAGTGCTAATGAGGATGTCGTCACCAAAGTGGCCTTTTAAGTCAGTATTTTGAATTGTTCAGCTTGCATGTAAAGGGATGTCTATTATTTTATGTTTGGTTATTCTGCCCAAAGGTGTTGGCCTTATATAACATTTTGAGATGTGCATAAAGGCATTAGATGGAGGAAAGTTGTTGCTCAAGTGATTTATTCGCCCAAAGGTGGTAGTGTCATGAGAGTTGATGGTTTGTACTCTGATCGCTTTTATATGGAGGTCTAATTGCATATATTATGTATTCTGCCCAAAGTGTTTCATAACATGTGTGATCGGATTTTCAATAAAGATACTATTTAATGACTTTGAGTATCGCTGTTGTCCTACATTTGTGCTGATTTAATTAAAGTTACTTTACAGTCAACTTTTCGGTCAATAAAGTCAGTGTCACTATTGAAACCCTGATCGGTTTCAATACAAAGAATAGAACTAAGGATGTATTGAATGTTATGAGGATAACTGAGGTTGATATGGCCATATCGAAGGATAGGCCATCTCAACCTACATCCATGCGCTCGAAAGCTCATAAAGCAGCCTATGAAGCTTGGGATCGACATATCATATGTTATGACCATTAAGAAATCCATATATGACCATCTGCCTAGTGGACTTCCGGACACAAATATAGCGAAGTAATTTATGGTTATGTCTCTCAAAGGTACACAGTCTCACCTAATGTTGAGACAAGTGCCTTAATGAAATAATTATTCTCCATGAGGTATACGAGAGAAGGGGGAGTAAAGGAGTACATATTAAGAATGATCTATCTTCACAGTAGACTGACGATGTTAAAAATTCCTCTTCCTGATGTCCTTATAATTCACCAGACTTTGAATACACTCCCTCTAGAGTTTAGTAATCTGGTGATGACATATTATTAACAGGATGAGGAATGAGACTTCAATGCTTTGATTGCCTATTGCATTGTTGAGGACAAGAAACTCAAGCTTGCTACTCTTACAACTCTCGAAGCAACTAAAGGGAAGGCAAAGATGAAGCCCGCTAAGATCAAAGGTAGAAAGACTGAATCTTCTCCACATACTAATGTTGGTCAATCCAGTGCTAGTAAAGGTCCTAGGGACATAAAGTAACCAGTAGTATAAGGCCTAGAAGGAAAGACTGTGACTATCAGATAACTCTTTAGCTTATTAATTTATAAATCTGATTTATGATAGTCGCATCAAGTACTTGGTGACTATATAGTGGAGCATCTGATCAAGGTGCTTCCACAATGCAGGAGTTCATATCCAGGATAAAGCCAAATAAAGACAAGGAGGAACTGATGGTTGATAGTAATGAAGAAGTGGATGAAATATTTATAGGGGATGTATGTATTGAACCTTGTTGCAAGGTTCATTTTGGTTTTTACACGGCACATTTTTATATGTGATCTTTTGATCAATTTTGGACAAAGAAGGTTAATGTTTTGTATTTAATGCTTATGTTGTACAGTTGTGTTTAATGCAAAACATAATGGTACAACTTTCTTATCATATGATTTGTATAGAATGTCTCTTACCCCGAGCAAAATATATGCTTCTTTGTATTTTGTTGAACAAGTCATAAAAAGAAGGACCTTGATGAATGAAAAGTCATACATAGTGTGGCATAAAAAAGTTTATGCAACATTTCCAGAATTAGGGTTAAGAGATTGATTAAGGAAAGCATTCTCTCAATTCTAGATTATGATGATCTAGGAACATGTGTGAACTATTGCAGGGGTAAGTTGATTAATAAAGAAGAAGGGTCAACTCATGTTTTTGACTTATTGAGTTTGATACATAAAGATATCAAAAGACCTTATACAATTGCATTATGCAATTCCAAATGTATTCTAACATTTGTTGATGATTATTCCCATTACAATTATGTGTTCTTACTTAAAGATTAAAGGTTGAGAACCAATTAGAAAAATCCATTCAGAGTGTCAGATCTGACCGTAGAGGAGAATATCATGGCAAATATGGTGTTTCAAGACTTGAAAAGGTCCATTTGCCAAATATATGGAATCAGTAGGGATAGTGACTTGATTCACTATACTGAATAGTCTTGGGCAAAATGGTGTGTTGCTAAAAGGCATAATCGCACCCTAAAGGACTTGAAGAAGTCAATGCAGAATAAGACTAATCTACCTAATTATCTAAAAGTGTAAAACTCAACCTTGCACGCATTCGTATATGAGGCTACCCTACCGAGGTGGTATAATCCTTATAAAGAAAACTTGCATGCTCATTATGCTCATTACTATTTAGTAAGATATCCTAACCACTCTAAAGGCTACAAATCTTACTATAAAGAAGAAGGGACCAAAATAGTATAATCACAAACAGCTAAGTTTCTAGAATACGATGTCTATGATGATGGTGGGCCCTTTGACCCTTCGGGTGATAGCAGGTGGATACTACAATTATTATGTACCCGCCACTCATACAGTTAGATCTGGTGGATCTAGATCTTTGTACCGTGCCTGTACAAGAACAGGAACCCATATCTGTACACACAAAGGTTCCTAGGGGTACAAGATCTAATACAGTTATGAAAATCCGTCGGAGTGAGATGACTTGTTATCCCATCTTATTACATAGTCTATTAGGTGACAGGACTATGATATTAGACATGTTATGATTCTAGTTACTTTTTACAGAAGCTTTTTCTGCACCCAATGCAGAATTATGGTGGGTGTAATGACTGATGAGATGCAAGCCATGAAGTATAGTAAGGTCTGGGAATTAGTTAATTTTGAAGTAGAACTGCAAAATCATCAGTTGTAAATGAAGTTTTAAGATCTAAAGGATTTCACAATAAATTTCAGCAATTTATGGGCTTGCTCAGTTGCCTAATGGTTCACTCAGGGAGACATGTTGACTTTAATGTTACTTTTTCTCTCGTATCCTCGAAGGATACATTTTGAGTGATTATGACAATTGTAGCTTATGATGATATCGAGTTACATCAGATGATTGTCAAAAATATGGTACAACCTGAAGGATTTTAGGATCCAGATGGAATTGACATGGTTTGCGTGTTATGAAGATCAATATATGATTTACATCAAATCTCCTGAAAGTGATACCTGACATTTGATAAGGTTTGATTTCTTTCGACTTCATGGAAAATAAAGTTAAAAAGATGCTTGTACTTTGAGGTTAAGGGGAGCATAGTTATCTTCCTATTATTGCATGAGGATGATATATTGCTCACGTCAAATTACTTGACCATGTTGTATAAGGTTAAGCAATGTTTGGTCAAGAACTTTGATATAAAGGACCTTGGCATAGCATCTTTTGTCTTAGGTATTCAGATTCACTGAGACAGATCTTAGCACTCATTATACCTCTCACAGAGTGCATAGATTGGGTATATGTTACAAATGTTTAATATGGTTAACAATATACCTTGTAGCACCTATCTCTCATAGTGAGAGATTATCTTTGGCACAGTATCCAAAGAATAAAGTAAAAAGAGAGGTCATGAGGAATGCTTTGTATTCCAGTACGAATAGCTTAATGTATGCTCAGCTATGTGCTAGGTAGGACATTACATTTACTGTTTGACTGTTTGGTCAGTATTTGGTTAACCCAGATGTAGACCATTGAAATGTAGTCAAGCGAGTGTTGAGATATTAAAGGGAATCAAGGATTATATGTTGACATATAAAAAAGTCAACAGACTAAACCTTATAGAGAATTCAGATTCAAATTACGCTATGTGTCCAGATGATCAAAAGTTCATTTAAGGTTACAGTTTTTTAAGGTTGCAGATGGTACAATGTTGTGGAAGAGTGTCAAGTAGACATAGATGACTTCCTCAACCATATATGCATAGTGCATGCTATAGGGTGCTTCACAGACAGTTTGGCTTAGAAATTTAATTTTTGAGTTAGCTGTGGTTGATTCAGTGGCTAAACCCATTCAACTGTAATGTGATAATCAAGCTATTATGTTATTTAATAATAAAATTGAATATCATAGGGTCTTAGCATTTTGAGGTCAAATATTTGACTATGAAGTAGTTAATACGAAAAGGTGACATTAAGGATTGGAGCATTTAATGATTGAGGAATTATAGTCGATTCTTTAACTAAAGGACTTTACCCACTTGTGTTTGGAAGACAAGTATACAGTATGGGTGTTTTGAAGTCCTTAGACACTGTTAGTTAGGGGATCGTTGTGTTTGCCCCATGTACATTTGTACGTTTTGATGTATTATGATGGTATGATAGTTCATCAATAAAGATGATCATTGTTTATCCTCAGTAATATGTGTTATCATACATTGTTATAATATGCATGAAAGTCTTAAGATTTGTGTCAATCTTAAGTGTTTAAAGGTCACTGGGCATATCTACAGATTGACCTTGAGCCTATGTCATTTAGACACATACAGTTTTGTATGGATATCCTTAAAGTTTTACATGACATAGAGGGATATAAGTTTTTAATCCCATAAAGATTCTCTAATGCAGTTTAGCATTCATTTGGAGAACATAGAGGTTTTCTCTAATGCTATTTAGCATTTGGTCAGAGGAAACAAGTTTTCTCTAATTCTATTTAGCATTCGGTGAGAGAAAACATAATTTCTCTGCTGTAGTTTAGCACATGCAGTTTAGCATAAAGTTGGAGAAATCGAGACCTACAAACAAAGATGATATAATTTAGATCATACAGGTATTATCTTAGTTTGCCACACTCTATTTTCCCATTCATGATAGTGAGGTATTAGATATGTGTGATTGTATTGGATCTGTGTTGCATATGACACATGCATTTGATACTTTTTGGTATCAAAAGCCTTGCAGGACAGAATGATGGACTTTCGTTATCTTTGGATCAAATGTTTTGTTTTTAAACTTAGTCGATTAATATAGTAGCGTAGCTTAACCGAGTTTTTAAACTTGAGTCGAAGCTGCAATTAAGTATTGTCCAAGGGGGAGAATGTTAAACATTTTTGTCCTTTCCCATAAAGTTAGACAACATTTAATTGTAATTTTGGTTTTTCAATTGTTATCGGTTAAGTTACGTAATTTGATCCTGATAAAGATAATAAAGTGACCCAATAAATGATCTAAATCAATGGGTCGAAGTTTGGGTAAAAAATGAATCCCGATTAGTATGGACCGAACCCATATCGATCTTGTGATGGGGAAGTCTGATATGGAAGCTATATATAAACATTACAACAAATATGGAGTTTAAAGACACAAAAGGTGGAGTTTTAAGATGTTTTTTTACTTCTTAAAAATAATTTTAGATGTTTTATAAAGCATCGAAAAAATAAGTGTCACAAAAACTATTTTCGACAGTTTTTTTGGACACATAAATGCATCAAAAAAATATACATTTTTTACACATCTAAGAGTAAAAAATCTAAGCGTCGAAAATCTATTTACGCATAGATGCGTCGAAAACATACATTTTCGACAGTTTTCTTAGACACATAAATGCTATTTTAGACACTGTGAGTAAGCTTTTAGATGCTTTTCTGTCGATATTTTTCACTTTTAGACAGTTTTTTACGTCGAAAAACTCTACCATTTTTTAGTAAAAAAATAAGCTTACAATTTGCTTTGTGCACCTTTTTTAAGATCACTCACATGCATATTATTATAATAAATTTTACAAATTAATCTAAAATATATATCTGCATATTATTATAATAAATTAATACTCTTGTTAATTTAGTACACAGTACATACACAGGAAATCATCCAACTATAATCACTTATTGTAATTACCATTTTGATTTGAAGTATCAATATGTTTATTCCATTATTGCCCTTGAGGACTAACTAGATGCCTAGGAGGGTACAGAGAGTCTAAAATGAAACGAAAGAACTAGCTGCAGTATGTAAAAACAAAATAGGATAACTCATTGATCCAATAAAAGATAATCCGTATATAAAATGTCATAAATTCCCTTTAAAATCTAAGCTAACATAATTCGCGTTTCATAATAGGCCTCTCACCAAACATTAACCAAACTCATGGCATGGTTCTCATCACCTGAACACCACCTCCCTCCCTACACCAATCATCATAGAGATGGTGGGATCTTGAACATTTATAAGAAACAATGAAAGGTGGTATCTTGAAAATTTATATATATAGATATAAACAATCACAAGGTTATGGCATTGTTACAAAAACAAGATGATGATGATGATGATCATATCAAAAGAATAAGTCCTTCTATCTGAACTTTCAAAGGTTAGACTTAGAAGGTCTTCCTCTGCATAAGTTGCGACAGATGCAAAATGAAATCTCCATTATTGAGCGTTTATGCTCATTAATCATATGAAAAGTGAAAAATGAATTCAAGGATTTATTTTGTATACACAAGAAGTGCAACCCAGTACATATTATACATCTTATAGTATTCACGACTAAGTCATATATATCATTTGAGTGCAAATCAAACAAAAAGAACATGAACTTTGCAGTTGCAAATCTCAACTTCAAAAGAACATCTCTAGTACATTTCCTACAAGTCAAACCTCACATTCTATCTACCGTTCATGTCTGTATTTAGAGTCCAATTATTTTCCTTAATCTAAAAATAAGGCACCTGAAAGATAGAGAGAAGAAAAATAACTTATAACATTGCAAATGCAAGTTAATTATATGATTTGATGGAAAATTACAATGTCAAACTTCTGGATTAGCTAAGAAAGCAAAACGAAGCGAAGCATATTTGACAAAATCGTGCCATGTAACTTTCCTAGAACATCAGGACTACGTATAAGCATATCAAGCAACAACAGTTACTTTCAAGAAAAGAATATCAATTGATAAGCCAGAGGAACCAATTTTGTCTTATTAATTGATATCCTTCAGCACTGATATTCTGCCTAGGATTGACAGTAGCTGGGAGGGCAATTTCCCTTGATTCTGTGCAGTGACTAGTTGACTAATTTGCACTCTCAGCTCTTGAAAATTTTTATTAGTCTGAGCCTAAAATTGTGTTGAATCCTTCTGAAACTGAACCAAACTCTACAGTTATGTATTGGTCGTCAATTGAGCTGTAGTCAACTGTGACATTAGATCCTCCAAGGTAGAAATTTGGTCACCATAGTTAGGTCTCGGATGCTGCTGCTGCTGCTGCTGCTGCTGTTGCTGCTGCTGTTATTGTTGAGGCTGACGCTACGGACTACTCTGACCTTGTTGCCCATTCCCATATCTCAGATTGGGATGATCCCTCCATCCTGGGTTGTAAGTATTCGAA
>JANQAP020000056.1:966438-978755 GCA_026874005.2 Erythroxylum coriaceum
TTCAATATTTGGTCTGATTTTACAATAAGGGCGTTGGAGCCCACAAAAGAGAAATAGGGTGACGAGGAATTGGATATGGAAATGTTAATAAGTTACATACAAATTATATATACCATTTTAATTTCCAACAACTTTAAGATAGAGGCAGGCACGAACATGCTTAGCAACGGGGCCCACGAAAGTCTCTTCTTCGCTAAAAAAAGAGAGGAATAAACATAAATGATCGAAATTAAGAAAAAGGAAAATGAAAAACGGAAACAACACACAGGTTGTGGGGGTGGCTGGTGGATGTGGTGGGGGTTAGAGAGAGAGAGAGATTATATTTCGATAGCTGAGAGAGAAGAAAGCGAAAGAGTTTCTGGGAAAGCGACGCAAAATTATTAAGAAAAACGCGGCTCAAGATGGTCGAAGCGATCCTCTGAGATCTTCCTGTAAAAGGCAGTAATAGAAAAAAAGGGTTAAAAAGATTCTTGGTTTCTTTTTTTTTAGTTGCTGCCTTTTTTTTTTTTTTTTCCCCAGCCTCTACCGATCTATCCATCAAGCTATCTTGCCCCCCACCATTTCGTTACATTCCTTTCTCTTGAAGAAATATTTCAATCCTTCTCGTTTGGTAGAAAAGAAAATCAATTACAATATTCATATTCCCAACCAAAATATCAACTTACTTGCCTCAACAACAGCAAAAGCAGCAACCGCACGTCTTTTCTCCATGTTTCTATGGTAATCCCCCGTGCCCTTTTGCCTTTTCTTTTGGATTGCTTGCTGCCGAGGGCATTCCTCGATTCTCTTGTCTCTATCTTTATGTTTGTGGACCATGTCCATTATAGCCCCTTGCTTATTGTTCTTATTTACATTCTCTCGTTGTTCTCTCTTGCATGGTATTCCAGCGCGGAGACTAATTGAAAACGAAAGCCTGGGGACCCGGCTTATGCGGTTTTTGGAGTCAAGAGTCTAAGAGAGATACGTTAAAAGTAAATATGAGGGACCCTGATATGATCTTCTTCGTCAAAAGTCGAAGCTTTCCGCTTGATTGTAACGTAGTTCTGTAAATTTGTAGTTTATGTAAATTAAAAGCGTCAATCTGGGTATTGTAACAGCAGTTGGTTTTGCTGTCGCTGGTGTGATTGTTGTGAGTTGCAGGGGTTTGGTTTTGAATAGGAAACCCGGCGATATTCCATAGAGTCCTGGCTGGGGGTAGATATTATTGTTGCTACCACCTCCACTGTCCTATTTGGTCCATCAAGCAATGGGGGTTAGATGGCAGCTAATTGGATTTAATGTTTTAATCTTCTTGGTTTTGGTTATTGGTCTTAAAGTTCAGCGGTGTTGGTCGCTTAATGATGAGGGTAAATTTTGTGTACTCTTTTGTCTGTAATGATGTATCTTGTTAGCATACGAAAGGGGCTATTCTGATATGTAAATTTAATGCGTGTACGAATGCAGGACTGGTTTTGCTGGCCTTCCGGGCCAGAGTGAATTCTGATCCGTTTGGTGCCTTTTCTGATTGGAATCCCCGTGACAGTAATCCTTGCTCATGGTCTGGTGTTCATTGTGTAGCTGACAAAGTGCAGATACTGTAAGTCCCCATTGTTGTTTAACTTGATAGAGTTTTTACACTCTATCTTGCTATTGAGTGTTCGTTTGAGATATTCAAGCATCATCTTTACTATAGAGCGTTCTGGAATAAAGGAATTTTCGTAGTGTTAGTGGAATTATTACAAATGATGATTTTGTTGCGTCTTTGATGGAATGATATACTACTATTTGATTGTAGAACTTCTTGGTCTTGGATTTTACATGGGTGGAAACTGATCAATGAAGTTAATTAATCTTCTGTTGTATGCTTTCAGGGATCTCAACAGCCAATCTTTGGAAGGCACATTGGCACCTGAGCTTGGAAAACTTATTCACTTGAGATCTCTGTAAGGATTCATGACTTTGATGTTTCTTAAAATTGATTAAGACTGGGATTTTACTGACTCTTCCATTCACAATGATGTGCTTACATCTCCTGATTTTGATCCCACAAACAAACACATATATTGATGCTGCTTCAGAAAATTTCCTTTGGGAGGTTATTCAATTGTTTTCTGTAATGATGTAGTGCTTAAGAAAGTTAGAGTTGGTGCATCTGGGGCTAGACATGTAGGATATATTACTAGATATTGCTGCTTGAATACTGTAGCATCAAATTTTCTTTTAGCAATTATATCATGGAGCTTAGATGGTTTTCCATTATCAACATCTTCATCAATTGGAGCCTGCCCTTATCTTCCCTTTGGCATTCCATTATGATTCGCTTAATTTCTTAGGCTAGTTGGTTGTGTAATCTATGGATCTAGTCATTCAACCTGCATTTTCATCTTGTTCAGGTTTTGTTTGAATTATTTTGCGCATGATAATTCATTTTGTTTTCAACTGGCCTGCTTAGTATCATCTTTTCCTCTTAGATCTGGCTTTCACGGTATTGCAATTCCCATTTTGTATTCCATTTTCAGCAGAAGTTCTATCTTGTATCAAATATAAATTCTGTACGATGCAAATCTGATATTATTGTCCTTATACTATCTGTTAATCTTGTTTCCTTGAATTGTATCTGAACAATGCTCTGTTTGATGTTAGATTCTGTCATAATTTTTGGTTGTATGCCTCATACTTGATTTTGATATTTCTTGAGATGGTGTTTTAGATTTATTAACTTTGAGGATCTTTATACAATAATCTCATCATTTTGCATTCTTTTTACGCCGTTATATACTATACAGAATCACAGATTGCTGCATGCCAATCTAATTTAGCTTTATAATTCCTTTTTTGTTTTCATTAACAGTATTCTCTTCAAGAATCATTTCTCTGGTACCATTCCTAAAGAGATTGGAGAACTCGCGAAACTGGAATTACTGGACTTAAGGGATAATAACCTAAGTGGAACGGTACCAGTAGAAATTGGAAAATTAACATCACTGAATTGCTTGTGAGTTAGCTTTCATTGTTTAAACTGCTGGACATTATGTCTCTTTTTATCTCTGTTGAGATAGTCTATCCTCATAGGTTGCTTTGTGACAATAATATTGAGGGTGGCATTCCTCCCGAGATAAGGAATCTTAGCCAGCTCTCTGAATTGCAATTTGATGAAGACCTTGCATCTGCAGCACCCACTAGAATCAGCTGTGTAAATCGAAAGTTAGGGCATTGGTAAGTGCTTCTTTCAAATTTTTCCCTTGTTACTATGATTCATAAACTAAGGTCAGAATGAGTTAATCAGGAATTATACAAGATATTTGATCTTCTATGTGTGCAGTTGATTCTTTTTGAACTGAGATCCCATTCAAGTTCCTTCTTTAGCACTTTGAATCTGAGTATCAATTATGTCTCATATGATTAAACATATTAAAGCTCTAATTTCCTTCTAATTTTTCTGGATCTGCGTATTGAATAATGTTAACTTCTTGAAGCTTTCTGACTAAAAAATTTAGCAGAAGGTGATTTTAAACAAAACAGAATGTTGAGTTTCGAAAAGGGTGATGCTGTGACTGTTTATCTTTAAATGAATCGCACTATCATTTCCTGAAAAATGTGTAGGCTGTGCAAATTCAGTGCACAATCATTTGGAAGTCCAACTAGCTTCTTTTAATTTGGTTTTGTCTGCCCATGCTTGAATTATCTTTTTCTAATTTGCTTACTGTGATTGATGATGAAGGCAGTTAAGCTTCTTCTATGTTTTTGATCTTACTGTGTCTATTTGACAGCATGTGGCAGAGTGGTCTGAAACGACTGAACAGAGCTGGTTCTTTTATAATTCCAATTAAAGGAGCTTTAACAGATTATCTCAACTCCTTACGGCTGCAACAGTAT
Source organism: Erythroxylum coriaceum (assembly GCA_026874005.2). Classification (NCBI taxonomy): domain Eukaryota; kingdom Viridiplantae; phylum Streptophyta; class Magnoliopsida; order Malpighiales; family Erythroxylaceae; genus Erythroxylum; species Erythroxylum coriaceum. Next base: position 970,294 of record JANQAP020000056.1, read on the forward strand.
GGAGTTAACATTCTTGTCTTTGTTGATGTTAGAGATCAATATGTGTTATATTTACATCAAAATGGGCTCTACTGCTTTCTTCTTTCTGAATCGATCATCCTTTCTTACTAGGTTTAAACTTGGAAAGCATTTTCTAAATGGCTTTGGAGACAGTAGCTGTGATAAGCCATTAAGTGAGTAGAAATGATTTCTCCAATCATGGCTTATAGAACAGAAACAATTATACTTGGAGAGACAATGACCTAATTTTTGCACTGAGCAGGTTCATCTGTGCCATACTTGGTCCAAAATGTAGAAATTGTCAATTTTGCTCGCCGTAGACTATTTGATCAGTCTATTAATCTCGCAGCTGCACCTGCTAGTGGTGGCTTAGCCTCTCAACAGATCATTGCGCTTCCAACTACCCGAAGTAGTGGGTCCTTCCCAGCTGTACCAAATGCCAAAAAGAAGCCTCTGTCTCCTCCAGCTGATTCTCCACCAAAAGAAACCAACTCCTCAAGTGAGGCTGTCGGGATGGGAACTAAACCACAGTCTGCGTCTTCAGGAAATACATGGATTTATTTCTTAATCATTCCAATTGTCGCTGTCTTGCTCATTGTTTTTGCTGGTCTGTTCTTTGTTTTCCGGAAGCGAGTAGCAACAACCATCGGTCCTTGGAAGACTGGACTGAGTGGACAGTTGCAGAGAAGATTTGTCACAGGTTATTTATCTTGTACTTTGAAAAGACAATATGAAATCCGTATAATGAACTTCAAATTGATTATGATTAACCACTTGATTTGTCATTTTGTTGTAACACCTTTGGCTTTAGACACCCAGCTTAGGTTTAGTCTTGCTTCAATTGTTAAACTATCTTCAATATTTAAATCTTGATGTCCAGGGGTTCCAAAGCTTAATCGACAAGAGCTGGAAACTGCATGTGAGGATTTCAGCAACATTATTGAAACTCTTGATGGTTGCACTGTATACAAGGGAACACTATCCAGTGGAGTTGAGATAGCTGTTGTATCAACGGCAATTACTTCTTCCAAGGACTGGTCAAGGAATGCAGAGATGGCTTATAGGAAAAAGGTCGGTCCCCTTATGTTGGCTAATTTAAAGATATGACACCCTAAAAATAGATGCTATAATTTCGAGATCTGCATTTCTTTCATTTCCCTACTTAACAAATTTTATTTTGCTTTAATCAAAACTTTTTGGTTGAATTTCTTACTCTTCCTGTTTTTCTTGGTATATTGCAGATTGATATGCTATCACGAGTTAACCATAAGAACTTCGCCAATCTACTTGGATATTGTGAAGAGAATGAACCTTTCTGTAGGATGATAGTGTTTGAATATGCTCCAAATGGAAGCCTCTTTGAGCATCTTCATGGTAATACTCAACGTGGAATATTTATTTCAGGTTTAGTCAAACATTGTAGTGGTAAAGGTTGAGAGTTTGTCTTTTCAGTTAAAGAAATGGAACATCTTGACTGGATTGCAAGGACGAGGATCATCATGGGAACTGCTTATTGCCTTCAGTATATGCATCATGATCTGAATCCCCCTGTAGCACATTCAACCTTGAATACGCATAATATCTATTTAACTGATGACTATGCTTCTAAGGTACGTCCTTCTCCTCCTCCATGATTCATCTTTTGCTACTCTTTCTGCTAATTTACATGTTATTTATGTTTCCTCCTTCAGATTGCTGAGATTTGTTTCTCCGCACCAGCTGCATCAAAACGTAAGATATCGTCTGACAATGAATCAGAACATTCTACTCTGCCACCGCTTGCTGATCCAGAAACAAATGTGTACGGGTTTGGGATTTTGTTATTGGAAATAATTTCTGGAAAGCTTCCATACTCAGAAGAGCAAGGGCCTGTTGAGAAATGGGTAGGTTGGGATAGAACTTCTTTTAATTCTTTGCTCTGCCATTCATCTGAATATGCCTCCGATTTACTGGGATGGCTAGTGTCTGACTAAAGATATAATCATAAACTTTTAGGCTGCTGAATATTTGAATGACAAGCGCAGCATCAGCTACATGATTGACCCAACACTTAAGTCCTTCAAAAACAATGAACTTGACGTGATCTGCGAAGTTATCCAAGAATGTATCCATCCAGATCCAAGGAAGAGACCAACAATGAAGGAGATCACTTCCAAATTGAGGGAAGTGATTGCCATCTCTCCCGAGCAAGCAACTCCAAGACTCTCTCCCCTATGGTGGGCTGAACTTGAGATTTTATCTGTGGAGGCAACTTAAAGTTCATTCATGACTCTCTTCTCCTGTGTTGTAAGTCACGTCTCTCTCATTCTGTGTGTATTGATTAGCTTTTGAACTGGTGATCTCCCCACCACACAACACCACCAATTACCGTCAAGTTCTCACCCCTCTTTTTGTCTCTTTGGTCTTAAACTGCCCTATAATTCATTTGATTCAATTCTTTTGTTCCAACTTATCCCTGCCATTCCATTGCAACAAGAATGTGTGATATATATTGTTCCTTTAAGGATTATCATACTCCCAGATGGTCCAAATGTATGGTTTCACTATTGAAGTTTGTGGTGTACAAATACTAACATATAGCACTAGGATGGTGGTCCTAGTGAACAATATTAATTGTGAGGCTTATTCCTATACTTAGGTTGTCGGTGTTCTTGGAACTAATCCTTCATATCTTATTAGCAGTTGACTAACTGGATTAGGCCCTTGGTAACCAAACTGGAGATCTCTCTTGTAATTTGTTGGTACTATTTCATGGTGTACGAGGAGCTTCATAATCGCATTTGTACATGCCAATGAAATGAATACAGAGGATGAATCCAAAATAGCCCATTTTTGGTAGCGAAACCTGGAAACTTTAATAATTTCTTTAACCAGTCTGTTCTTGGATATCGATGCAATATTCAGACAAAGTTGGCATATTGAGGATGCTTGTCAAATGCCAAGTATCGTCTTATAAAGACCTCGTGCAATCCTTAGTCACGTGAAGTCTAATGACCGTACAGCTGTAATGTGAATCATTTCATTGCCCAAATCCGAAACTGCAGAATGTAACCAAATACGTGCGCACTAAGTACTTGCAATCAATCAGCTGCTTGAGTCGGAGTTCATTTCCTGCCATATCCCACCAAATCTAAGCTCGGATGGATGCCTCTACTCGAATAGGAATGCTGCAAAATTTTAGCCATCTATCATATTAAAAAAACACTTAACAATTGGAGGAAAGCTGATGCTTAAATCTTATTATATGTGATTAAAACAAGCACATGTAAAAGTTAGACAGATACAAAAACCAAATAAAAATAACATTTGATATGTTTATAGAGGTAATTTATATTTTATTTATTTATTTTATGTATTTGCACAAAGTACAGTTCTAAAGTTGGTTACTAACTAAGACTGACTATTACGTCATTATACTTAATTGGTAAGATGTACGTCATTATGTTATACGTCATCGTATTTAAATTTCAAGTAATGCTCAACTACGTGACATTCTAATAACAACTTGTGAATTGTTTAGTATATGGTTAATTTGAGAACATAAGGAACTTCTTACAGGACAAGATACGAAAACTAAGAAGCAAGACAAGCACAGCGAGAAGCCAGGGCTGGTTTGGAATAAAACAAGACCTTTGTGTTTTCACAGACTGTTTCTTCTGTTCAAGACAGCTTCCACCCAAAATTGAGTCAAGCCTACAAAAGTACACAAGACAACCAGTTTAACTTCCTAAGTAGGAGCAAAAACCGAAGACAAACACAAAAGCCTACATAGAGAAACACAAACTAAACTTCTAATAGTTGAACATTACTACAACTTCTTTTTCCCAAGTGCCTGAGCTGTAGCTGAAGCATACTAAAAGCAGCCAAGAACTCCAAGCTCTGAAGTGGGCTAAGAACATCCAAAACACCCTTCAAAATCCTCAATCTGACACAATCTGCCGCTTTCATAACCCTCTCTAAACCTGCCATTAGTCCACTCAACGCCACCTCCACTAACCCTTCCACGCGGCCGCCGACTGAGTCACCGTTGTTCCTGACTTGGCTCGTTAACCGAGCCAACTCGACCATCTTTCGGTCCGCCAAAGCCACCTGCTGCCTCTCCATTTCTCTCTCCACCTTCTCTTCCTCCGATCGTACTTTCATCTTCAATTGCTCGATCTTTGTCAGCTGTTCCTGAGTTAACTCTGTTAGACTCGGCCCCGGAAACCCAGTCGTTCTCATCGACTCCAGGAGCTTGAACATCATCGAAGGTTTCCACCCTGTTATCCAGAAATACGCCTTCTCTAAAGGGCTCATCCAAGTTGGACAGAAGAAGGCGAGGACGTCGTCGTGTGCGGACGCCCATTTAAGGGTGTAATATTCCTTGTAATGATGTGTCACCTTTGACACCAGATGTTGTACTTCTTGCTCACTAATAACTTGCTGGCTTGACACCCTAAGTAGTTGCTGCGGATACTCATCAAGTTGATACACCCACTTCTCAAAAATCTCAGAGAACCTCTCTCCAACTTTCTTATTCATTTCTTTTTCACAAAAAGAAAGTTGAATTGATTACACACCTTAAAGCTAGGGTATAAGTTACTGTAAAGAGGGTAGGCTTATACATGCATACGTGCAATGCCACGAGTGATATTCTTTAAAAAAGACAGAAAGCGAGATTTTTAGCTGGGATGAATGGGCGTCCGCAATGTCAATGAGGTTTTAAGGATGCTAAGGGGCAAGGGTCATGCTGTGCAGTAATCGAGGTTAATTTGGGTTTTCGGGAAAATTGTATGATGTTTCATAGTAATCGTCACTTTCAAGGGAGACAGAGAGAGAAGGATAAACTTGACTTTTGACTGAGTTGAAGAGTCATCCACCATGCACCCCACCACCTGGAGTTTGAGGTTTCTAATGTTGGCAAACGTGTCAGTTGAGGACTCAATGTGGGTTCAACGTGGAACCCAAATAGATGGGCTTCACTGTTGCTCCTCCTCTTCTTCTTCTGTTTTATTCAGTTTTTACTAGGACTACTCAGACTCAGCACCCACCCCACTTTATCTTAATGACTACTCAGGAAAACATAGAACACCGTTAATGGCTATTGCGTCTGCCGACTGTGAGTCTTACTTCTTATCGAAGTGTAGAATACCTCACCGTTCTGGCTGACATACGCCGATACCAGAAAATATTGTTTTGTACTTGACATTGGTACTAATCGATTGAACAGTATTAAAAATATTGGTCAAATTGCTAATCTAAAATGTAAATTTTGGAAATTACAAAAATTTCAAACTTATCCCAAAATTTAACCCTAATCGTCGACCCCTTTACTCTCACAAGCTATTCTAGATTTGAGTTTCATCTCCTTTCCTCATCGGACTCTTCACCGCTGCCTCAAGTTCTCCTCTCCGCCACTCGGTTGTCTCCTCAATAAGGAAGCCCCATCTCTCTTCTCTGCCCTATCTCCTCACCATAGGTCTCCACTCTCTGCTTTACCATCGCCTCCTCTTCGTCGGTGTCGAGCCTCCTTTATGTCATCACTTCATTGTCCTCTACTGAGTCTATTCTTCACAAGCTCTTCGCTGTGAGTATCTCTACCCTTCACCCTCTTGTCTTCTCAGGCTATTCGGCGCCGCTGGTGATTACAGATTCAGTGCTCTTTAGTCTTCACTCTAAGTCTTAAGCTTTATCTTGAATCGCGGCTTCAACTTGAAGCTTATACTGAATGTATGTTTCCAATTACGTGGATTTGGAGTTAGAATTCTTTTATATGATTAAATGGTATCCGTAGTCCTACACTTGAAAGGATGCTTATTCATTTAATCTGAGTGATATAAATGTACCTAAATATTAGTAATGATAGGCTTACATGTGACCCAAAGTGAACTGGTACATTAGTAAACATCAATTTATAATACAATAATTGTAGAAAAGCTTGCTTTTGTCTCTACTTTTCAAGGAAAACTGACACCATGATGTGTACATCTATCATTTTCGAAAATTAGATATTGAAATATATAGGCTGGAATTTGCATGAAGGAATTTGTTATTAGGTTGTGCCTATCCAATTTGTTTTATATCTTGAATGTGAGTATCTTTGGCATTCGTCTCGACCATATGAATTGACTTTTATTTGTTAATTATTATCTTTTGGTATTCTTAATTATTAGTTTTACTATATAAAAAATAAATAAGGGGAAGTTTAAGTATAGTTTAGTCTTTTTGGGAAGAATTGATGATTCAATTTGGTATTGGGTTAGATTGGGTCTTGGTATGAAGAGCTATATTATTTGTTTATATTGTAACAAATATTTGAAAGAAAGTAGAATTATTAAACTAAAGAAATATTTAGCTAGAATCAAAAGTGATATAGAGTATTATAAGAAAGTTAGCAATGATATAAAATGATAGAAGAAAACTTTGCTTGAAGAGTATCGAAATGAGAAGGAATGAAAGCAAAGAGTAAAATACGAAATCGATAGTTAAAGTTCTTTCTGCGATGATTATTAGGATGATATTGACAATGTTTAATGTGATATTATTATCCAATAAGAAAGGATTATTGCAACTGATGTGAAAAACAGAAAAAAAAATGTATTTAATTTTTTGCTCCACAAACAACTCTTGGAGCTTAATTTTTAATTCCTAGTACCTTACAATCTAAATAAACAACTCGTTATGTAGATATGACAATAACTAAATCGTAGTATGATGCACATTTATTATTTAATGCTACTTAGTCTTATTATTACTAGCTTATAGTGCATGTTATTACCTCTTATGATTTTATAATAAGTTACTTCAATTGATGACTATAAAGATAATCTTCTAGGTAGCTTTGTTTGTAAATTACAAAGTTTTTAATTAAAAAATGACTTAGGTAACTTATAAGTATTCAATCATGTATAATGGTTAGACAGATAGAAGACATGAGTCTATTATCAATTTTTTAGTTTATTCTATTGAAGGGATGATGTTTTTGAAGTTCATTGATGCATCTGGCTTTGTGATTGAGTTATTTTAATCGCAAGCACTCGATATAGCTATAACTAGCACTGATGAATTCGTGTTAATTCATAAAGACTAGAATTATCATTATTTACATAGGGATGGAAAATATGGCCTAGCCCGACCCAACCTAACTTTGGTCGGGGTTGACCAGGTCATGGGCCACGAGTTGGGTTGGGGCTGGGACTCTCCCAGTCTAGACTAACTTGTGGTCTGAAGGAAAGGTACAAAACGACGTCATTTTTTAATTTTTTTTAAAAAACATAAAGTCGGGCCGAACCATGGGTCGCTCAGCCAGTGGGTCAGCCGACGGGGTCAGGAATAGCTAGGGAGTAGCTTGGCCCATTGCCATCCCTATATTTACCGTCTTTCTATTATCTATTATGGCAAATTATAGTGATTATGATTAATCAAATTCAAAATTATTTTTAAAATAAATTAACACTATTAAAATATGCTAATATCTTTCACAAGACTATTAAGGTCTAATTCTAGTTGATTAATTGAGATTTCTTTCTAGTTGAAACCACCCATAGAATTACATGAATTGATTTATAAATTTTACTACTAGGTTTAACCCTAAACAAGAAGATTTATATCGAACTATCTATAGATTTGCATGCAACTCCTTAAAGTTATTCTAGATCTATTCATATAAAGGATTTCTTAATCTCGATTGTATGAAATCATATATAAATCAACATGCTTGCAATATTAATTCAATGAAAATCAAGAATACATAATTAGATCTCAATTAAACTAAAGAATGTATTAAATTAAAATAAAATTATTATAAGGTCTATCCCGACATTCATGTAATCTAAGTACCAACAAAGGTTTAGTTCTTAACTATAGAAGACATAACATCAAAACTAAAGGGAAACCACAAAATCAAAAGAAACGTAATGAATCCCTTTTAATTTTTAAGAAATCCACTTTAGATCATTGAAAATCACTCCAAATGTGTTTCCTTGCTTATTCTTCATTCTCTCTTTTATTTTAGGTTGTCAATTTGTGTTTCCCTAGTCTCTTCCTCCTTTTTTCCTCTTAATTTTGCCTTTTATAACTGTGTTGATTGTTGTGTTAATTAAAACTTATGAAACCCTTAAATCTAGAATGAATATAAGCTCAAAATGTGAATTTATGCATCAACACGAGTATGTTGGTCTCCAATAAAAGCATTAACAAAGGCTTATTGTCTCCAAAATGGGTGCATTGATTACTGTAACTCTCTGAAATTTTAACACCACTTATTTTACAAGAAATATGACTATTTTGAAGTACATGGGCATCAATAAGGGCATTTTAGTGCCCATTTTGATTTTCATCATCTTCATAACTTAATCAAAATAGCTTCAATTCATCCCAAACTTGTTCCAATTTGTTCCTTTTGCTTCAAATGAGTGAACTACAACTTGAAATACCATATGAATTAAGTACCAAAAATAATAAAAACACTCAAATAAACAAAC
>JANQAP020000056.1:1020521-1035067 GCA_026874005.2 Erythroxylum coriaceum
TTTTGCTTTATTAATCAAAATAAAGTTTGTACAAAAGTGCTAAAGGTGATTGCCTTTAGAGCACTACTCTAACAAATGCTTGCTACTCTCGAGCTTCAATTGACAATGCCCATTTTCTTTGCCTACTCGTAAGTCCTTGCTTGTTTCGTTGTTTCGAGTGTCAAATATTTGTCAAGGCTCGTTAATGCCTGCATAATTTCACTATTAGGACTTGGGGATCTAACACCTAGCATGTTGTTTTTGCTTTGGTTATTGTTAAAGCCCATGAAAATAAATATTGGTTGTGATTTTATGACAGTGCTGAGGTCATCTAAGGCTTCATGGAGGTGGTCCAAAAGAACTTAAGGGGAGCAATGACAACAAATCCTTGTATTGCTCGCTAGTTCTCTTAGCATTTTCGACATTTTACTGGTAAGGCAAATACATATATCATTGAAAAGGGCACGACAAGATTTTCGGGTCCGGCCAAGGAAGGATGGAATGGTGAACGCAATATACATTTAGAATTGGAGCACAATTTTAAGATACAAATTAATCAATCACTTTGATATGTGTTTGTAAATATCCATGAAAAGCCACTATAGTGTATCCAAATGACGAAATCCTACTCTTAATTTCACATATTGTTCCCAAGGATATCTGCAATGCGTAGAATGGCAGATTCCCAACTTGCATACAAAACCTACAAATATTAGGATTAACTAGAAATTAATGTTTGAAGATGTTTAGTATAAATTGGATCTTAAGATGGTTCATCTTCATTCTCTTCTTTATCAATGTTGATAAAATACTTTACCGATGCAAATTGCAACATTTAAAGAGTTGCGATTTTGCATGTGACAGGTACAATATAACAAAATGTGCTATGTATATAGTATGAATTTGTATACCTTCTATTGAATTAGCTAAGCCTTCAAGCTTTTGGAAAGTGGAATTATGCAGGTATCCTCTTAACCAAATTAGGAAGATTAGAAAACTCATGAATAGGCAGGTACTACCAATTTCAGAGCATGCACAAAGAAAGAGAGAAAAAAAAGAGAAAGTAGAGTTAGAAGGGAAAAGAAAAGAAAAAAAAGAGAGAAGAGACAATTTTTATTTTTTGAATTTTATTTATATTTTTTAATTTTGAACATTTGTGAAATATTAGAATTCTTTTTAAATACATAAAAAATAAATTTAAATTAAATCCTCGTAAAAATGTTATGATTAAATTAAACCTTTTTACTTAAAACTTGTGATTAGAAAATAATTTTTTTATTAATTAAGAATAAAATTACGTATTATTGAATTTCTTCAAATTTTACGTATAAGCATGATTCATATTTAATATTGTTGTTATTGCTTTAATTAAAACTCGTGATCATTGCTTAAGTTCTCTGACTTCAAATGTAGTCCGCTGAATCCAAAAATTGGTTCATATGTAAGATCTAAGATTCGGTCATGCTATATAACCTAACACGTGAGGTTGTGACATAAAACAACGTTGTGCAGATGTCAGTAGGTGAGTTATGAGTATCTGCATAGACACAAATGCACACTATGGCACAGAAAATGATAGAAGAAGAAATTGAATAGCAAGGCACAGAAGATCTGTTTGTTTCCTTTGTCTTAGCGTATGAAATAGAGACGTTGGAGATCCGTACAGCATCCATTATTACTGTTCGTCAGAGATTTTACTTTACCACAATAAACAAGTGTTGGATTTTTTTGTCTTTGGCTAATTTTACTTCTTTTTTTTTAATTTACAAATTAACTTATTACATCAACTGTTATTTGTTTTGTTCACTCTCTCTTTTGCATCGTTTCACATATGCTAAAAGAAATGGTAAGCATATGCAATTCACTGCTATTTCACTCATTTAGGATTTCATTTAGTTTGTGAAATTGGAATTGCTAGAGTTGAGCCTCGTTGATAATCAGTAATAAAGAAGTAGAAATAAGAATGTAATCTTTATTTTCTGACGTTTTGTTGTTTGGTTATTGATAATAGATAAAATAGAGAATGAAGAAATTATAATAAATTTTAAACTTTTATTCCTAAAAAAGATGTGAGTCGAGAATAAAAAATAAAAAATATTATTAATTTATTATCAAAATATTATTAAGATATTGATTATTATTAAAATATTATAATCAAAATAATATTTTTATATTAATTTCTTTAATAATTATTTTATTTTTTTCATTGATATTTTATTCTTATCATAATAATCATATATAATTATCTGAAAGTTAATAATTTTATAAACTATTGAATTTTTTGATAAATTATTTATAAAATATAAAATAACTTATATTTGAGTTAATTATTTTAAAAATAAATTATATAATAACTAAATATGATTTTTTTCTTATTATCATTTTTAATATTTAATAATGAATATTCACATAACTATTAACTTTGTTTAATACTATATCAAACAATCACAATCAATAATTCTGGATTCACTTTTTTTATTTTCATTCCCATTTTTACAATGATTCTTTCGTTACTGTTTACCAAATTAAGAACTTACGAGTTATAGTAAGAAATAATAGATTTCAATTAGAAATGATATTTGAATTTCTATGACCTTATTAATTATGCATGCACTGTGCATAATTTAAAAAATTTGGTAACAGAAAATATGTTAATAGCATTTTAAATTTAAGGTTTAGGAGAAGAAGTTGAGGTTTAAATCATCTTCAACTTTGACTGGCCTTTTAAGGCCAAAAAGGTAAATGCATATGTAGAAAGGCTTGCATTTAATTACATTTTCCACTTACAAACCCATAAATTAATCTGTTTTGCAGTACGGCAACGGTAACATCTAGTCAGGCAGTTCCTACTTTAGGGGGTAATTTGGGAAACATGCAAAAAGTTAACGGAAACTTTCGGCCTTCCTAAATTTCGGAGGCAAAACCACACAACAGAACAGTCTCTGGCTTGAGGGAAAAAAGGTATTCACTTTAAAAGCTTCTCTACAAAAGGAAAAGCTTCGACCTTTAGTGGGCTGCAAATGAAGTGCCACTTCGATCTCTTTAATATTTTGTAGTCTCTGTTTTCCAATCTCTGCCGCCTACTTTATTCGTTTAAACTTTTTTACTTTTTTTTATCTCCTTTTGTCTGTTCCGGTGACTCAATCAAGTTGCATTGCTTACATTGATCGAGCAAAGACAGGATACCACCGTCTCGTCTCGCACAAGTTCAATTCTTTAGTAGATACCCATTTGAGCTTAGAGTCAAAAGAGTAGTTTTCAGGAGGGTATAGCTAGGCAATGGCGGAAGCTCCAAAACCAGAGGAGATAAGTCATCCTCCTATGGATCAACTACAAGGCTTAGAGTACTGTATTGACTCTAACCCATCTTGGGGTACGCTTATTTCTGTTCCTCTTCCGTCCAAATACTTCTTTCTTGAGCATCTTTTTTATTTTACTGTTTTGTTCAGTCTGGTGTGCAAATGTTTCTGACTCGGTTAAATTTGTGTGTGCTTGAAAGCAGGAGAGGCTGTTGCTCTGGGTTTCCAGCATTACATTTTGGCATTAGGAACGGCCGTCATGATTCCTTCATTCCTTGTTCCCTTGATGGGTGGTGATCATGTGAGTCAAATAATCGGCTCACTATTTTCCGTCCAGGAGTGTCATTCTCATTCTGGTTGATTTATGCTTTTATGCTGGTTGAGTAACTATAAATGACCAAAGAGTAACACTTGCTTCTTTAAACCCTAAGAGGAAACCTAACAGACCTGAAAAATGCTGTCTCTATTTAACTCAATTCCCAATTCTTAGTTTGTCTGATTTGATGGTTTAGGGTGACAAAGTGAGGGTGGTACAGACTCTACTTTTTGTACAAGGCATTAATACCCTACTGCAGACGTTGTTTGGTACGCGTTTACCTACGGTGATTGGAGGGTCTTATTCATTCATGGTCCCCATTGTCTCCATAATTCATGACCCTTCGCTGATGAGTATCCAGGACCAGCATTTGGTTAGTCTAATTTGCTTATCATTACGAGAGGATTGAGATTTACCTCTGCCAATGAGCAAATGTGAACCACTAAATATGCCTTTTATGTTACTAGTTTGACAGTTAGACATGACAAGGATTTCCAAATCCAAGTCAAATAAGGGACACAATTTCAAGCTTCACGATGCATTGAATTTGAGTAATCTGTTTTAAGTGAAATCAAACTTCAGCTTACCCAATGCAGAAATCACCATCTCATTAATATTTATCAAAAAATTTCATTTACCTAAAATATGACCTGTTAGTTCATCTTTAAAGGCAAAACTAATGGTTTCATATACATAATAGAGATTTCTTAACACCATGAGAGCAGTCCAAGGTGCCTTAATAGTATCATCAAGCATACAAATAATTCTGGGGTACAGTCAGCTGTGGGCTATTTGTTCAAGGTACTTACTTTCCATTATCTGTCTCAGTTCATTATTCTTAAGTGGGGAAACAAGTTTCAGCATCAAATGTTCTGCTAATTTGCAAACCTCATTCGTCTCCTTAAAGGTTTTTCAGTCCGCTTGGAATGGTTCCAGTTATTGCATTAGTGGGTTTTGGTCTCTTCGATAGAGGTTTCCCTATGGTAGATGCTTCTTCATATTCGTCTTTTCTCAAAATATGATGCTGTTTAGGTCTGCTTGATTTTGATTCATCAGTTACCTCTTGGTGCATCTGTCTCAGGTTGGTCGTTGTGTAGAAATTGGCATTCCCATGCTCATCCTATTCATAACCTTTTCCCAGGTGTTCAACTTCTCCTTTTAACAGTTAGAATTTTCTGAACTTTTGGACTTTTTGGCTCGCAAAATCAAACCGTTCAAATTGTGAAAAAGAATAAATGTCAGAATTGGTAATTTTCTTATCATCATGCCATCTAAGGTTCATTCCTCTTGGTTTTATACACACAGATTTTCATTATTAAGGGACTAAAACATGACTTTACTACCAACCTGTGAAAATTACTAAGAACTGAAGAAATAACCAAATGACATGAAATTTTTGGAGAAACAAACTAAAGGGGTCAATGACATCAAAGAAATATTCGTTGGTTGTCCATATTTATTTGAGGTTGTTATGCCTGTACACAGTACTTGAAGAACTTTTACTTCAGACAGCTGCCAGTGTTGGAACGTTTTGCTCTCCTCATATCGGTCACAGTAATATGGGCATATGCACACCTCTTGACAGCTAGTGGTGCATACAAGCACCGTCCAAATGCTACCCAAGTCAGTTGTCGAACTGACCACGCATATCTTATTTCTTCTGCTCCATGGTGAGGAATTGGCTATTTTGGTGCTAGACTAAACATGGTAGAATTTTGAAGAGGAAAAGAAAACTAGTTCCAAAAACAAAATTCTCATGAAAGACTATGCAAGCTGCTATAATGCTTGATTTAAATATGTTTCAACTATTTTCAATTTACGTAGAGGTTTTGGTTCAGGATAAAAGTTCCATATCCTCTTCAGTGGGGTGCTCCTATATTTAATGCTGGTCACTGCTTTGGGATGATGGCTGCTGTTATTGTCTCACTAATTGAGGTATTCATGCAATCTAGATAACCGATCAAATTTGTAGGCTAGCGAAAATAATTAATGTCTTCTTCAACAGTCAACTGGTGCATACAAGGCTGCATCACGCCTAGCAAGTGCCACACCACCTCCAGCTCATGTTCTTAGCCGTGGTATAGGCTGGCAGGGCATTGGGATCCTACTAGATGGACTCTTTGGAACATTGACTGGCTCAACAGTTTCTGTGTAAGTATTCTAGGTATCAACTGGGGATGTCTACTCAACAAGAATTTAAATAACATTCCACCACAACAGGGAAAATGTGGGCCTGCTTGGAAGCACTCGTGTTGGCAGTCGCAGGATTATTCAAATATCAGCTGGTTTTATGATATTCTTTTCAATGTTAGGTGCGTGGAGTTAACAATGTTTCTGTTGTCTGAGTTTACACCTCTTTAGCTCATTTTCTCATACTTTACAGGAAAATTTGGGGCTCTGTTTGCATCAATACCGTTCACCATATTTGCTGCTGTGTATTGTGTTATGTTTGGGTTTGTTGGTAAGAAATTGCAACTTCTTTCAGTCCACTTTCTGATCCTTTATAGGAATTTATTTGCATCTGATTTTCGTTATGCTATTCTCAGCTTCAGTGGGGTTGTCATTCTTACAATTCACTAACATGAACTCATTGAGAAACCTTTTCATCACTGGTGTTTCATTATTTCTTGGTCTGTCGATCCCGGAGTACTTCAGAGAATACACTGCAAAGGCCTTTCATGGTCCCGCTCATACCAGAGCTGGATGGGTAAGTTCACTAGCCTGTACAGAGACTTGCACTCTTCTGCCTATAGTGTACTTACATAAAAGGTATGATGAGTGGAATATGAATCACCGACAGTAGTTCATAACCACTCCAATCACTTGGAATATGTAGAGTCCGTGAATAAGTTATAGTGAGGAAAGAACGGAACTTGGAGAAAATAAGAATATGTCAATTGGTCAAATAATATGAAGTATACTTTTGCAGGATTTTGTGAGATGATTACTTTTTCTCTTGTTTAATGGTGCAGTTCAATGACTTCCTGAACACAATCTTCTTCTCGTCACCAACTGTTGCATTGATTATTGCTGTTTTCCTAGACAACACATTGGATTACAAGGACAGTGCCAGAGACAGAGGAATGCCTTGGTGGGCTAAATTCCGGACTTTTAAAGGAGACGGCAGGAATGAGGAATTTTACACCCTTCCTTTCAACCTTGATCGGTTCTTCCCTCCATCTTGATATTGAAATGTAGGTATCTTGCCATGAAGGATGTTAGAGGAAAAGCATCATTTTCCATATAAGATACATATGTTTTGCTTTGTGAAAGAGGACAAACTTCATCTTCTTTTTGTTTTTTTTCCCATCCCTTGTTGATTCTATTGCTAAGGTTGATAAGAATAAACTAGATTTTTTGGTCCCTTAGGGCTTGTTTGGTTGGATGTTAATTAATAGAATGGAATAGAATATAATAGAACGGAACATATCGGTTTATAATGGACATAGTGAATAGTTGTTTTGGGAGGGATGGAAGGGTTCATAATGTAATGTAGTAAAATGTTTTTTGGAAGATGGATGGAATGGAATGGAATGTAATGTAAGGAGTATAATAAATGACTATTATATATCCTTACATTAAAATAGTTGACGCTATAATTTTAAAACAGAAATCATGTCCAATTAAAAAGTCAAGATTGCGACTTTAATAATAAAATAATAAAATTTTTATTAAAATTTTTAAATAGAAAATATATAAAAATTATTCACAACTATGACAAATAAATTTTTTATATATTAAAATTTAATTATTAATTATATAAAAATATTATTATTAATTATTTAATAAATTTTGTTTTATTAAATTTGAAAAATAATTTATTTATATAGAAATAATTGGTATTACGGTAAGGAGAAATAATTGGTATTACAAAAAAAAAATATATATATAGAAATGTGTTGGTACAATTAGGGTAAAGCGAAATAATTGATATTACAAAAAATTATTGAGAGTATATATAGTATATATTTATTAGTTTACGTCAGAGGTTTCTTATTTTCACTGTTTAGGATGGAACGGAACGTAACATGAAACTCTCCACTTCTATCCTATTCTATTCCATTATAAAATTTCCTTCCAAACGATGGAAGTATGTTATGTTCCATCTCGTTTCATTATAAAATCCTCAACTAAACAGAGCCTTAGTTCCATTTGGATCATATTCCTCTACTTTTAATAATGAATGAGGAGGAGTAAGATTTCTGGGAACCTGAACAGAGAAGTAAGAAATTTTAATTTGTTGTTACTGATCACACCGAAGAAAGACCCTACTGATGGTTTTAGTCCACTAGAATGTATGCATAATACTTAGAATCTGCCAACTTAACCGCCAAGATGTTGACTAAGATTTCATAAGTTTGTTTTGTTTTGATTTTTTGTTATTATCCAATTTAGTGCTTCTTGGAGAGATGGTAACTCTCTATCCTCTGTTAAGACAATATAATTGGAGAGTCAATTTGGTGTGGTCTTTTTGTTGATTTGATCAACGAACTTCTAAATCTTCAAACTTAATTAGTTTTTGAACATCTTACTCTGATGCTGCTTTTAAAAGTGTCTTTTCATGAAATTCATTTTCTACTCGTATTGTAATCTCTAAACCTTTTTATGAAGTGATGCTTACCTCTTCTTTCCTTTTGAAATTTATCTTCTACAAAAGTGACATTCTTGTTGATAATAACCTCGTGGGAAATGAAAATCCATATATTTATCTCTTAAGTCCATCAACATATTATAAGAAGAAGAACTTTATGGATTTTGGATCAAATATTGTGGTTTCTTTGTTATTATTCATCACATCAACGAGACTTTCAAATGTAGAGAGGTTGGAATAAACCATTGGCTTCTTAGCCCATATCTTTATTAACGTCTTCAACTTAATTGTGGTTAATAAAACTTGATTCACTAATAATAAGCAGTATTAACTATTACCATATAGAAAGCTTTATTTAGGCTTGTAGCTTTCAACATTGTTTTTGTTCTTTCTAACAAATTTCTATTCTTAGACTCGACCACTCTATTTTACCAAGGAGTGTATATGATAACTATCTTTCATGCCTTCTTACTTGCATAATGGATTAAGTTCATCACCAATATATGTTCCTCCATTATCTATATACAAACACTTGATTTTTTTAAAGCAAAACATATACGATTTTCTCAATAATGTATACCTAACACCTCATAGGATAATCATCAATGATAGACACAAAATACTGCTCCTCTTAGGGATAAAATTGGCGCTAGCCACATATTAGAGCTAACTAATTCAAGTACAATCTTGCCTTTTGAATTTGATATAAATTTTACACAACAATAACAAAAGGGTAGTGATACTTATGAGTCCAAGGAGTGGCTTTTGCTTAGCAAGAATTCTTGTTCTTTATTTAGAATATGTCTAAAATTTTGATATTATAATATTGAAGATCTTTTAGTTAGACTACTTAAAGTGACTGATGTTCTAGTTCTAACAATGTCTCTTCTCTTAACCTATACAAGTTTATACCTATATTCTCTCCCTTCATTGGTATAAGTTAATGACAATTTCTAATTTTCGGCCAAGATAATCTAGACATTCTACATACAAAAATTCTCTTTTAAACCCTTTTATAAGTCGTACCTCCAGAAGAGTACAAGTTATACCTCATACATCTTTAGTTTAATGGTTCTAATGACAACGATATTTAGAGGATAATCATCAAAATTGTATGTAGATCATCTTAAAATAAGTTTATAATGATGAAATCATTTTCTTTTAAAGGAGATGTGAAAAATAGCTTTTAAGTTGAGGATTCATGAATTAAGTAGTGACTTTTTGCTTTCAATTATTGTTGTTGCTTCACAACACAAAGCATTACCATCATCTGAAGTACTTGTAAAATTCTCTTAAATATTGAAAATTTCTTTTATAAATTCCAGTAATCTTTTATTTTAAGTGACCTTTTGACGAGCGCATGGAGGTGATTCGAAGAAGGGTTGTCCGAAAATCCTTGGAAGTTAATGATGGTGGCATCGACTTGATGAGTTTGTGTATGTTTGGAAGTTTCGACAAGGAAGGACAAAGAAGAACAAGATTCGAAATTCAACAAAGAATAAGAGGATACGGAAGGTTCAATCCCTACTAGACCTCACGAATACATGATTCGAGCAACCTAGATGATCAGAACTAAAACTAAGGAGGTTGAATCAAACAAACACGCCACAATTTGAGAAAATTGATAAGTGAATTATTGACTCGTGTTGAAACAAGAATAAGAGGAATAAACCTCATTATGGCCAACGGCACAATCAAGAAATAATAGTTCATACCCTACAATAACCCTAATGAACCTATTTATACCTAGGCTTAATAATAAGTACTCGGGCTTTAATATAGGTTAGCCCAAAACAAAAAGGTGTCTTACTTAAAATAATTAAAAGGTCTAATATATGGGCTTAATAGTCCAAGTATTCAAGTCCCAAGGGTATCTGATTTAAGTATTTGAGTTAGATGGATCAATTTGGGATGGGATCCATAAAGCTCTCCTCCCATAGCTTGAACTATTCCATCCTCTCCAAAAGATAACCCATATAGGCATGGAGAACTTCCTTAAGTCTCTTGGCCTTAGCTCTGGTCATGGGCCCAACTGACGTAGCTAGCTTTCCTCCCTTGCCTCTGTCATTCATGCTAACTCCATGGCGATCCATGCTCCTGCTCATGTCAGTCCCTCCTTCCTTAAGAAGATTTGTCCTTTAATCTAAATCCATATCAAAAGGAGATAAATCAGCATTATTGAAGGTAGTAGACACGTCATACTTACCTGGCAAGTCGATCTTGTAAGCGTTGTCATTGATTTTCTTCACAATTTGGAGAGGACCATCACCTCGCGGGTCCAGCTTGGATTTCCTATGAGTAGGAAAATGCTACTTCTTAAGGTGCACCCAAACCCAATCTCTAGGTTCGAAAGTCACCAACTTCCATCCTTTATTGGCTTAACGAGCATAGACCTTGTTTCTTTCCTCAATGTGTTATTGTGCCTTCTTATGAATCTCCTTCACTATTTCGGCCTTCCTCTTCCCATCTGTATTAGACAACTCATGTAGAGGTAAAGGAACCAAATCCAAAATAGTCAAAGGATTAAACCCATAAACAATCTCAAAAGGCGATAACCTGTGGTAGAATGCACACATCTATTATATGCAAACTTGATGAATGGCAAGCAATCACCCCAAGTTTTCAAAATTCTCCCTATAACAGTACGCAACAAAGTCCCCAAGATTCTATTCACAACCTTAGTTTGTCCATTAGTCTGTGAGTGACAAGTAGTAGAATATAACAGTTTAGTTCCCAACTTTCCCCACAATACGCGCCAAAAATGACTCAAAAACTTAGCATCTCTATCCGAAACAATATACCTAGGAATACCATACAATTGGACAACATCTTTAAAGAATAAATTAGCAATATGCACGACATCATCAGTCTTATGGCATGTAATGAAATGCCTCATTTTACTAAATCGGTCTACAATAACAAAGATGCTATCAAACCCCCTCTTTGTCTTAGGTAAACCTAAAACAAAGTCTATAGATATATCCATCCAAGGATCAATAGGTAAAGGCAAAGGGGTATACCATCCATGAGGTTTGGAAGTGGATTTGGCCTGTCTATAAGTAGTACATCGGCTACACGCACACTCCACATCCTTGCACATACATGGCCAATGAAAATGTTCATGTAAGATGTCTAATGTCTTGGCAACCCCAAAATGCCCCCATTAACCCACCATTATGGGCCTCATGCACAAACAACTCATGCAAAGAACAATTAGGTACACACAATTGATTTCCATGATATAAATAACTATCATACCTAAAGTACTTGCGAAATGCACCATGTTCATATGCAGCATACACACTAACAAAATCAACATTAGTGGCATACAATTCCTTAGTTTGCTCAAATCCCAACAACTTAGAGTTAAGAGTAGAGATTAAGGAATATCTCCTAGATAAGGCGTCAGCCATTACATTTTCCTTCCCTTGCTTGTAGTATAGCACGTATGGAAAAGTCTTCAAAAACTCCATCCAAGGCTCATGCCTTTTACTCAACTTACCTTGGCTCTTCAAATGCTTAAGCGACTCGTGATTTGTTTGAACGATAAACTCCTTTGGTTGAAGGTAGTGCTGCCACACCTCCAATGCTCTCACCATGGCATAAAGCTCCTTGTTATAGGTCGGATAGTTGAGTTAGGCATCACTCAAATTCTCACTGAAGTATGCAACTAGTTTTCCTTTTTGTAACAACACAACACCTATGCCAATCCCAGAAGCATCACATTCAACTTCAAACATTTTATCAAAATTAAGTAAACAAAGAATAGGAGTAGAACATAATTTTTCTTTTAACAAGTTAAATGCATGTTCTTGTTCCTCCCCCCATGTAAAACCTCTCTCTTTCTCGATTACCTCAGTCAAAGGTGCAGTAATTGTAGAGAAATCCTTTACAAATCTCCTATAGAAACTAGCAAGTCCATGAAAACTCCTCAGCTCGGTCACACTCGTAGGCATCGACCATTCTTGAATAGCCTTTACCTTATCACTATCAACTTCAACTCCCTTCGAACTAACCACAAATCCTAAGAAATTCAACTTGTCAATGCAAAACGCACACTTCTTAAGATTCGCATACAACTTCTCCTTTCTTAACACATCAAGAATATGCCTCACATGCATGACGTGCTCATCTAATGTAGTTCTATACACAAGAATATCATCAAAGTAAACAACTACAAATCTACCTAGAAATTCACGTAAAATATGATTCATTAACCTCATAAAGGTGCTAGGTGCGTTAGTTAAGCCAAAAGGCATCACTAACCACTCATACAGCCTATACTTAGTTTTAAAATCAGTTTTCCATTCATCCCCAGGTTATTTTCGAATTTGATGATAACCACTTTTCAAATCCATTTTTGTGAACATGCACGTACCATGCAATTCATCCAACATATCGTCTAACCTAGGAATAGGATGTTTATACTTTACAGTGATTTTGTTCATAGCTTTGCAATCCACGCATATCCTCAACGTTCTATCCTTCTTTGGCATCAACAAGATAGGAACAACACACAGACTCAAGCTTTCCCTCACATGACCCTTCTCTAATAACTCATCCACTTGCCTTTAAAGCTCCTTTGTCTCCTCAGGATTGCTCCTATAGGCTGGTCGGTTTGGTATTTGAGCTCTGGGTATGAAGTCAATTTGATGCTCAATACCCCATAAGGGTGGTAGCCCTTTAGGTACTTCTTCAGGGAAGACATCTCCATATTCCTACAAAAGAGACTTAAAAACATTTGACAAATCTTGATTAGGGTTAGTTTCTACCATAAAACACTCCCTATATCTAACCACCACAAGTGCTCTTTTCTCCCTATATGCTCTTGTCAAATCTTTTTCCTTTGCAAACAAGTTCACCTTCTTAATTTTTCTCTCACTCTTCTTTTCTCTCTTTGCACTTTTCTCTCCTACACATCCCACTTTCTTTTCCTCACTCGTGCAGTCACTCCCTATTGGGCCAATCTCATTTTTCTTTTGAGCCTTTTTTCCCTCTTCTTTTTTTTGAACCTCACTACCCGAACCCTCCTCACTTTTCATTATTTTGACCTGGTCCAAGTAGATCTTATGGGGTGACAATTGTGCCAAGATGAAATTTCTACCCTTGAATTTAAAGGAGTACCTATTGGTGTACCCATCATGCTCTACATGCCTATCAAATTGACATGGTCTCCCTAACAACAAATGACCTGCCTGTATAGGTACCATATCACAAAGTACCTCATCCTCATATCTACCTACTGAAAATGACATTAACATCTGCTTTGTCACTTTCACCTTACCACTGTCATTAAACCATTGTAACTTGTATGGCTCAGGATGCTTCCTATATGTTAACCCCAATTTAGTCACCATAGTCATACTAGCTATATTTGCACAACTACCCCCATCTATGATCAGATTACAAACTTTTCCTCTCACTAAACACCTCAAATGAAATAAGTTTTCTCTCTGATCTAAAGCCTCCTCCTTTACCCGAGCAATCAAAGCCCTCTTAACAACAAGTGCTTCTCCTATGGCAGCTCTCTTCACGCAATCATCATCACTATCATTTTCATCACATGGTAAGGGATCACATTCACTATTGTCTTCAGACTCAACTATCCCATTATCCCTCATATACATGACTTTCTTATTAGGACATTGAGATGCAATATGACCCAAACCAAACATTTAAAGCATTTAACACTAGAATGTTTACTAGAAGATGTGTGGGTGTTAGGTGTACCTTTTGTTTCATCCCTTACATTTGGCCTCTTTGGAGGCTCCTTGAAGTCGACACCCTTGTCCTTCGATCTCTCCTCCCTTTTGGCCCATTTCGAGTTCCAATTATGGCTAGAACTCGTTCCACCCTTTGCTATCAGTCTAGTCTTGAGTTGCCTCTCCACTTTCATGGCCATGTTCACCATTTCTTCAATCTCCACATAGTGTTGCAACTCCACCACATTGGTTATCTCCAGGTTTAACCCACTCAAGAAATGTGCCATAATAGCCTCTAGGTCTTCCTCAATATTAGCTCGGATCATGGCTATCTCCATCTCCTTATGGTAGTCCTCCACTGACTTAGACCTTTGTGTGAGTCCTTGGAGCTTTTGATACATCTCCCGATAATAATATGAAGGAACAAACCGCTTCCTCATGCACACCTTCATTGCTACCCATGTAGTGATGGGGTGCTCTCCATTCCTCCTTCGAGATGTCACCAACTGATCCCACCATTTTAATGCATAGTCAGTGAACTCAACAGTAACAAGCTTTACCTTTTTCTCCTTAGAGAAGTTATGACACTCAAAAATCAAGTCCACTTTTCGCTCCCACTCCAAGTAAGCCTCAACATCATTCCTACCCTTGAAGGATGG
>JANQAP020000056.1:1042588-1058648 GCA_026874005.2 Erythroxylum coriaceum
TCTTTAACACTCCTACAATCCAAACTTAGATACATTGATATCAAACAATCTTTTCCTTAAGGTATAACATCAATTAATAAGTTTGATTTATCAAACACTTTAATCAACTTATCAAGCATCAATCTAGGTTTATTTCAAACCTTAAGTCCAAATACACCAAATTAGAGTGACTTATTCTCATGTGGTACAATAATTGCACAAAACAAAAA
The DNA here is from genome assembly GCA_026874005.2 of Erythroxylum coriaceum. NCBI lineage: Eukaryota > Viridiplantae > Streptophyta > Magnoliopsida > Malpighiales > Erythroxylaceae > Erythroxylum > Erythroxylum coriaceum. Next base: position 1,042,798 of record JANQAP020000056.1, read on the forward strand.
TTACCATGTCAAAACTTTGCCCACGGTCGTGGGATGAGTACCACGATCGTGGACTACCCTTTTTCCTTCACTTTTCCAGATTCTCATACGTTGATACCAAATTCAAAACACCTTCACAATAGTCCATTAGTTATACCTCAATTGTACCCTAATTATACTTCAATTCCTCATCATTATCATTTTCAATTTTAGCTCAAACTTATTCAATTGATAGCTCACAAATCATTGTCTTTCATGCATCAAAAACTAAACTAGAAACTATCACTGAAACATCATCTTATAGAACTCATTTCATCATCAACGTCATATATAATTCATTCCAATTCATTCATCATATCATACCATTAACCATACCATAAAGATAATATTTCTACTTACTTGCTAAGCTCTAATCCCATCTCAAAACATCAAGTTAATCAAGTCCTCCATGCTTGCAAGATCATCACAAATTCAAAGTAAAAATGAGTTAGTTTTCAACAAGGATGGAAGATAACAATCAGCTGGTTCTTAAGCTATATTGCAAAGGATAAAAGTCTAGCTTGGATGTAACAATTAAACAAGGATTAGAACAAAATACAGAGAAGGAAGCTAGGAGTAACTTTTGGTGGAGAGCAAGGAAGGAGGTGAAGAAAGTTTCAACAGAAACTTTGCCGCATTAGCTTCATGCAATTAAATGCAAGATGTCTTCATCTTTTAAAGACATATGTCATTATGCATGTCTTCCATTTGTCCATTAAATATGCTACCATTTGTCCCCTAGTTATTGGTCCACATGTCACACATTAATTGGTCCAGTTATCACTCTATAATTGTTCCATTTGTCAATTAATAACTAGTCCATATGCCACTCATTTAACTATGCCAAATGTCACTCAATTATAGGCTTAATCATCCTAATTTTTCATGTATCAAATAGTCTTGCCACTTGACATTTTTCCAAGACTAAACGTACATATTAATTTATCAATCTCCCAATTATGACAATTAATTACAGGTTGCTAATTATAATCCATTAGTGCTTGTCATTGGTAAACCAAAGTATAAGACATTGGAAAAGCACATTTATAACTTATATCAAATTCATTTTAGTTTCATACCCCAGAATATGTCAATTAAGTGTCATTTGTCTAACCCACAATTTATGTGTGTATGTTCATATTACGCATTTGAACACAATTATAAAATCATGTCATGGATGTACCAATTTCATTCTATATGATATCACTTATGGCACTCATTAGTCTAACACGTTAATTCCTTCAACAAGTAGAGAAGACGAGATGCTACAAAAAGTACCTTATCATTAGTTGTTTCAATCATCACTTAAAAGACAACATTTCACTTTTTATGGGTCCACCATTATCATGATAGAAGCTTGTACAATAGGCCACGATCGTGGGGACTATGCCACGACCACTACATAATCCAAAGAACTAGGCCATAATCGTGCACTGAAGGCCACGATCGTGCCCTGCCTTTGCTCGTTCATTTCTCCATGAATTCACATACTTATAAACATTATTTACCCTTCAAGTTTTCCAGAATTCATGTCCATGTATGTAACATCATTTCATTCTAATCTAACTACCATATTGGTTACATTAAATCTCATAAAACTCTACTTAATTGATTTATTACCATTCACTTTATACCATCAAACATGCATCCCAAATTTTTTCCAGATTTTTAACGCTTTTCATTACATATCAAACACATCATATATATAGTTCATCATTTTCTACTTCATTTCATCTTCATTTTTACCTTAGTTCTATCTCAATACCATTCATAAGACAACTCATAACCTATGGTTCATCAATCATACAAAAATAAAACATAACATCATTATTCTTTATCATTTATAAATCCTAGTTCTTCTCATTTCAAAACGTTTCACAATCACCTTTCTTAAGCATAAATTTCACCTTTACTATACCTTAAATCCCAAACTATTTCATCTTCATAACAACTTATAACTCACATTTTTGTACACCCAAAAATAGAACTTATTTATCCATTCATTCATCAAAATTTTTGCACTCATCATATTTCATTTTCATTTAATATATCCATCTCAAACTATCCCTATAACAATTCATAAATTATTACTCATCATAAGCACAAAAACATAACATCTATATACCAATTTCTTCATCCACTTTTCAGCATATATTTAACTCCATTATCATGATCATTCCATCTCTAAACTTTCATCATATATGTTTCATTTAAACAAACCATGAACAACAATAAAGTGCTTACTTGTTTTAGCTCTAAAGCCTCTTCAAATCACCATGAAACCCTAGTTTGCAAACTTTACACGATCATCAATCTTCCAAAGAAGAATAGGCTAGGTTTTTAGTAACAAAATGAAGAAGATAACATCTTAAAGTAGTAGTGTTGAAAGATGATAGCAAGGCTCAACGTGATGAGGGTGAGAGTGAGATGGTCATGAGTGAAGAAAATGAAGAAGAGAAGAGTTTGTAGAAATAAGATGAAAGAAAATGAAAATAGTCTTTCAAGATGTTAATATTAAGATAGGTTAAAAGCAAGATAAATAATGCTTGGTAAGTGTCATGACACTTACCTCTTAATTAATAATGCTAGTGTCTTTTAACTTTGTATCCAATATCGTTTAATCTCTAGTCCACTTGTCTTCCAATTTCTAAACCAATTATCACTAATTTTCTATGGCACTTGTCAATAAATCCTAATGCCACTTGTGAATTGTTTTTATTGCCATATATCAATTATTTCTGCTACCATTTATCAATTTGTCTTGCCACTTGACATTTTTCCTAGTCCAAAAATACTTATAATTTCATAAATCTCTTAATCATAACAATTAAATTTTAAATTATCAATTATAATTCATTAACCAATTTTTAAGCCTTAAAAATTCACAATTCACATCATAACTATTTTAAATCTTTCATACCCCGAAAAATGTCAATTGAGTGCATAAATAATCTTTGTAACGTGTATAAAAAATCATAATTCACGTATGTGTATGATAAAGTTATACACGAGTATGAAACGCATTTCCTAATTTCTCAATACTATTTCTCATATACAGTTGTCTAGGTTCCTAATCCTTAGTATGGGAAAACGGGATATTACAGATGACAAACCTAATTAGCCTAATTTTTCATTATAATTGATCATCTTTAGCACATGTAGCTTCACTGTCGATCCTTATGCCATCTTACATTGAAATAATTTTTAGAAAATTGATATCGCTCCACCTACTTTGTGCACTAAATAACTCTTTAAGATGTAAAATTATAGCAGGAGAATCCATATTCTCATGTTGCCTCTGAAGCTTTGGATACATACTAGGAATTTATTAATTTATTTCATAAAATCAACCAAAATAAATATTCGATTACTCCTACTATTTTATTCAAAAGAATAGCCCTTATTATTAAATCTAAAAATTATCAAATAATTTCCTAGTGGGCTAGGATCTCATTCAAAAATAGTTGACAATGATTTTGCTCAACAAACCAAATGAGTTTAAATTAAGTAGATATCAACCTTACAAATCACATCTTATATGACTCCTAGATTTGTTAGTGACAACTTTATTAGAAAATATATCTTATATATTGTTGCTAATCTTATTTTTAAATCCATATGATCATGATTTTGCTTATCCAAATCATACAAATTTAGCTAAGAAGAAACCATTAATTTAAAATAAAACATATATGGGTTAAAGGGGACTTAAATTTGCTCAATAAGGCCTAAAATAAACAAAACTTTGATTTTATTATTAAATAATAAAAGGAAATATTTTATTAAGTTATTTTTAGTTGTAGAAATACTGCAAGAGTAGCTTAGAACTAATAATAAGAGAGAAGACACATGGAGATTCTCATCTATGAAGAACATATGGTACTCAACACCTTACCCCATATGTTTATTTGATGTTTCGTAGTGAGTTTAAAGTTCAAACACATTTTTACAAGGAATACATGCTTCAAGATTGCATATATATGGCTTGTACATCAATTAAATGTCATTTAATGGAAACAACTAATGATATACACTCAAATATTAATTCATAGAAATGAATTATTTTATTTCTTTAAAAAATTTTCATGTTCTTCATATGTACTTTATATTCAATTAGGGGTTTTAAAATTTCAAAAAATTTGGTCTCATCGTAAATAATATAATCTCATTATAATATTTATTTATAACATAATCAAATTATCAAAGAAAATCCTTTAAAACCTTTGCTTGATTCTAATCATTAATTTGATAACTAATTTAATTTAATTATTAAACTCCTTTGAAAATAAGACTAAATTCCAAAATATTCTTAATAAAATAAAGCTTTGAAAACAATTTTCAAATAACTAAAATCATAAATAAAATTTTCTCTCGTTAGTATTAGGAAAATAATTAAAACAATTTTCAAGCCTTAATTTTTATCAAATCAATAACAATCAAGTAATTTAACCAAGTTAAACAATTAGAGGAGGCTCTGATACCACTATAGGGAAACCAATCGTGATTCAATCATGGTGCTAATGGAAAATAATTTTACAATTACCCAACAAGATCTTTATAATTGAATAACTTGAAAAACTTAAAAGTTTGTTGTGAAGAATAAAAAATAGATTTTCACTTGGCATTTAGGCAGATACTAGAGCTTTACAAAAGTATTATAAGAAGCACAGAGACTTTTGTCTAAGTATTTAGCCTATTCTTTAACCAAAAATACAATGTTTATTATAAGCATTACACATGCACATCATAAAATACCCTACCTTTCAATCATTTGATCGCTTAGAGGGATCTTCTGCCTATAGATACTTAGATGTACCCTCACTTGCCTATTAGTTCATTGAGAAACTCTCCTTTAATCCTCTCTAAGTCTTTGAATGCTGTTTTATTCCTCTCATCCTTGATGGCCTTCACTAGATGTGAAAGAAAAATTATGTAAATCCATTTCTCTACCATTGATTTATGATGTAATCTGATGCTCCAATCAAGTATATCATGCCATACATTTGGTGTATTAACCAATCCACATCTTTGTGTCATCTCTTTAAAAGCCCTATCCAGAAAAGAGCATTGAAACAAGAAATACTTGATCAATTATATGTTAGGATTGAACAAGTATTAGCAATTAGGTATATTTAGGAACTTCTGTAATATATCTATAGTTAGGAGATTTCTTTTAATTGCCAACTATAGATAGTTTGCCATTTGTAGTTATATATGTTTGATTAGTATAAGATCATGGCAAGCCACCTCTAATTATGCCTTCCAAACTATAGCCCTCACTATTTTGTTAAAGAATGATCTATAATTTATATGTTTCAATATAGCCTCACCCTCTTTCTAAGAATCAAAGGTATTTTAAGTAAATGAGTCAACAAATTCAAATATTTTATCATTCTTGAAAGTAATTCCTTACTATTTAAAACATATTTGATTGTAGCAATCATCCAAACTGTGTTTCTAAGTCATAGAAATGCTAGTTGAAGTTCCACAGGATCATAATAGGACCAATTATGTAGCACACCACTCTCATAGGGCATATCCTCGAACATATCGATGATATTCGAGAACATACTCTACGAGCATGGCATATTAAGATGATCATAACTACTCATTAAAATTTTTTTTTGGCATCACATGCATTTTAAACAAACCAGTAATCATTATGGCCTATTTTGTTTGTAAACACATCTTAAGAAAATCAATATTCAATTTAGACTATTTCATTTTTAAAACATATCCAGGCATAAATGCCATTACATTATAGAATTCACATATAAATTATACAGAAGTTGCAGAATACAATCCTTAATTACAAAATGTTTGAATACATATGCAAGTATAAACTGATCCTGACCCCTAGCTCATGTCTTATTTTAGTGGCTATACTTTAATTAGTCTAACTAGATATCTGTTCTGAACTTGAAAAGTCACGTTGTAATTTTGATGAGTTTTACAAACTCAGTGAGCAAACGATCATTGATGTGCTCACTCAGATTAACATGGAACAAATCATAAGACACATTTAATTCACAGATGAATCACATCAACAATTACTGAATATTTCTTCTTTTTTCCTCATGTTTCACAAATACAATTTATGTACAATATTGCACGTTTCTATTTCGAACAGTTCATATAATACACTTCAATCAATCATATTAGACATGTCAATCTTATATACAATTGCTCATGAGACTCTACTTTCACTGTTAATTGTTGTGACCGAGCATCTTTTTAACTGTCCCGTATCTATTGTGGATACTGGCTCATTGAAAACTATCCCATATCTATTGGAGATATTGGCTCATTTTACATAGTGAACTTGTGGCTCTTATACACATTCTGAGCTTTAAGCTCTTTTTCATTGGCTACTCCAGTCATAACTGCCTTTATCTGATCATGCATATCATGTAATGAAATGCATCAAGTCACATATGTACACTCAATCACTTTCATTCAGTACACATTCACTTTTCATAATTTCATCGAACAATAGTCCGACATTTAACAAAAAGTTAAGAACACTTATTTCTTTCTCATTCATATTTAATTAAGCACTTCCAATGCAATCTCATTTGTCAAACTCCTCAAACTATCAATATATAGAATCATCGCATTCACATGTTTTTAGAAATTGAAATTCAAGAAAATACAAGTCATTCTTAGTGAGAAACATCTATGTTACTCACAGTATGCTCCTGATTAGCCATTGTTTTCATGTTTCGGAAACACCTAGATGGTGATGTTTAATCTTGTGTATCTATGTTCAAGCAATACACACATTTATACAAATTACTAATTTGCACAATCACATAAGCATTCAATCGTACACATTTGTATATGTGTAAGGTATAATGCATGCTCAATTTGACTATTCCATGTATGTTTCCTTTATTCACATCTCTTGATCATTTAAATATCATTGTTGTGTATGACTAACTTGCATTTAGTTTCATAGCTCAAATATACTATATTGTTTTAATATCATCAGTCAATTATTCGCCATCTCAAATATACTATATCATTTTAATATCATCAGTCAATTATTCGCCAATGTTATTCTAGCATTATATGATCATATAAAATCCAAACTCTCATTCATTCTTACTTGATACACATTGCTCATCTCCTTTGAATCACATTTGCATTCCTAAAAACACTTTCATTCCTATAATCATCTCTAAATTTCCTTATTATGTTTCATTAATATCAACCATCAACCATCCATGCTTAAGTTATAACCTTGATTATCACCCTAAACATATCAACATTCAATCAATTAATCCATCATCAAACTAAGTTCATTTCAGGCTTCATTCAAGCCTAAATGCATCATAGGAAAGTACCTTACCATTTTTTGTTTTAAACGTCACTTAAAAATCGACATTTCATTTTCTGACCTTGCCCACGATCGTGGTGGACCTTTCCACGATCATGACAGAAGCTTATGGAACTGGCCATGATCGTAGGGACTCTGCCACGATCGTGATAGAACCTAAATTTACCAGGCCACGATCGTGCACTGAAGGCCATGATCGTGCCCTACTTTTTCTTCTTTCATTTTTCCACGAATTCAACATACATGGTAACATCATTTACACTCCAATTTTTTCCAGAATTCATATGCATTTATACAACTTCATTTCATACTAATATACTTAACATATTAGTTGCATTAAAGTTCACAAAAATCTATTCAATTAAATCATTATCATTCACTTAATCCCTTCATTCATGTAGTCTAAACTTTTTCCACATTCTTAAGCTTTCCATACTATATCCAAGATATCTCATGCATATTAATCATTTCTACTTCCTTTCCTCTTCATTCTAATCTCAATTCCATCTCAATATCGACCATAAAATAATTTATAAACTATGGTTTATCATCAAAAACAAAACATAATCTCTATCATTCACTATTATACCAAATCCTTACTTTTTCTCATTTCAAGAACATTATTTAACCCCTTTCTTAAGCATAAATTTTACCTTCATTATACCCTTAATTTCATCTACTTAACAACTTATAACTCATGTTTTTCATACTCTCCAAACAGAACACAAACACATATATTTATTAATCAAATTTTTTGCACTCATCATCAACCCAAAACAGGACATAAACACATACATTTATTCATCAACATTTGTCACTCATTCATCACCATTTTTACTATCAATCCATCTCAAAAATCATCCCTATAATATTTCGAAATTTATTTCTCATCATATACATAAAAATATGACATAAACCTACTTATTTCCTTATCCACATTACAACATATATTCAACTCCACTATCATGATCATTTAATCTTAAATCACTCATCATATATGTTTATATTTAAACAACCCATGAAGATTAATATACTACTTACTTAATTAACTCAAAGCTTCCTCAAAATCACGTAAAAATACTAGCTCCACCAATATACACGATCATTATCTTTTAAGGAGGAAAGATTAGGTTTTCTAATGACAAGATGAAGGAGATAGCATGGTCTTGAAGAAACAAGTGAAAGATGATAGAAATCTCAATGTGAAGGGGTGAAAGAGAGACAATTGTGAGTGAAGAAAATGAAGAATGAAAATGAAGAAGAGAAGAAGAGGGAGCATGTATCCAAAAAAAGAGTGAAATACCATAAGATGGTCTTTCAAGCTAATACAACAAGAGTGAGGTGTGTGGCAAGTGGCTTGACACTTGTCACTTGTCCCATGTCCTCCTCTTGTGGTCCCTACTTAGCCTTTTTAATAACTAGTCCATTTGTCACCTAATTTCTAATCCAATTGTCACCCAATTTTCTATGACACTTGTCACTAAATCCTAGTGTCACTTATCAATTATTTCTATTATCAATTGTCACTTATTTCTACTACCATAAATTGATTTGTCTTGTCACTTGGCATTTTTCCTAGTCTAAAAATGCACATAATTCCAGAAATCTCCAAAATTTAATAGATAAATTCTAAATCACCAATTATAATTTTATCAACCAAAATTTAAGATATAAAATTCACTATTCACATCAAAATCATTTAAAATCTTTTATACCCCAGAATATGTCAAATGAGTCCATATACAGTCTTTATAATGTGTACAAAAATCAATTTTCACGTGTGTGCATGCTAATGATATGCATGAGTATGAAATGCATTTTTAAATTTCTCAATGTTATTTCTCATTTTTAGTAATCTAGGGTCCTAACCCTTAGTATAGGAGAACGGATATTACAATTCTCTCCCCCCTCAAAATAAATTTCATCCTCAAAATTCTTACCTAATTGTTCAAATAGCTAAGGGTATTGTCTTCCTCATGTTGTCCTCTGTTTCCTATATAGCTTCTTTACTCGAATGATTCTTCCAAAGGGCTATAACTAATGGAAACTCTCAGTTTCTCAATTGCTTATTCTGATAACCCACTATCTTGTCTGGTTTCTCAATATAACTTAGATTACTTGAAATTTCACTTTTTGTGTCGGTAATACATGTGTCGGATCAGACCGATATCTCTTAAGCATACTCACATGTAATATATTTCAAATCTGAGACATCTTTGTTAGTAAGGCTAACTTATAAGTCAATGGTCTTATTCTTTCTATAATCTCATATGGACTAATATATTTTGGGCTCAGCTTACCCTTTTAATCGAATCTTAACATACTTTGCTAAGACGATACTCTCATAAACACTTTATATTCCACTTGATATTCCATAGCTCTTTGATGTTAATCCACCTAACTCTTCTGTCTATCTTGAGTCACTTAAATTCTATTACAGATCAATTTCACTTTATCAACAGTATCCTAAATCAATTATAGGACTTCTACAATCCTTAGACCCTCTTCATCTGAATATAATGGCAAACAACACTTTCTGTTATACGACGCCTCGTACGATGCCATACCGATATTGCTGTGATAATGGTTATTATATGTAAATTCAATCAAAGCTACATACTGATCCCATGCCCCTTGAAACTTGAAAACACAAGCTCTGAGCATATCCTCAATAGTCTTAATCTGTTGGCAAGTCAAACATTTTGCTACATATTCAGCCATTTACTTCCTCTAGAGTTTCCTTTCTTAAATCATCTACATCAGGTACATATATTCCTTGTTTCAACCACAATATATCATTTTCCAATTCAAACTCAGAATTTGGATTCCCTTTCAACTTCTCAATAAGATACACTAATTCTGGATTCTTACTTTGGCCTTTTCTAATCCCTTTTTACAAAACTGTTTTTAATTTCAATGTAGTTAATAATACTTCATTTTGCCCCAAATTCAACTCAACATTCAATGCTCTTAATTGAACTAGATTGGGTAACCTAGATATCTGAATTTGTGCTACACTACTATTGAATTTTCTACTTAATGCATCAACTGCAACATTAGCTTTACCAGGATAATACTCAATTGTATAATCATAATCTTTAAGTAACTCTATCCATAGTCTCTGTCTCATATCCAACTCTTTATAACTCAATAAATACCTTAAACTTTTATAATCTGTATATATCTAAAATGTTTCACCATTCATATATTGTGTCCAAATTTTTAAACCAATTACTACTGCAGCAAGTTCTAAATCATGTACTGAATAATTAAACTCATGAGACCTTAACTGTCTCGATGCATATGTAATCACTTTATCATACTACATCAGAATACATCCTAATCCCTGGTGTGAAACATGACTATATACTATATAACCTCTAGATCCAGACAGAATAGCTAAAACTAGTACTATAGTTAATCGGTGTTTTAATTTCCTCAAAATTCTTTTTACATCCATCAGTCTATTGAATGGCATATTCTACCTCATAAGTCTTGTAAAGGGGCTGAGATTAGTAAAAACCCCTCGATAACCCTTCGGTAGTATCCAACTAATCCAAAAAAACTCTGGATCTTAGACACATTTTGTGAAGTTTCCCAGTTCCTTATTACCTCTACTTTTTTTGGGTCTACTTATATTCCCTGTCCAGATGCTATATGACCCAAAACTACTACTTGATCAAGCCAAAATTCACATTTACTGAACTTAATATATAGTTGTTTCTCCCTCATGATATGTAAGATTAACCTCAAGTGCCCAAAATGTTCTTTTCTACTTTTTGAATACATTTAAAATATCATCTATGAACACAGTCACTAATTAATTAAGGTAAGTTGGAACACTTTATTCATCAATGCCATAAATGCGGCCGATGGCATTTGTCAACCCAAAAGGCATCACCATAAACTCAATGTGGCCATATCTGGTCCACAAAATTCTTAAGTAATTAATTCCTCAGGTGGGGTAATGTTATCTCATATCTTTCTTTATCTCCTAATTGACTCTTTTTTCGAACAATTTTCTCCATTCATTTAATTTCCTCATATTCCTTAACGACTTATTCTGATGTCTAACCATTCTTACTGATTTCTCCACACATTTCAAATTATTTATAAATCTTAATCTCCTGAATACAAATGCCAAATCTCACTTGTACCTTCTGAACATACTAATATAGAATACATTGTGTACCTAAGTTTCTTTAGCAATAGCAATAGGATCATCTCAAATTCATGAACCTAATAATGTAGTTGGGCTACTTTTCATCAAACAAAATACATGCACTCTTTGTAGCAAATTCAACTTCTTATACCGGAGTCCCATTTCTAACTGACTCCAATATTCACTTCTGTTTTGTTTAATAGTCATTCATTCCTAAAAATGGAACATTTAATCTACATGATGTAATTCGATGAAAGTCTCTTTCAAAAAGATTTCTCTTCTCAATTATCTATACTGTTTACATAATCTTTATTAGTCAACTAGATTCATCATTGCTTTCAGTCATTCATACTACCTCAATAATATCAATTTTTATCATATCTTACATGATCAAAATGTTATATATAATAAAGCTCAGTGAAGCAGTAAATATATTCATTTACTTTTACACTTTGGTATATACCATCAAGATCATTACATCTTATCTAGAAATGTACTTTCGAAAAGTCATCAATTAATCTAACTGATCTTGACCCTTAGCTCATGTCTTATTTCAGTGGCTATACTCTAATTAGTCTAACTGGATATTTCCTTTGAACCTGAAAAGCTATGTTGTAATTTTGATGATTTTTGAGAACTTAGTGAGCGAACCATTATTGATGTGCTCACTCAGATTAACACAAAACAATTCACAAGTCACATTTAATTCATACATGAATCACATCAACAATTATTGAACATTTCTTCAATTTTCCTCATGTTTCAAAAATACAATTTATGTACAATATTGTGCATTTATATTTCAAATAGTTTATATAATGCACTTCAATCATTCATATTACATATATCAATCTTATATGCAATTTCTCATGAGACTATAGTTTCATTGTTAATTGTTGTGACTGAGCACCTTTTTAACTATCCGGTATCCAATGTGGATACTAGGTTTATTGATAACTGTCCCGTATCTATTGAGGATATCGGGCTCATTTTACATAGTAATCCTGTGGCTCTTATACACATTAAGAGCTTTAGGCTCTTTTTCACTGGCTACTCCGGTCACAACTGCCTTTATCTGATCATGCATATCATGTAATTAAATGCATCAAGTCACATATATACACTCAATCACTTTCATTCAGTACACATTCACTTTTCATAATTTCAACGGACAATAGTTCGACATTTAACGAAACGTTGAGAACACTTATTTCTTTCTCATTCACATTTAATGAAACACTTCCAATGCAATCTCATTTATCAAACTCCTTCGACTATCAATGTCTAGAATCATTACATTCATATGTTTATCAGTTCAGAAATTGAAATTCAAGCAAATACAAATCATTCCTTGTGAGAAACATCTAGGTTACTAACAATACTTTCCCAATTAGTCATTGCTTTTATGATCTGGAAACATCTAGACAGTGATGTTCAATCTTATGTATTTATTTTCAGGTAATAGACACATTTATACAAATTACTAATTTGCATAATCACATAAGCATTCAATTGTACACATTTGTATATGTGTAAGGTCTAATGCATGCTCAACGTGACTATTCTGGGTATGTTTCCTTTATTTACATCTCTTGATCATTTAAACATCATTGTTGTGTATGAGTACCTTGCATTTACTTTCATAGCTCAAATATACTTGATCATTTTAATATCATCGATCAATCATTCCCAATGTTATTCTAGCATTATATGATCATATAATATCCTAACTCTCGTTCATTCTTACTTGATACACATTGCTCATCTCCTTTGAACCACATTTACATTTCTATGAGCACTTTCATTCATATAATCATCTCCAAATTTCCAATTTTTGTTTCATTAATATCAACCATCCATGCTTAGGTTATAACCTCGATTATCACCCTAAACATATCAACATTTAATCAATTAATCCACCATCAAACTAAGTTCATTTTAGGCTTCATTTAAGCCTAAATGCATCATAGGAAAGTACTTACCATTTCCTATTTCAAACATCACTTAAAAGTTAACATTTCACCTTCTGGCCTTGTTCACGATCGTGGTGGACCTTCCCACTATCATGATAGAAGGTTGTGGAACTAGCCACGATCGTGACAAAACCCAAATTTGCTAGGACATGATTGTGCACTAAAGGCTATGATCGTGCCCTGATTTTTCTTCCTTCATTTTTCCACGAATTCAGCATACATGGTAACATCATTTAAACTCCAAATTTTTCAGAATTCATATGCATTTATACAACTTCATTTCATACTAATCTACTTACCATATTAGTTGCATTAAAGTCCATAAAAATCTATTCAATTAAATCATTATCATTCCACAAAAATCTATTCAATTAACTCATTATCACTCACTTAATCCCTTCATTCATATAGTCCAAACTTTTTCCACATTCTTAACCTTTCCATACTATATCTAAGACATCTCATGCATATTAATCATTTATACTTCCTTTCCCCTTCATTCTCATCTCAATTCCATCTCAATATCGACCATAAAACAATCCATAAACTATGGTTTATCATCAAAAATAAAAAATCTCTATAATTCACTATTATACCAAATCCTTACTTTTTCTCATTTCAAGAACATTATTTAACCCCTTTCTTGAGCATAAATTTCACCTTTATTATACCCTTAATTCACAATCTATTTCATATACATAACAACTCATAACTCATGGTTTCCGTACTCTCAAAATAGAACACAAACACATGTATTTATCCATCAAATTTTCTGCACTCATCATCAACTGAAAATAGGACATAAACACATACATTTATTCATCAACATTTAATCACTCATTCATCACCATTTTTACTATCAATCCATCTCAAAAATCATACCTATAACATTTAATAATTTATTTCTCATCATATACATAAAAATATGACAAAAACCTACTTATTTCCTCATCCACGTTACAACGTATATTTAACTCCACTATCATGATCATTTAATCTTAAATCACTCATCATATATGTTTTCTCCAACAATATATTTTCTCCAACAATATACATAATCATCATCTTTTAAGGAGGAAAGATTAGGTTTTCTAGAAACAAAATGAAGGAGATAGCATGCTCTTGAAGAAACAAGCGAAAGATGATAGAAATCTTAACGTGAAGGGGTGAAAGAGAGATAATCGTGAGCGAAGAAAATGAAGAATGAAAATGAAGAAGAGAAGAGAGAGCATATAACGAAAATAAGAGTGAAAGACCATAGGTAATACATCGAGAGTGAGGTGTGTGGGAAGTGGCTTGACACTTGTCAATTGCCATATGTCCTCCTCTTGTGGTCCCTACTGGGCCCTTTTAATAACTAGTCCATTTGTCACCCAATTTTCTATGACACTTGTCATTAAATCCTAATGTCACTTATTAATTATTTATACTATCAATTGTCACTTATTTCTACTACCACAAGTCGATTTGTCTTGCCACTTGACATTTTTCCTAGTCCAAAAATACCCATAATTCCAAAAATCTCCAAAATTTAAAAGATAAACTCTAAATCACCAATTATAATTTCATCGACCAAAATTTAAGATATAAAATTCACTATTCACATCAAAATCATTTATACCCCAGAATATGTCAAATGAGTGCTTGTACACTCTCTATAATGTGTGAAAAAATGAACTTTTCACGTGTGTGTATGCTAATGATATGTATGAGTATGAAATGCATTTCCTAATTTCTCAATGCTATTTCACATTTACAATAATCTAGGGTCCTAACCCTTAGTATGGAAAAATGGGATATTACAAGTTATCATACTAGAATGGTTGTTAGCCTCCGAATTTTTTTCGTTGAATTAAGCATGACAGTTTATGGAATAAGCATGGAATTTGAATTTTTGGCTTAGAATGAATTATGAGGTCATGATAGAATTATTATTGGAATTAGCCTTTGTATAAACACATGACAATCATGACTTTTCATCCCAAATAATTTATACTTTCGCATGTCCACACACCTTGCCAAGTTTGAAACATAACCATCAGGAAACTTTAGACCTCTTAACCATTCACACAATATTTGCTTTTATTTTTTGTCCAAACTGTAACATGCTTTCGGATATTTACCGGTCCAAAGATCTTTATGTAACTCATTCCTTCTACAAAAAAGCTTCAAATCAGCTCGTGATTTTGTATTGTCTTTTGTTCTCCCTTCAATGTTCATTATGGTATTGAACAAATTGTCAAAAATGCATCACATCTAGATTATGATGTATCAAATTAGTATTCCAATATGGCAAATCCCAAAAGATGCTTCGTTTTCTCCAACCAAAGTTTCTACTAATGCTTGTATTAATTTCATC
>JANQAP020000056.1:1058748-1069562 GCA_026874005.2 Erythroxylum coriaceum
CTGTTCTTTATGCTTATGGTTTAAAAAAAAAGATATACCGACTGTTTGATTGTTTAGTGATGTGGCACACCGCCCTCACGGGGCACGGATTCAGATATCACCATCGATATCGAGTTCGGGTCCAACGGGTGTGGGGTGTTACAGTTTGTTCTAATGGATGGTCAAACACTCATCGCTAAGTGTCATTGTGGATAGTTCCTCTAAGTTATTTTTGTTCAATAATAACTCCTTTAAAAATTAGGCATACTTTAATATTTGTAAAAAAACCTCAATAAAAGGTAATTTAATATATAATTGTTTAAAGACTTCTAGGAACTTACCAAACTATTAATCAACTGGATATGGGATACAAGGCTTGAACTCATTCCCTAACTTGGGATGCTTACCTTCTTTATCTCTTTCCTTATCCTTTTATTTTTATCTTAATCTTCTACCATCAACTGGTTTCCTTTTCATACGCAACTCCTTGTTACTTCTAAATTTGACTACCGTTACATTCTCCTTCGGGTTTGTCTTAATATTACTTGGTAGCCTCTTTGTGGTCTCTTAGAAATTAGCTTGTTAACTTGTCCTATTCGATTATACAAGTTGTAAATAAAAGTGAAGCTTCAATAGCTTGGAACCAACTTTCATATGCATGAATATGTTTAGTCATGATATCTTTAAAACTAGCCTTTTTCTTTTAACGAGGATTTTATTTCTAAAATCTAGGTGGAGGATTCCCTGATTCTCCCAAGAAAAATTTAGGTGGTTCCTCATCTTGTATTGTAAGTATTATTATATGGGTTATTTTCGATTGAGGCAGCCTTATTGGCTTGAAAATCTTAACCTGCATGCTCTCCTCTAAATAATTCATATAATATCATTTGAGTTGCTTATTGTGTGATCAATAATCCACTAATATTTTTTCCAAAAGATGCTACTTATATCGCTAAATTTGTTACTACATCTGCATTATAAATTTTGATCAACTTATTAGCTTTAACTCATATTAAATTCCATCAATAGCTATTCAAAATTATCTCTTTAATCAACTTTTAGGCTGCTTCAGGTGTCTTACTATTTAAGATTCCTCTAACTGTAACATCTATTATCAATTTAGTTGAAGGATTCAGACTATTATACAATGCCTATATTTGCAACCAAACAGGAAGACCATGACCATTCTTAATAAGTCTTTAAGTCTCTTCCATGTATCATGTAAAGTCTTTGATTCAATTTCGACATAGGAAGAGATGTCATTCCTCATTTTCTCCATTTGACTAGGGGAAACTTTTGCACAATCTAATCCTAATTCATGATCAATCCTCTAGAAAGAGAGTTTAGTCATTGTTTAGCTTAGCTCGTCAATGAAAATGGAAATATCCTTATCCTAATTGCAATATTAATGGACTTATTTATCTTGAAAGTATCACAAATCTACAAAAAATTAGTGATGCGAGCAGTTGGATCCTTATCTTACAATCCATAAAATTGAAAAAATTATTGCATTAACTGCATAAAATTTAGTTTAACCTTAAAGTTATTAGCTTTAATAGTTGGTTTGACAATACTAGACCAATTTAATTCGATGGCCTCAAGTACGCAAATATAGTTATTTACTGTTCTGCCATATTTTCTAGTTGTATGTTCTCAAATTCTCTCTCTTAATTCTCTTCCTTTTATCTAGCCCTAGTTTTGAAGTTTTTCAAAGTTATCCTTTCGATTTCAAGATCTCCCTTGACTAATTCCAATGAATTGCTTTAGGTCATAAACAAACCTAGCTTATGAAAAGCAATAATAAAAATACATATCAATGATCAAAATAATAAATTCATAGGAAATAAATGGTTATGTTAATAACAACTAAAATTTTCTAACATCCTAGTCCTAAAAAATGGAAACTTGGTGGACTTTCTTATGTAATATATAACTTAATTCTTTTAATATATAGACTGTCTAAGGAAATGCACCTATTGCTCTATAGTATAAGGCTTAAAGTACTAATTGTCAATCCCACAAAGACTATGGGTACTAGTAATGAATCTTTTCCTATTATCTAACCTACAACTTACGTGATGATAATAATTTAGATTTCAAATAAAAGAAAAAAATAAAAAAATAAGTTAGCATAATCAAAAGACTAAAATAACAAAGAGTGAAAATCAACTAATAATATAAAAGTTACTTGGAATTTGAATTCCTCCGAAACTTCTCTTGTAATTATGATTCCACTAATTAATTTATTCTCAACTCATTGGATTATAAAAATTCCTTAATTATGCTAATATCTTTCTCAATACTATTAATTCCTAATCCTCAGTTGATTAAATGAAATATCTTTCTAATTTAAACCCTTGGAATTGCATTAATCTATTTATGAATTTCACTATTAGGTTTGACCCTAATTCAAAATATTTATGTTGAACTATATATAAGTTTACATGTAAATCCTTTTAATTATGCTAGATTTATTCATACATTGGATTTCTCACTCTTAATTGCATGAAGTCATACATGAATCAATATATTGGTAATATTAATTTAAGAATATATAATAACATATAATTGAATCTTAAGTCACTACAAGATCCATCCTGAGGTTCATCTAATCCAAGCACCTTAAAAAGGTTTTGCCCATCATAATATCTAACAAAACATAAGAACTAAAGAAAAAGTTAAAAGTCAAGAATAATATGATTGAAATCCCTAAAATTTGAAAATCTTCACTCTAAATTGATGAAAATCTACTCCAAAGGGGTTTTTTTGGTTTCTCCTATTCCTTTGTGCCATTTTAGTGTTTCTCCTTATATTTCCCTTACCTCCTTTATCTTTTATAACTCAATTTTACCTTTTAAAATTTGAAATCTGAATCCAATGAGATACACATACATATTAGTGAAGGTGTTCTTCAAATTAATGCAATGTTATCTAAAGCTAGCACGTGTATAGACACAGGCATATACCATAAACATGGCCTTTTTCTATCATTCAACAAGAGTGTGTTAGTAGCCAACCTGGTCGTGTTTCGTAAGAAACACTCATCATGCCTCCAAGCTCTCCAACACAGCTATGTACATTGTCATGCACTCCTTAAGTTAATCAAAGTAGCCCCAAATTGTTTCAAACTTGTCAAAATTCATTCCTTTTTACTCGAAGTGAGTGAACTACACCTAAAAACAAAATAGGAATGACTTAAGTATTAAAATCACTAAAAATACTTAAATAAACATGAAAATGCATTAAATATATGAATAAAAATATTAGTGAAACATAACTTATCGTCACGACTCAACCTTGAACTGTGATTGGCGCTAAAGGAACTTTAAACTTAAGGTTTACTGGACCCTTATCAAGCCTAAAATGTCGTCAAATCCCTATATCTATAATAAAGATGAGATTTTAAAACTATCAAACTCATATTGATAATAATCAAATAGTTCTAACAATATACAATACTCAAGTTGCTATAACTTTGAAATAGTTTATACAAGGGAAATCCAACATATACAAGACTACTTTGACTCTAGAGTCAAAGCTCAAAAACAAACATACATTGAATTGCCACAAGGGAAGAAGACCAGCGAAGTGCTCTATTAAAAGAGATCTAAAAAGAAGATCCTGAAAAATAGTTAAGAGGAGTCAGACCTCGTTGAGTGAATTAATACTATGGTTATGTTATGCACTCCTAAAGATTTCAAATGATACATATATATGTATATATTTATAATGTATTACATCCATAAATGTAATTTCATAACATAATGATTTTCTTCATAAATATGCATGCATTTCCCATATCAATATCATGTCATATAATCATCACAATCACAAATCACAAATAATAGTGGAGGATTGACAAATGACCCTATAACATACCTCTTACTTATAGACTATAGCCATAGGGCTCTCTTATTCCAAATGGGTCACTTGGTCCAAAGTAGTCGACTACCATCCAAGAGCCACACTTAACCAAACCACCATGCCTCACTACGATATGATTATTCTCCGAAAGCAAGCGTGACCAAACTACCACAATCATGTCTCCTATCATATACCATATATCGGTTGTTGTCTGAGAGCAAGCTCGACCGAACTGCCCCAACCATCTCGCATCTCAATCAATTGATCCACCAATGGATCAAATACTAACCTAAATCGATACCTGACCAATTGAATCACTATGTGCATAGCCTAGTGGTGCCTACTAGGTAGCTCATACAATAATAATCCTCCACATCATCACTTATCCAGACAAGCATAACATTGCATAACAAACACATATATACATGTATGCATATGATAATGATGATGATTTCCATGATGAATATGAGAATGAATTCTAATGCATCTTTATAACCATTAATATTAACTCACTGGTAGAATGCGTTCCTTCGTGCCGAACTGAGGTTTCTACTCCTGATTGATCTGTAGAAAGAAAAGTAGAAATGAATATTAGGATTTAAATCCCAAAGCAATTTTAGATACTTCAAGAATAATACCATGACTTAATAGTAAGGAATTTTATTTTCCATTTAAAAATGACAATTTCATGTTTTACGAGGAGCTTACTGAAAATTTAACATGGTTTTTCCTGTAAAACGGACATCCTCCTTCTGAAAGAATGGTCATTCCTATAATAAAAATACACTTCTATGTCCACCAATAACTACAACTCAATTTGGGCCTCCAAACTATATATCTATGCCCAATTGAATCCACATTTACATCGCAAAATCCATAATAATCAAATTCATAATTCAATTATACTAATTTCTAACCCATACATCCTTATTTATATTCAATACATCCAAATATTCTCAATTCTAATCATCGACAACTCAATTTAATTAAATTCATGCATTTATATAAGAACATAACCCTTTCTAATTTTTTATCTCACAAACTATGAAGAATTTGAATACACCTCTCTTATGAAAATTGATTCACATAATATTTGGGAATTTTAAAAATTATTTCCATCTATTTTGGGGCTAGTTAGAAAATCACCATCGTCACCGGAATGTGGGCTACATGCACTGGTGTTAGAGAGGCGATGATCTTCACCACCCACTTAGAAATGATGACCTCACCTCTCAAAATCCATTGGCACTATTCTTAAGTCAAAACTCCTCTCATTTTGCGAGAATCGAAGGATTAAAGCTCAAAGGTGACCCATTTCAGTTCACCAATACAATAGGTCGATTGGTGTTGAGTTTCTTCCCTTTCTTGGATTTTTAGGGCTGTTAGACATGATGCTGGTGTTATTTTTGCCCAAAAATAACTAAAAATAGGAGATCGGCGATCAACCTAAATGAACCAAAATTTCCAGTCGTGATTTCTCTAAATCTGGATCGTTTTTTATGAAATAAGTTGAAGGGTTTGTAGAACATCCCAAGAGCTTTCTATAGAGTCCTAGATTGTAACATCCCACTTCCACTGAGCATGTATACTCAACATCCAATGGACGTTTGGAAACATACTCTATGAAAGCAGCACGTTAGAGTAGTCACATTCACTTATATGGCATCATCATTAAAATACGAATAACATAATATACAAAAACTCAATTCCTTATTTCATTTATAAAACATAACACACTGTAGCTTTTCATACATAATCCATATATATACAATACCGAAAACTTATCAGAGTCTACAACTCTTTTTATAACATTTTACTTGAATGAGAACTGTACAAGCATATTTTAACTAAACTCCTCAATCTTAGCTGACCAACTTTGAGCCATTTCTTGATATCCAAAATGCAGTGCTAGGTTTCTTCTAATTTGTCTTAGAAGCTAAGTCTCCTATCTCATACCTGAAAGTCAATGTTGCAATGAGTTTTACGAACTCAGTGAGGAAGCCATCGTGCTCACTTATATCATAACACATATACAATTCACATTTCAGATTTTAGAGATAGTTCATATAATCACATATTGCATCTTATTTCACAATTTCAGTTTAGAATAGTATAGATAAACCATTTCAATCATTAAAAACATACATATTAAAATGTATATGCAATGCACATGTGACTCACTTTCAATTATTACGTTGTTATGACCAAGTACCTTTTTAACTATCCCGTATCTATTGTGGATATCAGGCTTATTGATAACTGTCCTGTATCTATTATGGATACTGGACTCATTTTAACAGTGAGCCTATGGCTCTTATACACATTCTGAGTTTTAAGCTCTTTTTCACTAGCTACTCTAGTCACAACTGCCTTTATCTAATCATGCATATCATGTAATGAAATGCATCAAATCACATATATTCAATCAATCACATTCTTTCAGTAAACACATTCACTTTCACATTTTCATCAGACCTAAGTCTGACATTCAACATAATTATTGAGAACACTTATTTCTATAATCTTAGTTATCAAACTCCTCAGACCATCAATGTCTAGCATTTTTCACATTCACATAATTATCAATTCAATAATCGAAATTTAGGCAAACATAATCAAGTCTAACGAGAACATCCAGGTTACTCATATTACGCTCCAGTTAGCTATTGCCTCAATGTCCTTGTAATGTCTAGATGCAGTCGTTCGATTTGTGCTTTTATATCATGCAATACATATTTACACACATTACTAATCTGAACAATCATATAAACATTCATTCATATACATATGTATATGTATCATGTGTAATGCATGCTTAATTTGACTATTCCGAGTATATTTTCTTAATTCACATCTCATAATCATTTAACATCATCATTCAATCATTCATTTATACATAATATAACTTACTCACTTTAATTACCTAATCCATCATCAAACTAGGTTCATTCAAGCCTAAATACATCATAAGAAAGTAATTTATCATTAGTTGTTTCAAAACATCATTTAAAAGACAACATTTCTCTCATTGTGCCTGCCCACAATCATGGTGGACCTTTCCATAATTGTGACAGAAGCTCGTGGCATTGGCCACGATCGTGACAGAACCCAATTTTTTCTGGGCCATAATCGTGGGGACTATACCACGATCGTGCCCTGTATTTCTTCCTCCATTTCTCCACGAATTCAATATACATGGTAACATCATTTACGGTCCAAAATTTTCAGAATTCATATGCACTTATACAACTTAATTTCAAACAAATATAACTACCATATTGATTGCATTAAAAATCACAAAACTCTACTCATTTGATTCATTATCATTCACTTAATCCCATTCATTCATGTGATCCTAACTTTTTCCATATTTTATCTCTTTCATAATACATCAAACAAAACATCTCCATAGTTCATCATTTAGACTTCATAACCTCATCATTTTTACCTCAATTTCATCTCAATTCCATTCATAAGACAACTCATAATTTATGGTTCATCAATTATACAAATCATAACATATCATCTATTATTTACTATTATACTAAATCCTTACTTCTTCTCATTTTAGGAACATTACTAAACACCTTTCTTAAGCATAAATTTCACCTTCATTATACCCTTAATTCTCAACCTATTTTGTCTACATAACAACTTATAACCCAGGGTTTTCACACTCTCAAAATAAGAACACAACATATACAGTCATCCATCAAGTTTTCTAGCTCTCATTCATCAACACAAAATAGACCATATACACATACATTTATTCATCAACTTTTATCACTCATTCATCACCATTTTTACATTCAATCCATCTTAAAAATCATCTCTATAATATTTATGTATTATCACTCATTATAACATAAAAAAGAACATGAATATGTCCATTTATTCATGCACGATTTAGCATAAAAATCAACTCTATTTACAACTTCAATTTATCCCTAATGATCATCATATATGCTTTTATTTAAACAACCCATGAAGATTAATATGCTACTTACTTGATTAAACTCTAAGCTTCTTCAAAATCACATAAACCCTAGCTCCAAAGCATCACGCGATCATCAACATCCAAGAAGAATAAGTTAGGTATCAACAAATGAAGACAACAAAAAAAGGAAGTTGCAAGTGAAGAA
The DNA here is from genome assembly GCA_026874005.2 of Erythroxylum coriaceum. NCBI lineage: Eukaryota > Viridiplantae > Streptophyta > Magnoliopsida > Malpighiales > Erythroxylaceae > Erythroxylum > Erythroxylum coriaceum. The sequence goes on from JANQAP020000056.1 coordinate 1,066,734, forward strand.
TGAGAGCAAGGTTCAACGTTTAGAGGGTGAGAAGAGAGTGTCGTGAATGGAGTAAGAAATGAAGAAGATGAGAGAGCATGTAACGAAAATAAGAGTGAAAAACCATGAGATGGGCTTTCAAGGTAATACATCGAGAGTGAGGTGTGTGGCAACCACTTGCCACTTGCCACATGTCCTCCTCTTATGGTCCCTACTTGGCTTTTTAATAACTATTCCATTTGTCCTCTAATTTCTAAACCAATTGTCTCCCAATTTTTTATAACACTTGTCATTAAATCCTAATGTCATTTATCAATAATTTCTACCATCAATTGTCACTTATTTTTATTACCATGAATCAATTTCTCCTGTCACTTGGCATTTTTCCTAGTCCAAAAATACCCATAATTTCAAAATTTTCCCAATTTTCACCAAAAATTTTAAATCAATAATATAATTCACCAATCAAAAATCAAGACATAATATTCACTATTAACATCATAATTACTTTAAAACAATCATTTATACCCTAAAATATGTCAAATGAGTGCATGTACAGTATTTATAATGTGTACAAAAATCAATATTCACATATGTGTATGCTAATGTTATGCATAAGCATGAAAATGCATTTCCTAATTTCTCAATGCTATTTCTCATTCACAGAAATCTAGAGTTCTAACCCCTAGTAAAAAATGGTTGTCAAACAGTGAAGGTATGAGTGTCGAAAGTTATGAGTGAATAGTAATCTATAGGGAAAAGAGGTTAAGAGAGAAATGAACTTAAGCTTACTTAAGCTCAACTTATAATTTTATAGGCTTTTCTCCTTATTGGTCCATTATGAGTAATTTAAAAAAAAAAATAGATCATTACACTTATCATGTGACATTCTCCCTAATTACTTTAGGTTCACGAATGCTTTATTGACACTCATATACCTTTTTATAGTTCATGATTGATCCATTGACTTCCAATCGAGCTATACTTAACTTGGATAATTCCTACGTAGTATCAAAACACAGTTTTATATAGAATTTATGTCTGTTGGAAGTTGGGAGTGAATAGTAACATATAGGGAAAAGAGTTTAAGAGGGAAATGAACTTTAATTTTCTTAAGCTCAACTTATACTTTTATAGGCTTTTCTCCTTATTGATCCATATGAGTAATTTAACAAAAATTTGGATCATTACAGTTATCATATAACATTCTCCTTAATTACTTTACGGTCATGAATCCTTTGTTGACACACATCTATCTTTTTATAGTTCATGTTAGATCTAATGAATTCCAATCAAGCTATACTTAACGACGATAAGTCCTATGTAGTATCAAAACACATTTTTATATAGAATTTACGTCTATTTATAACATGATTTAAATTTTTCAGTAATTTAATTAAAATATAATTCCAATTTTAGTTTAAATTTTATTACAATTACAATGAATTCTAATTAAAATATCAATTATGTCCCAATAAGATTCAATATCCAATAATGGTTCTTATATATAATATTTTATATATGACACTAAAGTTTCTTAAACTTTATAATCAAGTCTAAATTATTTATATTATAATTTTTTAAACTTTTTTTCATATAATTAAGAACGTCAATATAGTTTTGACTATCCTTTTATGCATGATTTGTCTATGTAATTTAATTATTTTAACATATGATGTTTTGGTCACGTATAAAGTATGAAATTAAGGTCTACTATAGTTTAGTTCAAATTAATAATCAACTACCTTTATATATTTTAGGCTATATTCAATAATTTCTATTTAAGCTATCTTTGAGTTGGATAAGCCCTAAGCAATATCATCTATTTATAATGTGACTTAGACCTTTTAATAATTTAATTAATATATAGTTTTAGTTTTTAATTAAACTTTAATTAGAATTTTAGTTAATTTTAATCAGATATCAATTAGATCATGACAAGATTGAATATCAAATATTGATATTTATTTATTAAATATCTTATATTTAGCTATAAAGTTTCTTAAATTGTATAATCAAGTTTGGCTTGATTAAATTATTTTTCTCTCTTCAATTGTTCTTAAGTGTGACTTTTTAGTAGGCATGGAAATGGGTTGGGTCAAACCGGGATTGTCACCAACCTCACCTAGTTTGACCCTAAAAATATGCAGCCCGAGCCTAGCTTGAAGCTTAGGAGAGCTTGCGTTATGCTGCCTAAGTCCTATCTTTAGGTTTTTATACATGTTAAAAATAATTTTTAAGTACGATTTTAAAAAATTTATATTTATGGATTAAGAATCGCATCAAGCAATACATCATAACCATATAAATATTAGAAATGTCAAAATAGTTTGACTAAACTTTTATGTGTGATTTTTTATGTAATTCAATGCTCTTATCATATAATTTTTTTATCATAGTAATGGATGAAATTAATGTCTACTCAATTTTAGCTAAATCATATTAGTTCTCTACCAATAGTAATCGATATATTTATTGATATTTGAAAGTTTCTCAAAGTATCATTCCACATTGAACAAGGATTTCTTAAATTAATATTAATCGAGAATAATATAAAATTCTACTTAGTTGTATTAGGATCATGAATCCAATAATAACATTCAACTACCTACATATAGTTTATTTCACATCCAATGACATTCAGTCAAGTTATATTTGACTTAGATTAGTCCAATATACTATTAAAACATAGCTCTGCTAGAGCTTATATCTATTTATAATACAATTTATAACTTTTAATGATTTAATTAAAATATAATTCTAATTTTAATTAAATTTTAGCTAGAATTATAATGAATTGTAATTAAACTCGGTCCTAATAAGATTCAATATCTGAAATTGATGCTTATT
>JANQAP020000056.1:1354659-1370803 GCA_026874005.2 Erythroxylum coriaceum
TCAAACTCCTATGTCATTTCCAACTTAAACTTCTCAATCATTGCCTTATTATTTCTCGTAAAAATTAAGTCATCCACGTACAAGGCCGCCAATAAGATGTTATCTTTTCGTACCTTCACATATAACTCATGTTTATATAGACATTGTACAAACTCGTGCTCCCCAAAATATGCATATATTTGGGTGTTCTATGCTCTTGGTGCTTGCTTCAACTCGTACAACGCCTTCTTTAACTTCAACACCTTATTCTCCTTACCAGCTTTTACGTATCCAGGGGTTGTTCGATGTAGACCTCTTCTTCAAGCACTCCATTTAGAAATGCTAACTTCACATACATTTAAAAAATGTTCCATTTATTTTGAGCCACTAACGAAATTAGTAGTCAAATTATCTCCATTCTTACAACCGGTGCAAACACCTCTTCATAATCAATCTCAGCTTTTTAGTTTTATCCCTTCGCCACTAGTCTTGCCTTGTATCTCTCAATTTTGCCTTGCGCATTCATTTTCTTCTTGTAAACCCATTTCACACCAATGGGTTTATGAGTCTCAGGTAATTTTGCAAGTTCTCAAGTATCATTCTTCTCAATCGCTTTCATCTCCTCTTGCATCACAATTTGCCATTTCTCATCTTTTACAGCTTGCTCAAATGTGATGTCCTCCACATCTGCCAAAAGACACACTAAATGTAATTCATTTGTTGCCTCGTATAGGTCTCAAAAGCCTTTTATTTTTGGTGTTCTTAGCTCATCTTCATCATCAAATAAAGTTGAAGATGGTTTAGTTTGTGTTGTTATCGATGTAGCTGTGTTTGTTGGTGTTACTTCTTTCACTTCTTCATGAGTCATCTCCTCCATGGAACTCCAATTTGACATGCTTTCTTTATTGACCTGTATATCACAACTCACAGGTATTTTTTTAAAGGTATTATAGAGATTAAATGCCTTAGAACTTTCATCATAGCCAATAAAAATCAGCTTCTTGCTTTTGTCATCAAGCTTTATGCGCCTTTGATCCGGAATGTGAGCATAAGCCACACTTCCGAACACCTTCAAATGTGCCACTGATGGTTTGACACCACAACATGCTTCTTATGGGGTAACATTCTCCAAATTTGTCGTTGGATAACGATTTTGCAAATACACTGTACATCTTACTGTTTCAGCCCAAAATTCCTTCGACATGTTTTACTTTTTAGAATGCTTTGAACCATGTCGAGTATGGCTTGATTCTTTCTCTCTGCTACTCCATTTTATTGAGGTGAATAAGGAGTTGTTAAGAATCTTCTAATGCCATTCTCTTCACAAAAATTTACAAAATCTTTTAATGTAAGTTCACCACCTCTATCAGACCTCAAAGACTTTATGCGCTCACCACTTAAGGCTATGTTTAGTTGGGAGTTTATTAATAGAATGGAATATTATTCTATCATTTAGGAGGAGATTTTATAATGGAATGTAATGGAATGAGATGGAAAATAAAGGTTTCATATTACATCTCATTCCATCCTAAACAGTAAAAATGAGAAACCTTCAATTTGGAGGGTTTAGGATGGAATGTAAAATGATAAATAATTTTTCACTATATTACATTATAAACCCTTCTTCTAAACAACATTTCACTATTTTACATTATGAATCCTTTCATTCCTCCCAAATAATAATTTTCTAATATTACATTTATTTATATTCCATTTCATTACATTAAAAATCTTACGTCCAACCAAACATAGCCTAAGTTTTCAACAAGCACCTTAAATTTCTTAAAAATAGAAAATGCTTCCAATTTCTCCTTTGAAAAAATAAACCCAAGTTCTTCAGGAATAATCATCAGTAAAAATAATAAAGTAACAGTGCTTACCAAGAGAGTGAGGAGTTATTGGACCACAAATATCAGTATGAATCAATTCAAGCACCTTCTTCACACGATATCTTGCTTCTTTTGGAAAAGAATTCCTTGGAGGTTTTCCTAACACACAACCTTAACAAAATTTATCGTAGTAGTCTATGTTTGGTATACCATTCACCATTCTTTTATTTTCGAATTGTTTCAACCACCAAAATTAAGGTGCCCAAATCTCAAATGCCACAACCAAGTTTTATCCTCTATACAAGCCTCTAAACATCTTGCTTGTGCATTCACCAAATTCAACATAAACATGCAGTTTTTGGTAATTTCTACTTGGGCTAACAGCCAATTATTTTGATCCCTCAAGTAAAACATTCGATCTTTCATAAAAATCATGTAACCACGTTCCAACAATTGACCCAAACTCAAAATATTGCTCCTCATATTCGGGACATAATAAACACTAGGAATAAACCTTTCATTTCCATCTTTACATTGAATGAAAATTTTACCTTGCCCTTTGACTTTCACTTTTGAGGCATCTCTAAATGATACATGGTCTTCCACAATTTTTTCTATTTTGGTAAACATGTGCTTGTGGCCACACATATGGTTGCTAGCATTGGTGTCTAAGTACCATACCGAATCATTATTGGGTTCAACCTCCTTGCTTGTTAGCAACACTACACCATCACCTCCATTTTCTTCCTTTTTTTCATTCTCATTTCTCTTCTCATTAAAATAACATTCTGTTACATAATGGCCATAATTTTTACAATTATAACATTGAACATTGTACTTACTTGATCTTCCTCTTCCTCGACCTCGACTTCCGCTGTACAAATTTTGTTGATTCTTATCTTCCTTATTCTCTTGCCATTCTTGTTCTCTACCATGACCTATGTCGCAACCTCTACTTCGGCCTTTATAACCACCACGACCTCTACCACTGCTGTCTGACTTCTCTTCTTTTAGTGTCACCTTGGCTTGAAGTGCTTCCTCCAACACCTCTTGTTTCTTTTTCATCTTTCTTTGTTCATGCGCCTCCAGGGAACTTGAGAGCTCATCTATGGTCATTTCTGCTAAGTTTTTAGACTCTTCTATTACACACACCACATTCTCAAAACCATCAGTAAAGGATCTTAGTATTTTCTTTACTACTCGACCATCACTCATCACCTCACCATTTCTTTTGAGTTGATTCACCACCATTTGTACCCTTGTAATATAATCGGACACATGTTTTGATTCTTTCGCTTTAAAAAATTCAAACTCATCCCTAAGTGTTTGTAGGTGAACTTGTTTCACTCGATCCGCACCTTCGTATGCTTTAATTTTTCAAGAATCTCCCATGCCTCTTTTGATTTTGCCAAGCTAGTGATCTTTTGAAAACCGAATTCATCAACTACTTGAAAAAGGAGGTAAAGTGCGGTTTTATCTTTCATACGAGTCTCTTTCAACGTCTTTATTTGATTCGCCGACATATTACCCATTATTGTTGGTTCATCGTAGCCATTCTCGACTACATCCGACACATCTTGCGCACTGAGCAATGCCTTTATTTGTATACTCCAATTGTCATAGTTATTCTTTGAAAGGTGCGGTAATGGAACTTGTCCGAGCAGCGTCATGCTGGAGGTTGTCATAGCTCTGATACTAATTTGTTAGAGTCTAATGGTGTATTAGACACTTTTAACGTAGAAAGAAGAGAAGAATAACAAGCAAGTTTCTTTGTATTATCAACTCTTTGGATTCTCTATAATAATAACTGATTACAACTCTTTATAAAGCCTAAACATCAAATGAAAACTCTAGAAATTCGTATAAAAATAAATAACGAAATTCTAAAAACTATCATTAATTTTGGCCATCTTTCACTAAAACGGCCATAACTTTTTAAAGAGAAGTCCAAATGAATTGAAACTTTCATTGACTGAAACTAGATTTAAAGAGCTTTAAATCCATAAGTTACACACTCAAAATTACCAACCTTTGACCTTTCAAATTCTCGTTTAAATCAACCTTAAATTTTGTCCACAGTAAACACTTTAGCTACCGAACCACGTTAAGTTTAGGTTTCCAAAAGTTGGACATGTAATTGCTGATTTTGTAGCACACAAAGTGCTAATCCAGGATAATTGAACTCCATACTCGGTACGACCCAATAAAGGGTAGATTACAAGCTTGTTCTCCCTCATGGGTTCATGTTTTTTGTCCTAGTGCTGAGACCTCAGGACATCATACGCTTATCTGCTGCGGGTCATCAACGAACCACCAGTTTCATATTTTCTACTTAATTTATATCTTGTTATAAAATATCTTACTCTGGCTTTTGCGTAAAAAACCATTTGAAGTGAAAGTATTGCTACGAAGCTTTGAAGAAACCAAAATAATTAACGACTTAACCTTTTGATTCTTTGGCACCTAGTAAAATTGCATAGTTACCTTCTGAATGACATTTTTAGAACAAAAAGAAGAAAGGGAAAAGAGAATGGCAAAGAAACTGTACGGTACCTAAATTTCTTTTTCAATAGTAACTCATGTTCTCTGCATTGTTTACATGCCTAATGCAAAGCTATGAGTTGATATTTCACCTTTCTAGCTTTTCCTGGGCATACACCTAATTCTGAACCTAACATAGAAAATTGGAGTGCATGTCCCTGGCGCATACTATTTCACTTTCCCGGCAAAGAACAAGTGTATAGTGATGGAACAACAATCAGAGGCCTAAAGAGGAGGCAAGGCAACCAGTCTAAATTTCTTGTCATTTTTTCTTTTAGGAGCCAAATAGATATGCATTGCATAGAGTCTTGAAACTACTATTAGATGGAGTGATTGATACAGAGGCATAATCATGGTACGTACTGAGAATGGAAAATATATGGGCCTTTTTTATTCAAAAGGGTACATTAAACAAAATTGAACTAAGCAAAAAGTTCTTCGAATTACAGAATCACCCATCATGATTATGATTACGTAGAATTCTCTTGGATACCTGCCCTTACCTCGCTGATTGTTTAATGGGTAACAGGCAGCAGGTCGAATTCAACAGTGAGATAGGTGAATCAGGTTTTCCGCTTGCTTAAAGCCTATATCCACTAGGTAGCTCCCAGTGGCTAAACATTCCTGTTGACTCTTTCTGCGAGGGACTGGGAGATTCCCATCAAGTTAAATAGTAAATTCCAGTGCAGGCTGGCCACAGGCTCAATTCAAATCCTGGATCGAAGTGTTTTTGGATTTTATTTGGATTGTATAGAATCATCCATTAATGTATTTAAATGAATTACTTTCTGCCGCATCTCCAAATCAACTGCTTGCATTTGATACATTTCATTTTGAACAATGGGAAAAGGTGTTTTACAAGTCTTACTGACGTGGGCAATGACACAAACCCTATCGACGGACCTCTCTTTCTGTCCACTCCAATCAGGAAACGTGTCGCCAACTTGACGGTGATGCAAACTCAACTCTACAGTAGTCAGTCGGGACCTGACAGCCGAGCTTTATCAAGCAATCAGAGTTAAGTAAGACCTGCCAGCACCTTATCCAGCTTTGACTTTGACTCAGGATCACCAATAAGACCAGCCGACATTGATGTGTTCAAAACCAGTAACTTAGGAAGAGATGGGAAATGCGAAACCTGGGATAAACCCTATTTTCACGCCTTGGTTTCTTGTCAAAAAGTCTGTATGCCCAAGAGAAAGTGACCGAAAGATAAAATTTGGAGCAAAAACTACTTGTAGACATCTTTTACTTTGCTTTGTACAAGCTTTTCTTCAGAGGCTGTGAACCTAATACGCAGTGCAAGTCCCTGAAATGCAATGCAAGTCCTTTTCAGGGGGCTGGACAGTGATATTTTATCCTTCTACTATCGAAAATGCAGAAGCAAATGAGCTATCGTGTGTTAAAAAGTGGTCGATTCATCTTTTAAACGGAAGCATAAGTTGTCATGTCTTTTTTTTTTTTTGGGGTACCGGATTATCTGGTTCCTGAAATTCCTAAAAGTCTTCAAACGGCTTCCTCGACGATTGTTATCATTATACATGTACATAAATTACAATTGACACAACAAGGAAATTGCTACAAAGGATCATTAGAAACCCTGTCATAATATTTATATATATACATAATGTGTCACACCGTCTCTACTGTTGGTAATGGAGCCAACAAAAAAAGGAATAGTAATCTAGTTTCAATGTCCATCATGCAAGAGAAATAATTGAGTTCACATGCATGAGGAGGAGCCCTTACGTCACCACAAAATTATCAACTACTTTCAAGCATACCGTCTGCCGACTCCAACGTTTCTTCTCATGCGTATTTCAAAAGGTCGCATGTCATCATCGTAATCATAATCATCATCATCGTCCGAGTGTTCAAAAGTCATTCTACATAGGCATACGAACTTGGAAAGAAAATCATGCTCATGCCGTCCAAAACGCCTTTCAGGGTTTTCCTTATGAGCTTTAATGAAAGAAATTGCAAGATCGTCAAATTAACTAGTCCAACCATACCCTAACTCACTTAGCTTCATTCATAATTTGGTTATTTTGAGCTTGTTGTAAACATATTTTGATTTTGAAGAGATCCAATAGGTAATAATTAATCAAAAAAGTACAAAAGAAGCCCCCCCAATCCCATATTTATATCCATTCAATTGGTTATTAATAGGTAATTAGACACTACATGATTGAATTGAATAGATACCCAATCCTTATCTCCTCGTGAATAAAAAGTCAGGCTCGCAAATGCTATTGCCTATTTGCCTCCTCCTCCTCCTGGACCACTATGCTTGTTTGTTTTCCTACTTCCGTTCCTCCCCATTAAACCCTTTGCATTTTTATTTTATTTTTTTCCAAAACATTTCCCCTGGTCAAATGTATGCAGTGTATTTCTTTCCTACCCTAAGTTCGAGATTAGATATGCAAAATATTTATTTATCATGTCCTTAAAGGTTATTCTATAATTCAATGTAATCTTTAACATTAATTCCTAAAGATGCAAAAGCAAGAAATTTTAAATTTTGTTCAAAATGATTAATAAAATGTTAAAATTTGATAATTTAATATATATCTTTGTTTTCATAAAACCAAAAAACTCTTTAAGTTTATCATACAAAACTTTGATGTGATAATATTAATAGATAACTTAATTATCTAAAACAACAATAAATTAAATTCTAATTGACATTTGAGTAAGTCTAATTCAGAGAAGTGGGTAGGGTTTCTATCTTACGTAATTAGCTATGTCAGTAATATTAACGGAGATATTAATGTTGAGTTATAATTAAAAAAATTGAACATTTGAGTATTTAATTACTAGTTTTAAAATTCGGACTATAGTTACAAAATTGAATAAATTTTGATTTTTTTATAATTAACCTATGATTTAATGATTGGTAACTCAATATTACATTTGAATATTGAATACAATAATAAAGTTGTATTTTAACAGAAAATTACTAAATTCTTATAAGAATAAAGGCTGATAAGCGAGGGCTGTGGCCAGATATTTGAGAGCGAAGCTTGGCGTGCGTTAAGTCCCAGGTTTAATTCTATGCCACGTTGTTACAATTCTCGTAAGAGCCTGAGATAGCCGGGAGTTTTATCTGCCGGAGGTGTTGCTTGTTGGGCCATCTACTAGAGGCGTTGCTCGTTGGACCCTCTCGTTGTAGTCGTTGCCAGTTGGCTCCTTATTACACGCGAGGTGTTGCCCTCTGAATCTCCTAAAAAGAATTTCCCTCATACACACAAAAAAAAAAAAAACGTTGGTAAGTTTCTTTTTCAGATTTTATATACTAATAGCAAAATCGTGTAATCGAGAACTCAATTTGGTTAAATTGACATACATAATAATGAGATTATGCAACCATTGTTTCAGAGTTAGGTATTTATTCGTTGAAAGGTCTGATTGCTGTACTTTAATTTTCTGTAAATAAGAAAAGAGGAAATACAAAGGAGAGACGCGTAACGGCAGATAAACGGAAAGGAAAAACGGTGTGAGAGAGTAATCGACATTCTGGTAATTCCGTACAAAAGACAAGGTCAATTTCGGTACATAAGAACACAACAAAATTAGTGGGAAAAAGGCGAAGAGAACGGAAAGCAGAGAGAGAGAAGAAAAGACCAAAACCTCACATAAATAAAAAAACAAAACATTAATGTCTCTTTCTCTCTCTAGAAAGGAAAAAGTTGAGAGAGGGAAGGGAAGGGTTGAAGGGTGGGGGTGAGACGAGCTGGATTCACATGGCCTTGTTCTTCTTCTTGTCTCTCTCTTTCTTCTCTGATCTCTCTCATTCTTAGTCTCTTTCTCTCTTTCTCTTCTGGGTCTCTCCTATTCTTCACCATCTTCACACCCCATGATCTCTTTTGGTCTCTGAGTGCCTGAAGTATCTGCCTTTCTCTTCGTCTTCCTCCCTGTGTCCACCCATGGCTGATGATAAGGTTTGCCTTTCTTCAAGTTTTCACTGAAATCTCTTGCATTTTTGTGAAAAATTTCTGCTTGCTTTAGGTGAAAGAGGTTTCCTCTTTTTTCCTGGTTGGGATTATATACTGGTGCTCAGTTCCGTGAGTTTCTTTTCTTTTTCATGAGACAAAGTTAGGGGGGGCTTTACTTGCTTTATGTTGCCGCAAATTTTCTGAGTTGCCAAAGGAGTTCTCTTTTCCCCGTGGGTTGGCTATGATGATTGCAGTTTTATGGGAAGCTAGAAATTGGTGTTTTTTCTTCTACTTATTTGCATGTTCTGAGCTTCCAAACATAGAACTGCTGGTTTTCTAGTTCTATAATGAGCGATCTTGCGGGACGAGGCCGTAGGAACCGGGGAAACTCGAATTTCCTGTCTGATCTACGATCTTGCTCTTTCCCTTCGATCAACACAGTTTTTCCCTTTTTCCCCTATTCTGTAGAGGCAGAGCTTAGTTGTCTTTTGGGATTTTACTTGTTTTTTTTTTTCACTTACAATATTCAAGCGTTGATCTCTGCTTTGAGCATTAGGAAAACTGATTCTAGATCAGAGGGCCATTTCCTTTTTAGCTTTTTCTTCATGGGTTGTGGAGGGATGCTAAACATTTTGATCTCAGTATTGAGTTGACTTTTTATTGGCATTACCTAACCTTACCTGCTCTATGAATGCTTTTAGATCACTAAAGTAGGGTAAATCTTGTTTATGTAAGTTGATGGTGCTGGTATCCGTTATTCGTGGTCACGTTCTTTTTGTGTTACTTTTGCTTCTTACCTAATCTAATTTCTCTGACGTTATTTTCTGAGCTAGTTTTGCCTATTTGCTTTAGTTGTTTTTCGACTTTAGTCTTCAGCTGATGACTTTTGTGACTAATTTATCTTCCTATGCTTGCTATGTTTTGTATTGTTGGTTCCTGGTGCTTCCCCTGCTTTTTAAAAAATAAACTGTGATATACTTGATCTTATTACTTCGATTTGCAGGAAATGGCAGCCCGAGTTGTTGATGGGAATGATGCAGTCACTGGCCACATCATCTCCACCACTATTGGAGGTAAAAATGGAGAACCCAAACAGGTAACCTTCCTTGTGAATACCACCCTTTTCTTCTTACCACTGTACTTTTCTTTTTATCTTTATAATTAACGGTAATCACAAGAAACAAACATAATGTTGGCCAATTATGAAGGCTTAGATGACTGAGGCTTTTTTCCTGGACATTTTTTTCTCTCAGACCATAAGTTATATGGCAGAGCGTGTTGTGGGTACTGGATCATTTGGTATAGTTTTCCAGGTATGTTAATTTCTGTATGTTTTTATATATTTTTTAATTTAGATTTGCTTCAACAGCTCATTTATATCTTATTCTAGGCAAAATGCTTGGAAACTGGGGAGACTGTGGCAATCAAGAAGGTTTTGCAGGACAAAAGATACAAGAATCGTGAATTGCAGTTAATGCGTGTGATGGACCATCCTAATGTCATCTCATTGAAGCATTGTTTCTTTTCCACAACAAATAACAATGAACTCTTTCTCAACTTGGTTATGGAATATGTGCCTGAGAGTATGTACCGGGTTTTGAAGCATTACAGTAATGCGAAGCAGACAATGCCTCTTATTTATGTGAAACTTTACATGTACCAGGTCTTTATAATAAATTATATATTTGATATTTGATCTTGATCACATGTTCTAATGCTAACTGTGAGAGTTACAGATATTCAGGGGTCTGGCATATATCCATACTGCTCCTGGAGTTTGTCACCGGGACTTGAAGCCCCAAAACATCTTGGTATTTCTCTGTGACTGCTATTTCCTGATGAAGCTATGGGTTCTTTAAGGACTGTGAAGATGAGTTTTCCTTTCTGCAGGTTGATCCTCTGACTCACCAGGTTAAGCTGTGTGATTTTGGGAGTGCGAAAGTGTTGGTAAGCTGAGTTCCCCTCCTTGTTTCTACTCATTTCTTGTTCCAACTTATGCAAGTGTCATTGGTGAATTGAAGTATCAGAATAAGTTTTTTCCACAAGCTCTTAGCTTTTATTTGGGTGAGATATTAAGAACTTGGATCATTAGATTTAACTATCCCTATATGGTTAGCATGAAGCATGAAATTTATTAAATTTGTGTAATGTCATTGATCTGTTGATAGTTAACATAGTCTCAGCACAAGTGTTACCTTTCTAATAAGTATTTAGTACCCTATATGTTAGTCTTTAGGTTGCATTTTACTTCAGCCTCTATTTTTTTACTTCAGCCTCTATTTTTTACCTATTATTAATCAATTTTCATTTTTAAAAGTCTAATGGTGTATGAAATTCTAATCCACTCTTTTTCCAACTTTTAAGCCTCAATTAAACGAGTACTGCTCATTTATACTATTACACCCCTTTTCTGTTTTTAATTCATTTCTTTGACAATGGATGCATTTATCAGATCAAGGGTGAAGCAAACATATCATATATTTGTTCCCGGTTCTATCGAGCTCCAGAACTTATATTTGGGGCCACGGAGTACTCAACCTCGATTGATATATGGTCAGCTGGTTGTGTCCTGGCTGAGCTTCTTCTGGGCCAGGTTTGGATTTCTTGCTTATTTTGAGTTTGCTCTCTTTCCAAGTACAAAATCATATTCTATTGTAGTGTTTCGGACTCCTTAGCATTTGGCAATTTTTGGCAGCCATTGTTCCCTGGAGAAAATGCAGTGGATCAGCTTGTTGAGATTATAAAGGTATAACATACTTTGCAGTGTTTACTTGATTCGTGCTATCATGAGCAATCTACTTAAGTACTGTCTTCTCAGGTTCTTGGAACTCCAACCCGAGAGGAAATTCGCTGTATGAACCCAAATTACACTGATTTTCGGTTTCCGCAGATAAAAGCTCATCCTTGGCACAAGGTTTTTTTTTTTAATTTTAATGTTACTTTTCATTAATCATGAAATCATAGTTCACTTGATAGATAAGATGCTTATGATTCATGTTATGATTAATGGGCTTAGATTTTCCACAAAAGGATGCCTCCAGAAGCAATTGACCTTGCCTCTCGTCTGCTGCAATACTCACCAAATTTTCGCTGCACGGCAGTGAGTTCAACTATTTAGTCTCTCTTCTGTCTTTATTTTTTTTAATATCATTCTTTAATATGCTTTAATAGTTTGGTATACTTGTTCACAACTTATTGTCAAGTTCATAATCACTTTCAATATATTTTACACCACATATTCTTCTTATCTTAAACTATCCTTATTTGTTTTCTTACATGCAAGCAATCTTTTCTGACAAATGTTTACATTGTTTGTAGTTGGAAGCATGTGCTCATCCCTTCTTTGATGAACTCCGAGAGCCAAATTGCCGCTTACCAAATGGCCGCCCTCTGCCACCGCTATTCAATTTTAAACAAGAAGTATGTAATACCTGTCAGATCTTATTGTATTGTTGAGTACGGGGTTTCTTTGGGTAAACAAAAAATCAAATGGATTCAAACGGGTCTTAAAGTGTCGATAAGCTAGTTGAACGAGGTTTATCTTACACTCCATGTTCATATTAATAAATTTTGCAACTGTATGCCAACAAACCTTGGAGTACTGTGATTGCATTATTGCCTGCAATTTTATGAGACAACAATTTTGTTAGGACTGCTTGGTTATTTTTCTTCGTTAATGTGATTATGCTTTTGGCTTGTAGTTAAATGGTGCTTCTCCTGAGCTTGTCAACAAGTTGATACCTGATCATGTGAAACGGCAAATGGGTCTAAACATTTTACATCTGGCCGGCACATGAAGCAAAAGAGCTATGCAGGGTTTGATCAGTAATACAGAGATTAGTGTCTGGCATTTGTTTTGTGATACTAAAGAACGGGGAAGTAAAAGGAGGATGAGGATGTGTTGTTATTTGCTTGATCATTATGGTCGAGGTCTGACCAGCAAATATACTCGGTTAAAAGTTCGTAAAGATGAGGTGGCTGGAGAGCTGTACTTTCTTGGATGTTTTCTTCTCCACGTTTTTCCTCTATCTCAGAATGCCTCTTATTTTTTCTTTTGTTTTTGTTTATGTACATGTCTGATAGTAAAGATAGCCTGGGGTGGACGTGATCTGATAGCAGCTAGTGGGAGGTAAAGGCTGGAGAAGTGTTATCTGTAGCTAGAAAAAAAGCTCCTTATAGAATGGCCCAAAGAAAATTAGTGGGCATGTTGTTTGATGTTGGCTTTTGGCTTACTTGCTGTGTCGTTTCATTTTTTTTTGTTTCAACTTTCTAGTGACCTCTGGTGGCAAGACCTTTTAAGAACTACTGCAGACAATTGTCATTACTCCACTGTTTGTGCAAAGTAATCCTATCAGATGTTCTCTTGTAGTATAGTATTAGTAACACTTGTTCCATCCCCCCGCAGCACTTTCAGACATTTTTTGTGACTTGCACACTATCACATGGTTTGCACATGAAGATATGATTCAATTGGTCTCATATGTATTGTGGATCAGACTGAACTGATGGAATGGAACCTCAGTCATGGTCGTTCAAATGTTTATTGATTGTCGAGTTAAATGAATGAATATGCTTAAAAATACATCCCATATTTCAGGATCTTTGCTAGCTTAAATTAATCAGGTGTAGGCATAGGAATAATTTGATGATAGTCAAACAGGATACATGCATGCCAGTGGACACTATCATTGTACACCACATTATTGTTGAGTTGTCCCATTTCTTTCCCCCAAAATTGACCGCATAATGGTAGTAGGAGCAAAAGTTGTCGGCCGATCAAGCACTGACTGCATGTATCCTCGTGCCCAGAGGGGATCAAAGATGTTAACTCTTTGACGGTGGTGGGGTCGAAAGTAAGGTTTTTCAGCTGTTAGAAGCTAATCAAGCGTGGTAAAATGAGGTCATTTTTATAGCCTAGGATACCATTACAGTAATGGCTTACTGACCAATTAACTAAGAACATGCAACTTTATAGAGAAAAGTTTAAGAAGAGAGAGAGAGCAACCATCTCTGTCAGGTTCGACTCTCGAGATTTTTCATGTACTTACCCTAATCAGCTTTCTGGGTCTTTACTCTCCTGCCAGAAACTGCAAACAAAGAAAGAAGAAAGTCGAGAAAAGTTAATTTTTGCATTCAATTTCTTTTATTCCTAGGTTCAGGAGAGTGCTGAAACAAAGAATTCAATATAACAATTTATTCAATAATGCATGTCTATCCATGTTTATGCAATATGTGTTCATGGAGATTGAAGATGACAAGTTAACCATGCAACATGTGTTAATGGATGGTGAAGATGACAAATTAATCATGCAATATGTGTTAATTGATAATGTATGATCCCATAACCATAACTACCATTTCTTCTGTTTTTCGTGATAAGACTATTAACATTGTCTTGAATATGTGTCAATCTTTTATCTTTCACAATCAAGCAAGAAATAAAATACTACATTGATTTTATTTTGGTATCAAAATCTAGGCTAAAATTATTCATCAACATCTAAACTCTTTTCTTTTCAATCTCTACATTCACTAATGGTCGTTTGGTTTTACTGTTTTCTCATTGTCTCACTATTTGGCTTTATCGCTTGCTTTGATCTTGGATGTGTTACAGTTCGTGTTCTTTGGATTGTTCTTAAGAGATATACAACAATCATCCTTCCAAAGCTCTCTTCTTCACTAAAAGCTTCTTACCCTCAAAAACCAAACAACCTTCTTTTAATAGCGGTCCAGTGAATGTCGGTAAGACAATGAAAAAATTGAGACTTTATTTACTACAAATTGAATATCAAGACGGGTAAGACAAAGATATTGGAGAGCATCAACAGTGCTTCAATATTTATAAGGATCAGGGAGAGGGGTGTCATGATTTTTGGAGAGAGAAAGAGTTGGGGTGATTGGTGTGATGACAGGTTTGGATTGGGCAAGGCCTGTGCGGAGAAGAAGATCTTTAGCGTACTTAGTTTGGGTAAGGAGGAGTCCAGTGGGTGTGCTTATTGCTTATATCCCAAGAAAATAATGAAGAAGACCAAGATCTTTGATAGAGAATGTAGTGTTAAGGTCTTGAATGAGATTGGTGATGAAAGAGGGTGAAGAGCTGGTAATTAGGATATCATCAATATAGACAAGGAGATACGTGGTACGAGAAGTAGTGGAATGAACAAATAAGGACGTGTCAGATTTGGTGGGGGTGAATTTGAGATCAAGTAGCTTTTGACTCAGGAGATGAAACCAAGCCCGTGGAGCCTGTTTGAGGCCATAGATAGCTTTATGAAGATAGCAGACATAAGATGGTTTGTGAGGGTCAATGAATCCAGGTGGTTGAGCCATAAAAACCGGTTCATTGAGATTTTCATTAAAAAAGGCATTGTGGACATCAAGTTGACGAACAAGCCAATTTTTAGATAGAGCAATGGTAAGAATGAGGCGAATAGTGGTGGGTTTAACTACAGGACTAAAGGTATCAGTGTAGTCAATGCCAGGAGCCTGATGATAACCTTTGGCAACTAAACAAGCTTTATAGCGATCTAGGGACCCATCAGAATTTCTTTTGGTTCAGAAAACCCATTTACATCCAACAATGTTAGCATTAGGAGGAGGAGGGATAAGAGTCCAGGTGTGATTGCTATGTAGAGCTATGAACTCATCAAGCATGGCTTGACGCCAATGTGGAAATTTGTTTGCTTGGGTGAAGGAGGTAGGATTAGGAATATATGAGGTATGTGTGCTTGTAGAATAGGTGACATAGTCGGAAAGGATCCGGGGAACGCTGGTATTATCACGTGTGCGAGTGATCATATGGTGCTGAGGTGAAGAGGAAGGAGGCAATGGGGTTGATGTGGTATTTGGTGAAAAGGAAGAGGTTGGAGCTGGTAGTGGGAGCAAGATGGTAGAGCGAGAGGATATGGTAGAGATATTGGGGGTGGAATTTGCATAAGGGAAAACAGTTTCAAGAAATTGGACATGTCGTGAGATGTAAAGTTTAGAGGTGATAAGGTCTAAACAATGATAACCTTTGTATTATAGTGAGTACCCTATAAAGACACATTTGGTGGATTTTGGAGTTAGTTTGTCTGCTCGAGTTGCCCCAAGAAAAGGAAAGCAAGCACACCCAAAAGCACGAAGGTGTGAAAAATTAGGTGGATTAAGAAACAGGATTTCATGAGGTGACTTGTGACTAAGGACATGTCACACCCACATACCCCCTGGAAGGATATATGAATGCCACACAAAACAGTACAAACAAATCAAAACATACAAAAAACTTCCAGTAAACAATTCAGGCAAACATACATTAAATTATATAGTACGTAACACAAACTCGCTGAAAAATCTAAACCAAACTGAAGTATTGTTGTTACAAACTTACAAACAAATTCACATATACATATCAGATACAAGCCCAAAAGTCAAACCAAATATTTTACATTATTTTCAAAACAACACTCAGACTTCAATGGCCATTGTGGTTGTCTTGTCCCAGTCTTTATAAACGTCGCTCAGAACCTACACGGGGCAAATCTATCGTGCTAAGCATATAACTTAGTGAGTAATAACTAAACTATGAATAATTTGAGAATTAATCATACTGAATCAAGTTATAGCACAAGCAGATATTAAATTTCAGAACAATTGCATAGTTGACAGAACTGAGTATTAAAGAAGGCATAATCCCTTCAGTTCAAAACATTATTTTGTTTATTTCAAAATCCAACATATATCAGAATACACAATCAAATAACTGCTAATCCATCAACAGAAGTGGGTAACGGGACTTATACAAAAGATACCATAATTGGTATCATATCACAGAAGAGACTTATGTCTCAATAACAGAAGACACCGAAGTGTCAATAACAG
>JANQAP020000056.1:1408172-1427649 GCA_026874005.2 Erythroxylum coriaceum
AGAATTTAAGTACATCGGTTGATGGGGTTTCTCTTGAGACAGCTATTGCAATAGATTCAGCAGAAAATGCAGTTACAAATGACAGGAGATTAGAAACCAATAGCAATGAGTTTGGTTCAACCAAGGTGACGGGTGATAAATCCAAGGCAAAATCGCCCAAAGTTGAAAAACCTCGTGTGATTGATTTTGTTGGCAGAGGAGAATCTAAGAATAATAGGGATGGAGAAACAGTCTGTAGGATTTGCCACTTGAATTCTGAAGTTGTACTGGAAAGTGGTGCTGCAATTGCAAGTACAGCAGCCTCTGCCTCCGCCTCCGCCTCTACCATGGACTTAATTCAACTTGGTTGTGGATGTAAAAATGAGCTTGGTATTGCGCATTCTCATTGTGCTGAAGCTTGGTTTAAACTAAAAGGAAACAGGTAGTTTTTCTGATTTTCAAATTCAAAATTTTGATAAAAGTTTGAACTTTCCTGACATGATGCATCTGCTTATCCAACATTAGGATATTGATTGCCTAATCGTTACTGCCACATCATATCAGCTTCATATATTATAACAACGGTTGTTGTAATCTTCCATTGGATCCTTTTCTGAAACTTCTGTCTACAGTCACCGAATCCTAGCAATGTCTTGTGACGGTAGAGCTCTTGGAACTTTTTCAATATGTAGTTTTTTTGTCTTTATTGTGAAATTCTAGGAAAACTGTTTTTCCTTCTCTGCTCCTGAAATTCTTGTGATCATTGCTATTCTATCCAGACCAATTCTCTTCTTTTAGTTATATCTGTTTTTCTTATTCATCTTAAACACTTTAGTGCCTTGAATTGGGGAAGAGAGCAAACTCAGTTACCTTTTCTTTGGAAATTATGAAGTATAATGAGCAGCTGGTTCATTATGTCAGGATTTCTATTGGGTTTCTGTTTCATTTTAGAGATCTTGCTTAAACTTGGAATAAGAAGTTGTTCATCGACAACGAAGCTTCTATTGTTCAATTAGCCATTATGGGGAACTTCTGAATTTCCACTTCCAAATCATAAATCAGAGTTAGCGACGATTGGTTCTTCAGGACATATCAAATTTGGGTTTGTAGTTTAGGAATGTTGACGGAAGTTTCTCATAAATGTTTGGATATATAGACTGTTGGTAACTATCCATCCATTTCAACTTTACAATTCTACTGAAGCATCTTGCTTGTTTATACTTGGACTGAATTCAATTACCAAGTTGCAATGATGTTCATGCTCTTGTCGCTGCTTCATCCCCTTCCTTTCCTTTTCTTCTCCCTTTAACCTTTTGTTTCCTTAAAACTTACACTTAAAAATATTTTCTAAAGCCAAAAACGGGAAATTCCTCAAATTGTCAATGTGAATCAGGAACTTACTAGTGCATGAGCTTGTTAACCTTTGCTTTATTTTCTAATTGAAGTCATTCATCAGCAATCAATCTTTAATGGAATTGCTTCAACCTCATGCTGGCAGCCACTGATAATGACGTGAATTTTTTATTTGTTTACTTGTTTCCGCGTAGGATATGCGAAATTTGTGGGGAGACGGCAAAAAACGTCACTGATGTTGGTGATAGCAGATTTGTGGAAGAGTGGAACCATGTGAGGCTTATCGTTAATGGAAACAGGTTTCCAGACCAGGGTGGAGGATGTTGGAGGGGGCGGCCGTTTTGTAACTTCCTGACGGCGTGCTTGGTGGTAGCTTTCATTCTTCCATTGTTTTTTCGGGTGGATTTGTTTTAATTGTAAAATCAAGATAGTTCCATCTTGTTTACATTCTTAGGCCTGCTGGAATATTAACATCTTACCTTGTCCTGAAAATATTCTCTTAAGTTCTTTGTTGTTTAGAATTATACAACTTGTATAACAACAACATGCAGTGGGAGTCCAGTTGAGACTCGGGCTTCGGAATTATACAACTTGCACATTTCGGACAAAAAGGTTTTCAGCTGATGTGCGATCTACATAGGAATTTATTCTCAAGAATAGTTGTCATATTTTAGAAACATCATTCTTAGCATTCAGTAGTAGTGTCCTGTTAGAAATTAAACTTGTTTTTGTATTTGACTCGGTCAAAATACCAAGTCAAATTGTCTTTGAACTCTTTTAGACAACTTCATCGAAGCTGACATTATAGTCAGTTATTATCGAATTACTTTTCTATAAATGTGGCCATTTGGCCATTACATGAGTATTGTACAAAATCAAGGTTGTGTAGTGTGTGAAGGTTTTGTAAGATTCCCAACTCCAACTAGTTGTGTAGTGAGAAATTTTAATAAAGTGTATATTTTGCTAACTAGTTTATTTTAGGCAATTATAATTGCCAACATTTACTATCAGAGTTCTGTTAAAGTGCTCAAGTAAATCAAGATGGCTTCGAGTTCAACAAATGCTATTGTCAAATTTCAAGTTTGATGGTAGAAACAATTTTGCGATGTGGAAACACTTGACGGAGTTATATTTGAGAAGCAACGGGAATGGTGAAATTTTGGAGAAAGGCTTAGTAAAAAAAGAAAAACCGACGGTTGAAAAATCACAACAATTGGTTTGTGATCATTTATTAAATGAAAAGGCTTTGTTTTTAATTTGTCAATCTGTTGAGTTGTCAATTCTTGAAAAAATATTCTATGCTAAAACAACAACGGAGGCCTAGAATATTATGGTCAAAACGTATGAAGGAGCAAACATAGTTAAACGAACAAGATTATAAGGTTTGAAAAGGCAATACGAGTTGATGGAATAAGGCAAAATTTTTCATGAATTGAAAATTTCATCAATGAGATGAAAAATAATGGTCATAAAATTACAGAGAATGATATCATGGAGAAAATTATGCGCAGTTAACTCAATTTGATTATATTGCCACATCTATTGAAGAGTCTAAAGGTTTGGAGTCCATGACTTTCAATAATTTGCAGGCCTCATTAGAGTCCCGTGAAATGCATATGAATGAAAGATCATCAAACACAACGGAGTAAGTTATAAAAGCCCAAGCAAATTTGAGAAATGATTAGAAAACTGTAATAGGCAAATATAGCATACTCAAAGTTCATATTTCAGAAGTAGAGGAGGCACAAATTTCAGAACCAATTATAGACCAGGAGCAAGGGAGAGTGAAACTTCTCAGGATAAAACCAATATTTGATCCTACAAGTGCAAAAAGGTCACTATCAATCTGAGTACAAGTCACATATTCAGTGTCATAATTGCAAAAAAAAGGGGTCACTATAATAAAAAATGTCGTACTCAAAGACAAGAACATAAAGATAATCGAGCTGGAGTCGCTGAGAATAATAACCCAAAGACCTTATTGATGGCCGCTTATGAAACCAGTAACAATGACAACTGTCAATGGTTGTTAAATTCGGGTTGCAGCAATCACTTAAGTGGAAACAAGGAAGTTTTAATTATTTATTATATTCTCTCTTTTCGTTAACGATTCAAAATGAGTTCTCTTTCTCCTGCACTCGATTCTTTTGTTGAATTAAATAAATCATTTCATTCTTCAGTAAAGCTTGTCGATAACTACCAAATTCCAATTTTGGGAAGAGGAAAGATTGCTATAAAATTGAAGAATTGATCTTTAAATTATATTTCGAATGTGTGCTATGCTCCTACTCTTTGCCAGAATCTATTAAGCGTTGGACAACTATCAAATAAGGGTTATGATTTACATTTCAATAAAGATGGATGCATCGGGAGTGATATAAAAAAGGACATGATTCTAAAGACGAGAATGACATCCAATCATCTATTTCCAAGATATCTTAATTACAGTAATACTTCTTGTTGTAATACTATGACTATTAATGATAATTGGCTATGGCATATACGACTTGGGCATTTGAATTTTGGACGCATTAAGTTTCTTGCAAATAAAGAGTAGGTTTCATGCTTGCCAACCATTCAAGTTCTTGACTAGATTTATGAGTCGTGTAACAGAAAAAAAGCATAGAGATTCATTTCCTACAAAGCAAGCATGAATAGCCAAACGTCCACTAAAGCAAATCTATGTTATGTGGAGGTTCCATCAAATGGAGGTAACAAATACTTTATTACATTTATTGATGATTATAGTGGAAAGGCATGAGTTTATTTTTTGAAGCAAAAATCTAAAGCATGTGAAGTACTTAAGAATTTTATAGCGTATATTGAAAAACAAAGTGGTTATTCTTTCAAGACTTTGAGAATGGATAGAGGCACATAATATATTATTTGTGACAATTTCTTAAGAAAGTATGGAATTAAGCATTGGTTCAAAGCCAAGTACACTACTTAACAAAATGGAGTGATAGAAAGGAAAAAAGAATTATCATGGATATGGAGAGAAGCATGTTATTTTGTAAAAAGTTACCTAAAAGTTTCTGGGTAGAGGTCGTGGCTCGTGCGATCTACATTTTGAATAGATGTTTTGTTAAAAATGTTTGTGATAAAACTCCACAAGAAGCAAGGAGAGGAAAAAAAAACCTAATATTAGTCATGTGAGGGTGTTTGGTTGCATAACATATTCACATGTGCCTAATGAGTTGAGAAAAAAACTAGATGACAAGGTAGAAAATTTTATGTTTCTTGGTTACAGGATAAAAACAAAAGGTTGTAAGCTTTATAATCCAAAGACTAAAAAGTGATAATCAGTCAAAATGTTACTTTTGAAGAAGATGGAGTATAGGATTGGTCAGAAAAAGAAAAGAAATCATTGCCTGTATCGTTGTTCATAAACAATGAATTAGAAATGACTAATCAAACTGGAGAGTCATCTTGACCTTCAGTTCCTGAAGAGCCAACTCATGTTGATCCTAAAGCATCATCTCCTCCTAGTTCACCTTCAGTTAGGTGCTCAGAATGAGAACGTCATCCACCCACTTATTTGAAAGATTGTCAAGTAAGTGATGATGACAATGACAATGAAGTTGTGGCCCATTATGCTTTCTTTACAGATTATGATCTAGTAATGTTCAAGGAAACAGTGAATGATGGTCATTGGATTAAAGCAATGGATGAAGAAATATGTGCCATAGAAAAGAATAAAACATGGGAGTTAACCACTTTGCCAAAAGTAAAGAAGCCTATTGGTGTCAAATGTGTATACAAGACAAAGTACAAACCCAATGAAGAAGTGGAACACTTTAAAGCAAGATTAGTTGCAAAAGTCAGGTATCGATTATTCTAAAGTATTTGCACCTGTTGCCAAAATGGATATTGTATATTTGATCACTTCACTTGCCGCTCAAAGTAATTGGAAGATTTATCAAACAGATGTCAAATCATTCTTTTTAAATGTTGTACTTGAAGAAGAAATATACATTGAGTAATCACCTGGATATGTAAAGCAAGGAGAAGAAAATAACGTTTATTGGCTAAAGAAGGCATTGTATGATCTTAAATAAGCATCCATGGTATGGTATACTTGTATTGTTACTTATTTCATTGAACATACTTTTCATAAGTGCCCACATGAACATACTTTTTATATTGAGCTCAACAAGGAAGGAGACATTGTTATAGTTTGTCTCTATGTAGATGATTTGATCTTTACTGGTAATAATTCAAGATTTTTGTTAGAATTCAAGAAGGATATGGTTGCTCACTTTGAGATGACAGATATGAGATTAATGTCCTACTTTCTTGGTATCGAGATAAAGGAAACAAATGATGGCATATTTATCTCACAATGGAAATATGCAAAAGATATTTTAAAGAAATTTAAGATGGATGCGCATAAGCCAATTTTAACACTAGTTGAAGAAAGGTTAAAGCTTCTGAAAGTTGGTAGTGGTGATTTGGTTGAAGCAACAAACTTCAGAAGGCTTATTGGAAGTCTAAAGTATCTAACTACAACTAGGCCAGATATTGTTCACGGAGTGGGAATTGTGAGCAGATTTATAGATTCACCATGATATTTCATTGGCAAGTCGCAAAACAAATTTTAAGATATATTAAAGGTACAATTGATAATGGTATATTTTATTCAAACAATAAGAATATATGACTAGTTGCATATTCAGATAGTGATTAAATTGGAGACATTGAAAAGAAAATAAGTACTTCAGGTTATGTCTTTCATCTTGGTTCTGGAGTGTTTTCTTGGCCTTCAAAGAAACAACAAGTAGTTGCTCTTTCGACTAGAGAAGTAGAGTATATAGCAGCAACAAATTGTGCTACTCAAACGATTTGGCTACAAATGATGCTTAGCGAATTACAACACCAACAAGATGGTCCAACAATCTACTGCAATATTAAATCAACAATTGCTTTAACAAAGAATCTAGTATTCTATAGTCGAAATAATCATATTGACTTTAAACATCATTACATTTGAGATTTGGTTAAAGATAGAGGAACTATAGTTAAGTATTGCGCATTTACAGATCAAATGACAGATATTTTCACAAAACCCTTAAAAGCTGAGCTATTTTACAAGTTAAAGATTATGCTTGAAATGATTAAACCAAGTTTAAGGGAGGATGTTAGAAGTTAAACTTAGTTTTGTATTTAACTTTGGTCAAAATATCAAGCCAAATTGTCTTTGAACTCTTATAGACAGCTTCATTGAAGTTGGCATTATAGTCGTTTATTACCGACTTTACTTCTCTATAAATATGGCCATTACATGGGTATTGTACAAAATAAAAAAAAAGTGAGTGAAAAAACTGCTATGTAATGTATACAGATTTTTTAAGGTTCCCAAATTTAACGAGTTATATAGTAAGAAGTTTTAATAAATTGAGTGTATATTTTGTTAACTAGTTTATTTTAAGCAATTATAATTGCCAACATGTCCTACTTTTGGCCAACTTAAACTGGGAAGTCCCCACGCTCAACTTAAGCCATTTCAGCCGGAAATAATGAAACATTCCTAATACAAACCAAAGACGATAATGGGTTCGACACTAACTGATTATATTTGCTTTTGTGAATTGAAAAATATTCCTAGTTTTGAGGTTTGAACTTTGAACCTGTGACACCTTGCTAAAGGATGACTACATCATTAAATGTAACTAAACGATGTTGATAATATGCACCAGCAGCATGTCATCCGTTGTAGTCTAGTTGGTTAGGATATTCGGCTCTCACCCGAAATACCCGGGTTCAAGTCCCGGCAACGGAATTTTGTTTTGTTAAGCTCACTTGTAAACGGTATAAGGGCAATATAGTCTTTTTGGTCCAACGACAGTCTTCTAAAGATGTTGGTCATAAAACCCTAACCCTGGATCGCATTTATCTCATAAATATAAAAGCCAGCCTCTAGCCTCCAATAGCCACCGTCTTCCTCAATCGCCACTTACGATGGTGATCTCCGCTCTTTGCATTTACATAACAGTTTCTGTTTATGTATGCTTATACAAGTTTGTGTGTACTTACTATGTAGTACGTCTTTGGTTCTTCAGGCTTCGGAGAAGAAGTTGTCCAACCCAATGAGAGAAATCAAAGTTCAGAAGCTCGTTCTTAACATCTCCGTCGGCGAAAGTGGAGATCGTCTCACTCGTGCTGCAAAGGTTTTGGCCTCGCTTCTCTTTTCTTCTTCTTTTGTGTTTAATTTTGTTTTGTTTGTTTGTTCTGTCTGATTTGGATTGTTAATAATAGGTGCTCGAGCAACTCAGCGGTCAGACCCCGGTCTTCTCCAAGGGTATGATTGCGATTTTCAGCTTCGAAATGCGTTTTTTTATGTGGTATTTCGTTAGTTTTTGCACTAATATTGTGGGGTTCCTGGTTTGGGTTGAGCAGCCAGGTACACTGTCAGGTCTTTTGGGATCAGGCGTAATGAAAAGATAGCTTGCTACGTGACTGTGAGGGGCGAGAAGGCGATGCAGCTGCTTGAGAGTGGTTTGAAGGTGAAAGAGTATGAGCTTTTGAGGAGGAACTTCAGTGAAACTGGTTGCTTTGGGTTTGGTATCCAGGAGCATATTGATCTTGGTATCAAGTGAGTGTTTGCTTGTTGCTTTGTTAAGTATTAAATGACTTGTCTTCTTGAAGTTAAGTTAATTTGATGTGATTGGTTATTAACTGTATCAAAATGGTTTCCGTGTATATGTAATGAACTTTGAATGGATAGAATCATGGTTACTGTGTTGGTGTATAGGTTATGACCAATAGCTGTGTTCACATTGTTTTAACACTTGTATGGTCCTGTAGTAGCCCTGAAAGATTTATTTGCTGGTGTTGTGTTTAACATGTAGGAGGTGTGGAACTTACTATACTTCTGATAATTTTATAGTTGTAATTGGGAGCCAGTTCTGCATCTTTTTCAAGATGCTGTCAGAACTGAGGATGTTCCCAGCTTCTTACAAGAACTTTTATATTATAACATGTTAAGACTGAAAAGATGCTTTTCTTTTTCTATTTTAGCGGGAATTAGTTTTTTCTAGTACATTTTCAGTTGCTTAGTTTTCTTGGTTCAGCTTTTCGAGACTGATCAAGTTATGCTTACCTTGCTGAAATTATTCATTCTTATCTCTTGTATATATTGTGTTTAATTTCCAACTGATTTTCAAGAGCGAATGGCATTGCCTTACTTGTCTACAAGCGATGTGGGTGCTCAATTGTACTGGAGTGATGTTTAGTACATTTCCTGCCAGTTGTTGGTTGTATTGTGTATTGGACTGTTCATGTAGATTTCCTTGCAACTGCAGGGGTTGAATGATTCCATGGGAGGTTGATTCATTATGGTTTCTTATACTTGGCCCCTTTCCATTTAATTTTGAGCTGACTCTTAACGTTTTATCATCTCTTGTCAGATATGATCCCTCAACTGGTATCTATGGTATGGATTTCTATGTTGTTCTAGAGCGGCCAGGTTATCGTGTGGGTCGTCGTCGCAGATGCAAGTCACGTGTTGGAATTCAGCAGAGGGTCACGAAAGAGGATGCAATGAAATGGTTTCAGGTCAAATATGAAGGAGTCATCCTTAACAAGGCTCAAAGTGGCCCATCTTAGATGTTACAAAATTGTTTTGGTTAAAATTTTGAGTTTTTACTTCAAGAAGGTCCATTTTATGTTGGAAAAATGTTGTTTTGAATAGACTATGAATTGGTAGACACATATTACTGCTATGGATGTTTTTTTGTTTAATTTAACAGTAGTGCTTTTCTTGGCGTGTGTTACTAAATACACGGTTATTTTGCGGTTAAGTCTTTTGCTTTTTATCCCCTTATTATGAGCTGCCACTTTGGGAATGGCAGTCAAAGAGTGACACACCGCAAAAACGTTATAGTGAAATTGATTTTCAAACGCCTTCTGAGAGATCATATGTATGTATGCAAGGAAGCAGGTTTGGCCTAAGGTGTGATGCTATACATCTCCTATTTGTTTGAATTATAATCTTGAAATCTATATATGCCAGTCTTCGTCTTGGGTAGTATTCTGAGTGAACTGAATATTAAAATTCTTTTGAAGACAACTGGTTGAAACGAAGGGGTTGAAGCCCAACAAAATGGCCTCAGTGAATGAGCACAAGATGAGTATGAAAGCAACATAGAAATGAAATAACATAAGAAAAGGTTTTCGGGAAGCTTCTTGATTCTCTACACTCGTTAACTCGCGACCGCTTCCGTGTCTTTTAACTTCCAACAAGAACCTTGACGATTTCAGGACTTGAGCAATTCCATAAGTTCACCTTTCTTCAGCTTTGAGTAACCTTTGATACCCCTAGACTTAGCTAGCTCCTTCAGCTGGGAGAGTTTCATTTGCTCTATTCTTGGCAGCTTCAACTCCAGGCTTCCCACCATGATTGCGGATGCTTCATCGGAGAGCTCAGCTGCTGGTCCTCTAGGCGCTGATGGTGATGAGATTGGTGATCTCTTCACAAAATTAGATGGAGGCCTCGTTAACTTGAAGTTTGTTTCTAAGAGTTGTTCATCATTTCCCATCTTCTTGTTCTTGTCAACACCTTGGTTCGTTTTAAATGTTTTGGTTCCACCTCTTTTGGTAGCTGTTCCTGCCAAAATTACAAACTAATCATACATGATAAGAGAGTTAATAGAGCAAATTGCTTCTAAGTTTCTAATTCGCAGTCAAAATAAAGTGTGTAAATGATATGTGATTGAACAACTGCTTAGATGATCGTTCTGAAGATTTCCCTTTTAAATTTATCAAGAAATGCACTGAAAACGAACAAAACCAGAGATCAGGTGACCTGTGCTAAAGCTTTCTTTGATGTCCCAGTTTTCTTGCATAAGAAAAGAAGTTCAAATCTTACAAGGACTGCGGCTTAAAATGCCACCGAAATACTAGTAAACTTGTTTCAGTATTGGGAGAAGCATATCCATGCTGTTATACCTTTTACTTGTTTTCTTGATTGGCGAAGAAACTCCAGGACAGAATCAGTAGGTGAAGTGTCCTCCGAGGCTTTTCCAGTCCTCATCCCCGTATCGACCGACTCCCCTTTTGATATTGAAGACTGTATCCTTCTGAACAGAGCAAGAATTTCTTCCTGGCCAGATGACTTGGGGAGTTTACTATCAAAAGACTGGGATTTATTATTGTGATAGTCCATTCTTCTTCTTCCCAGTCTGGTGCTTTTCTGGGGAGGTTTACCTTTCTTATTTCCATCAGAGTGTGTGCCGGAATATCTTGATTGCAGAGTATCATTCCATGAAGAAAAAAGTGAAGGCCCATCTGCAATCTCAGCCAAATTTAACAAGCTGCATCAAAAACGACCCTTCAGTTTGAAGTTCGGACTTACAGACATATCAATGGTACCTAAAGAATGTTTTGATAAACAATGCAGACTGATCATGCAAGTTCATTATGCGCATATAACACTACAGAGGGAAACTTTAACCTCATAAAAGGAAAAGTAGATAGCTTCTTCAGAGAGTGAAATCAATAACATATGTCATTTTCACAACTACAAAACCTTCAGAAACTGGAACATTGAAAGGGGACCGAACGGAAAAAAGATCTAAGAACCTAATTGAGAAGAAGAGTGGCAGCACATATTTCAACCTCAAAGTGAAACTGCAAAACCTTACAACTTTAATCATCACACAAACCACATATTTCAGACTAAGTAGGTCAAATTTTACATGTTACAGCATCAAGTTAGAATTGAATAACGGATACCCAACCTACATTCCAAAGGCTTCCTTATAACTGTAAATTTTATCCATCCACTGGTAATAACTAAAGGGAAGTCTTTTGACAAATTTGCAATACAACACAGATTAATCTCATCAACAGTTCAGTGGCTATATTGCAAAGGTTTCCATGTCATCAATGGTTCAATGGAAATGATGCAGAGCTTGGTCCATAGATTTGGAAATGGCTGCCAAGGCGGTGATCATGAAGGAAAAGAGAATCATAACGTGGTAGCCCATATCAAAGGAGCTAGTTCCCCATCCAGATTCCTAACACCCATATTTGAGGCAGTGGAAGAAAAAGATCTCACTCAAATGTAGCCCTACCGTGGAAGGCGCTGTACATTCTTTACTAATTCATGGCACAGTAAAGCACAAAAACAGGTTCATCATTAATACATCAGCGGAACCACCCAAAAAGAGAGAAAAGAAATACAGAAGCATTATCTTTTACTTGCGTAGATTTATGTACAGAAAACATCAATCCTGCCGTATAACCATTTCAATCTGTTAAAAAACAAGTTCAACCGAGGACCATAATTCATTCACGGAAGCTCATGAAGATGGATACTACTGAAGGATAATGATGATACCTTTGAGAGAAACAATGGGCTTTCCAATCTTGAGCTGATTAGTAAAAGAGGAACAAGAGGGCCAATTCAAAACAGAGTGAGAACAGAAAACAACATCCATATCCAACAATTAGACCTGTGGATTCTGAATCTGCATTTGGATTAGATTCACAGGTTCTGTACTTTATATGGGCACATGTGGCAGTCTTTTATCGTTGACAAATAACAAGGTCACATCTTTTTTCAGCGCGTGGGCAGCAAATTCCTCGTTTCTTTTCTTTTTTCGTAACAACTCAATTCTTAAAAAACGAGCTTTCCTTCATTGTTTTTCTAGTCTACGTTCCCCCCCACCTTCATATGCGTCTTCATGGCCAAAACTACATCAACGAACTTCTTCAGCTTCATGCCTAACAGAAACCCTACCCAAGACTCCATCAAATTTCAAAATGGGTTCTTTCTGAGCAGAACAGTGAAAGCATTTTCTCTTTCATCATCACAATTGCAGTGTTATTATGCTTCGATTCCCATCTCAGTACCCCTCACCAAATATAAAGATTACGAATTTATTAGTCTTGATGAGAAAATTTGTGAATTCTGCGAGAAAGGTAATCTTAAAAAAGCAATGGAATTCCTTCTGATGCCTGAAAAACCCCAAATAGCTTCAAGTATTTATTGTTCTGTATTGCAACTCTGTGCTGAGCTTAAATCTCTAGAAGATGGTCAAAAAGTGCATTCCATCATTCGCTCCAGTTCGGTTTCAATTGATGGCGTTCTGGGATCAAAACTGGTGTTTATGTATGTGACTTGCGGGAATTTGAGAGAGGGGAGGCTGGTGTTTGATAAGATTGCTAATGAAAAGACTTTCCTTTGGAATTTGATGATAAATGGGTATGCAAAGATTGGTGATTTTAAGGAGAGTGTGCTTATATTTGAGAAGATGTTGAGTTCTGGGATTGAAGTGAACTCTCACACATTTTCTTGTGTTTTGAAATGTTTTGCAGCTTTGGGAAGTATAAAAGATGGTGAATGGGTTCATGGGTATTTATTGAAACTGGGTTTCAATTCATATAATGCTGTTAATAATTCTCTTATTTCGTTTTATTTCAAAATCAGAGAAGTTCAGAGCGCACATAAGTTGTTTGATGATTTGACCGACCGAGATGTTATTTCATGGAATTCGATGATAAGTGGATATGTGGCAAGTGGTCTTTGTGAAAAAGGACTAGAGGTATTGATAGAGATGCTAAAATCGGGAGCTGACACGGATTTGGCAACAATTGTTTGTGCTCTTGCAGGTTGTGCAAACTGTGGTGATGTTTCTTTGGGAAGAGCACTTCATGCTTTTGCAATAAAAGCCAGATTTGACAGGAAAGCTATCTTCAATAACACAGTAATGGATATGTATTCAAAATGCGGTGACTTGAATGGTGCAATACAAGTTTTTGCAAAGATGGCTGATAAAAGTGTTGTATCCTGGACTGCCTTGATTGCCGGCTATGTTCGAGAAGGACTTGCTGATAAAGCTATTGGAATGTTCCATGAAATGGAAAGAGGAGGTGTTGTACCAGATACTTTTGCTATCACAGCTATTCTTCATGCCTGCGCTTGTAATGGGTCACTGGAAAGTGGCAAGCATATACATATCTACATCAGGGAAAATGATATGCAGTCAAATATCTTTGTATGTAACGCTCTCATGGACATGTATGCAAAATGTGGAAGCATGGAAGATGCTAAGTCAGTGTTTCTGGAGATGCCTGTGAAGGATATTGTCTCATGGAATACCATGATTGGAGGCTACTCAAAAAATGGTCTTCCTAATGAAGCTCTCAGTCTTTTTGTCACAATGATAAAAGAGTTGGAACCTGATGGTAGAACTATGGCATGTGTGCTTCCAGCTTGTGCCAGCCTTGCAGCCTTGGATAAAGGCAAAGAGATCCACGGTTACATACTACGAAATGGATGCTTATATGATCAACATGTTGCCAATGCTCTCGTTGACATGTATGCAAAGTGTGGGATGCTAGTTCTTGCTCGATTCCTGTTCGATATGATTCCTACAAAGGATTTGGTCTCATGGACAGTGATGATTGCTGGATATGGCATGCATGGGTTGGGAAATGAAGCAATTTCTGCCTTCAATGGAATGACGCATGCAGGCCTTATGCCAGATGAAGTTTGCTTCATCTCTATATTATATGCTTGTAGTCATTCTGGATTAATTAATGAAGGATGGATGTTTTTCAATTTAATGCAAAACGAGTGCAATATAAAGCCACAACTAGAGCATTATGCTTGTGTTGTAGATCTTCTTTCCCGTACTGGGAAGCTATCGATGGCATACAAATTCATACAGAAAATGCCAATTGAACCTGATGCAACGATCTGGGGATCTCTGCTTTGTGGCTGCAGAATTCACCATGATGTCAAATTAGCAGAGAAAGTTGCGGAACATGTCTTTGAGCTAGAACCTGAGAACACAGGCTACTATGTCCTTTTGGCAAATATCTACGCAGAGGCAGAAAAGTGGGAACAAGTAAAGAAAATGAGAGAAAAGATTGGTAAGCGTGGTTTAAAGAAGAATCCAGGGTGCAGTTGGATAGAGGCCAAGGGCAAGGTACATATCTTTGTCGCCGCCGATAATTCACACCCACAAACGAATAACATTGAAGCTCTAGTGAACAAATATAGATCAAAGATGAAGGATGAAGGTTATCATCCTAAATTGAGATACGCTTTAATTAATGCAGACGAAATGGAGAAGGAAATGGCCCTTTGTGGACACAGTGAGAAATTAGCCATGGCTTTTGGAATATTAAACTTGCCACCTGGCCAAACAATACGGGTAACTAAGAACCTAAGAGTTTGCGGTGACTGTCATGAGATGGCCAAGTTCATGTCCGGCAAAACCAAGAGGGAGATTGTTTTGAGAGATTCTAATCGGTTTCACCATTTCAAGGATGGCATTTGTTCTTGTAGAGGTTTCTGGTAAATTAATTCATGGAGAAGTCTGAATGTAAGAGCTCAAGCTAAGCCACTTATGGTGAGTGAAAGTTAATGATAGTTAAGTTAGACATTTATCATATGTGAATATTGAATTGGGATCTCCCTCCGACTTATGTAAATGTTGATCTTAGACAATTGAATCCTCTGACTTGAAGCCATGCACGACGATTAAAGGAAGACGAGTAACTTTTTTGGAGACTGTCGGTCCATGGCTTATTAGCTGGCATGTTTTGTTTATGCTAATCACTCATTGTCTCCAACAACTAAGTCGCTTTAATTCTCAAAAACTTGTGTGCTCATGAGGAGTTGTAGCTATGATTTGAGTGGCAGGGAATAAATCCAAGGTTGCACTCAAAGACAAGGAGACAATTGCAATCATCATCCTCCAACTATCATTCAGCATCCACCCAACCCCGAATAATGTAACTCCTTTATTTTCTCTTAAATCGTAATTGCTGATTTCGTCCAAAGTACGTAATGGAAGTATACTTTCACAGTTGAGACTCAGGATGGTAGTTGGTTAGAGGTTTATTGCGGCAGAGTGCACAGGATGTTCCATCATTGATCGACAGAATTACTAACCTCAACAGAGCGAGGAAACCTAGCTTGAAGACATCTGAATGTGATCAGTTGTTCATCCTATCATATCTCAAACTTGGATTTTAATGCCTGGAGACGTCTCAGTGAAGCGCTCCAGCACTTAACCAACATGGTGTTTAGTCCACTGAAGAGTTGCGCACTCAAGACTCATGTTATGCCCAAAACTATCCAATTTAACAGCTGGACCGGTTGTTAGATTCCTTATTTGTACATATTTATTATGACATCCCCATCATTCATCACCATCTGGATTACTCTCATCTTCCTTGTTTTGGTACTCCAAACAAGAGCATGCCAACCATATTGGTTAAGCTTCTCTGATGAAATCTTAAATTGAATTAAGGAGGCTTGATTTTAGAAGGTAACATACACCAAACGAAAACAAAGACAAATGGCCAATAATATGGGTCGAGGCTTTGATGGAAGTGATACAGTAGAATGTTGGTAGCTCATGAGAATTACAACTTGATGATACAAATAAGCAAGGTAGAAAAGAAGATAAATCGCACACCCGAAACAATGATTTCTCCTCCTCTTTTTTCATTTTTGTCCACTCTGCAACTACTCTCATCAGTAATGAAGTGTATAATAAATAAATCAAACAATAATTTCATCAAATAATCCCTATTCTATGCAAACTCACCTTCTAACTAACAACATTTTCTCGAGAGAAGGACCATGAAAACTATGAGGAATACTATGGAAGCAATTGCTATGGCAATACCAAGAGCAACCTTATTAGGCCCATGATGATGTTCCTTTCTACTGGAATTGTCTCCTTCACCGTCATCATCATAGTCCGATGAATCATCACTCGCTGAAGCTTCTTTTGACGGTGGCGGTGACACTGGTAATCCATGCTTATCACAAGGAGCTATCCCAAGCTTCAATTTTGATGATAATTGTGTATGGTTGTAGCACAAATCGCTATTCTCACCAACCTTCAACACAGCCAACTTCTTCATAAAACTAAGATTAAACGGCAAAACACCATGGAACGCATTTTTCTCAAGATTCAAGTACTTCAAGTGCTTCATTTCTGCTAGAAACCTCGGTATCGTCCCATTGAACTTATTCGAACTCAGATCAACATGAACTAAACCAGGAATTGCTGACACAGAATCCGGGATAGACCCAGATAACGAATTAGACCTCAAAGACAGATTTTTTAGCGAGATCAAGTCACCAAAATTCGTAGGCAATTCCCCAGTAAGCGAGTTCGAAGAAAGATCGAGACTTTCAAGGTTTTCAAGGACTGCAATAGAACCAGGAATAGTCCCCTTGAGCTTGTTACCTGAAAAATCCACATGGGTAAGATTGGAATGGAGATGTCTTGGTATGTATCCGGTAACATTAGCATTTGAGATAGTAACGGACTTCAACTTGCGCATATTACCAAGAACAACATAGAGGCCACTACCATTAACAGGTACATCACTGACAGTAAGAACAGTTAGATTGACAAAGTGGGAGAGCCCTGCACCAGTGAGGTGCTTAAGAGAGTGAATGCAAGTGAAGGAATGGAGAGATAAAGCAAGATCTGAAGGAAAACGAACAGGACTTGCAGGACAGTTGGTAAAAGTTATAGACCGGAGTGTAGAAAGAGACTTGAGAGCAGTGTAGGAGAGGGAGAGGTCAGAGGAGCAGTTGGAGAGATTTAGTGAGATGAGGAAGCGAAAGG
This sequence comes from Erythroxylum coriaceum, assembly GCA_026874005.2. Classification (NCBI taxonomy): domain Eukaryota; kingdom Viridiplantae; phylum Streptophyta; class Magnoliopsida; order Malpighiales; family Erythroxylaceae; genus Erythroxylum; species Erythroxylum coriaceum. The sequence continues at coordinate 1,425,110 of JANQAP020000056.1, forward strand.
GAGAGGAAGCGTCGCAGACGGTAGCGTTGTGTGGAGATGGTTGAATACAAGGATCTTTCGCAGTGGGGATGTCAAGAGATTGGAGGGCCGTGAGTTGTTTGGGGTCTAAGGTGGAGTGTCCGGACGGGGACGGTCTAGTGGTAGGAGGGGAGATTGGGGAGGGTCTAGTAGTCGGAGAGGGTCTAGTGGTCGGAGAGGAGATGGGGGAGTGTCTAGTAGTCGGAGAGGGTCTAGTAGTCGGAGAGGAGATTGGGGAGGATGAAGGGGGGAGTGTGGCTGCTCCGGCCGCCGTGAAGAGGAGGAGGAGAATGAAGAAGAGTACAAGCGGTGGCTTTGGTGGTGGCGACATCGGTGGAAATAAAACTTGGGAGGATTGAAGTATGTGGAGTGCGGAGCGGTGCTGTTTCCAAGTGAAACGTTCAAGTGAGCTTAGGAAGTAGCACAGTCTACAGTCTACACCCAGAAGAAAGTCACATTTGGGCAACTGCATAGATAATCATTAGTACTGTTATGCCCTCGTAGTTCAATGTATTTACAGAATCATGCTCTATACGTTTTTTTTTTAAATTTTTATTTCCGTAAACACCAGTCAAAGTAAACATAGTGAGCCGTTAAACATATGGTAAGGGGATTTGTCGCACCAACGGGTCATAGTAGGTTTAATTTATTAAACAAGTGAAGAATTAACACTAAAAAGACCCGCAAGGGTTGTGGTGGAGTGACATGGTTCCTCTATTCTTAATCAAAATTTTAAGTTCGAGTCTTAAGAATAGAGTCGTTTTAAAAATTTGTGAAGGAAAGCTTTGTACCTCAAATAAAAGTCCTATTCGACTCAAATCTGAATTAGTCAATCGCTTGTATGATATTTAAAAAAAAAAAGAACCAGTAAGACTCTTTTCTGTGTCTAATCTAATGTCTTCCTTTATTTTCTTTCCTTTCATTCACTCACCAATGTCTTTCGGCTAACCATTTCACTGCACTAGCTCAACTGGGGATTTGCCTTGTCTGGAAGTCCAAATGCTCATCCATTTGTAAGGCCCATCTGAGCTCTACCAATGTAATTTGATGGATTTTTTTGAGCCTTTTGTCAAAGGCAAACGAAACCTTTGTGGAATAATTTTGCTGTACACCTAATCAATCCAACAGTACTGCAGAAGTAGTCTGCTCGTACCTTTTTACTCTAGGTAGGACCAAATTAACAAGCACGATTGGGTGTATCTACTTAGGAAAGTTGAGTCCAACTTGTTGGGATGGTTTAAAGTGAAAGCAAAAGAAAAAATGGGATCAAATCCTCTCTGCATAGCTCAGAGTCAACTTTATTTAAGGAGATTCTATCTACATATTTTTCTGGGTCTCACATATTTTTCTGGATAAGATCACCTGTAACAGGTTAGCACAGGATTATAGGTACAGAGGATCTCATTCCGAAAAAATGAGAAAGTAAAAAATATAAGAATTTATGTAATTCTGTCAATTATTTGACCTATGTCTTTAAATAAAGAGATAAAAATCTTTATTATTATAACAAAGATGATATAAAGAGAAATATGACAATAATAATATGTAACTTTATAAAATTTTTCTTCAAAAGTTTTCTCTAAAGTCTTTTAAAGTCTTAACGTGAAATTTTTTTATCAAATTGTTTATAAATTATGGTTACTTATAAGAAGTAAAATTATAGTAAAATTTTATTATCACAAAAACTTAAGGTCACTGATATTCTATTTTTACAAAAATTTAAGGTCACTGAAACTTTATTTTCTTAGACGCCTAATGAAATTGAAACCTTACTTCATTAGAAGTTTAAGGTTATTGAAATTCTATTTCACTATAATTTAGCCCATATCTCACAATTCTTCGTCTCTCCTTGAATTCTCCAATGTCTAATCAAGAATTACTGCCTACTTATATAAGCCCTCAAGGATTTCAAGTTATGTGAGCATTCATAAAGTCTAAGCTATATTTAACTTTTTTGTTGAGTAACAACTTTATCAACAAGTTAGTTGCATCCTCCAAAATGTGAACCTTTTCCACTAGACAAGATGTAATCAAATTTTTAATCTTGTGAAATCTTTCATCCTTTATTGTGGCTTCCATCTGTCTATCTTTCTTTTGACTTATTCTAATACCTAAAAAATAGTTACATCGCCATCATTAATAGTCAAAGCATAGGCGATCGAGTCTCCGAACCATATCTCCTTGATTGCCTAAGTCCTTCTTACTATATATTTAGCTATATTGTATTAATGTTTTCTTCTTAACAATATTTTATCTCTTAAACTAAAATTTTCAGCCCCTTTAGCAACTATTCCAGGCTATTTTAGTATCACCTTCGAATCAATACTACTCATTATTGATCCTAGTAAGACTTTTTCATATGTTTGCCTCAACATATATCACTCCTCAAATATTATATCTTTGAAGGTTACTCTAGACTTTTTATGTTGGATCCCGATTTTTCTCAGGATTTATTTTATTAAATTATCAAGCATGAAAATAAATTAGAATTTATGAATTAGAAATTTTTGGAGTTTAATATG
>JANQAP020000057.1:102688-121060 GCA_026874005.2 Erythroxylum coriaceum
GGATGAACTCCATGGCAACTGCTCCTTCTCGAAGTTGGACTTGCGTGCCGGTTACCACCAACTTTGCTTTAATCTAGCTGACATTCACGAAACTGCATTTCTTACACATGAAAGGCATTACGAGTTTCTCGTAATGTCGTTTGGTTTGTCCAATGCACCATCTTCCTTTCAAGATATGATGAATTCGGTGTTTAAACCTTTATTATGAAAAAGTGTTCTTATTTCGTTTGATGATATCCTTCTGTACAGTAGGAGTTGATTTGACCACCTTGTACATTTGAAACATGTGCTGGATCTATTGAGGCTGCATGACCTTCATGCCAAATTCTCCAAGTGCGAGTTTGGCAAGAACTCTCTCTCGTATTTAGGCCATATCATCTCAGACTAGGGGTTTCTGTTGACCCTGAGAAAATTCAAACAATCGAGCAGTATCCTGTACCAAATACAGTCAGAAGTTGTGAGGATTCTTTAGAATTGTAGGTTATTACCATCGATTTGTTCCAAATTTTTTCAATATTGTTGCACCACTTACCCAGCTTCTGCGAAAGGATGAGTTCATCTGGTCCAATAATGTCGTACAAGCGTTTCAAGCATTAAAGAAAGCTTTGACAGTAACTCCAGTCCTCTGCCTACCATACTTCACTAAGTTGTTCATCCTCCAAATCGACACATCAAGGGTTAGAGTGGGAGCGGTTCTCCTCCAAGATGGTCACCCAATAGCTTACTTTAGTAAGCAACTCAATCCTTATGCTAAAATGGGAAACAAATCCCATAAATTTAAATACAAAGATCTTATCAAATTCACAATCTTAGAAATATATCTTCTCATTTTATGCAGATTTTTTGGGATTATCAAGAACCATTCATGTTAATGTGGTCCATATGAAGATCATCCTCCTTCCATTTGTCGTAGGTATCAACTTCCTTTATTTTTGTACCTGTTATCTTCAAGATTCTAGGATACGACATCTTCTCATCTCAACAATAAGCAACATTTGTGTCTATATTTTCAGTTGAAGCTTCAATTTCCTTGATTTTGACTAAATCTTCACCAAATTCTTGATTTTGCACCTAAAAGATAATCATGAAATTAATACCCCAAAATTAAGTAGAAAATCAATTAAAAATGGGAAAGATATTATTTCAAAATAATGAAAAATACGGCTTTATCATTTTTCAAAAATTTATACCATAAATTAAGAAAGATAAACCCTATAATTTTTTTGTTATAACCTAACACTTGAAAAGACGTGAGGCCATGTTGCTTCACATCCCGGATATTTTGATTATTATGAGTTTTATTAAAATATTATATCCTTCATTTTTTACATTAAATAACACTTTTAATAACTCATATACCTCTATCATAAAATTAACAATACTACTAATTTTGTTAATATTACTAACATTCAACAACCTTACAGTTAATATTAGGCAATTTAATTAAATTAGATAAAATTATCTTTAAATTTTATTTCTCCCTTTCTCTTTCTCTTACTCCTAATATTTATACCAACCACCTCTTTTGGAAACTCTTATAAATCCAAGACTTTAATTTTACAACACATACTTCAACTGTTAATAGGTTCAATACATAAATGGATATGTTTTTAGTATTAATAAGAAGTAAAAGGGAGAAATATGTAAATTTGAGAAAGAGATGTAGATGTGAAATCAATAGTCAATATGGAAGCAATCAAATGAACAAACATGTATCACTGTCCCTATTTTTTCTCAATTTTTGTCTAATTTATAACTGTTTATATATTCTTGAGCATAAAAATGAACAGTTCTGTTTTTTTTTGCTGAAGTAATTTTTATTTTCTTGCTATGATGAAATTAAAAAATAATTAATATAGAAAACATATGAATGTAAATAAAGAGAATGATAGGTTGAGAAAAAGGATTTTTTGCCCCAAATAGTCGTACGTAGGATATATTCCAATTATAAATAAAGAATAAAAGGTAAGAATAAACAAAAATAGAAAAGAGATTAACAAAATTATTTATTACTTCATTTTGTATCTAATTTGATTTGGTGAAAATTTAATCTCTCGTGATTAACAAGAAAATATTTTATGGTACTAAGAATTTTAGTTGTACTTCTTTATTCTCATTATTATATGATACTTCAATTGTTTCGACCTCCCATTGAGATATTAACAATAAAAATGCATAAAAAAGACAAAAAAAATAGAAAGAAAACATATATACTTAAATTAGAGATATATATAGGTTATTTTGAATATAAATCAATAAGATTTTAATATTAAAAAATCAGATATAATGATATTTCAACAACGATCAACAAAAATTAGTAACATTGATAGACCTATATAAACTCCTAAAAGTAGTGCTATTTAATATTAAAAAATTAAAATTAAAATGCCTTTGATGAATCAATAAAAATCATAATATATGTTGGATATAATTGACTCTATTTTTAAATTATCACATCTTGTGATTTAATTGAGGAGCACATTAAGATTTCTCTTTTAGTTATGTAGTTCAAATATTTTTGAGGTCTCAAGTCTTCTCAAGCAAAATAGGATGAAGGATCATTTTCATATATGACCAGTGTTTATAAGAAAGGAATCTCAGAAGTATTCTGGAGGAAATGCCGGGTAGCCGGTTTACTTCTCGTAACTTAAGCCTGAACTTTCTGGTGTTAGTACTATTGTGGGCTTTTGTGCTGGTTTGTCCCATAGATATCTTCAATGGCAATTATTAGGAGGATGATATAGTATAGCAGATCTTATGAAACAAAACGAAAAACAAAAGATTAGAGGATGAGCAAAATAAGTAAAGAAAATAACTTGACATTCACAATTAATATGTAATAGGGGAGAGAAATTAATTTGGCAAAGATAAGACTGTAATCAAAGAGATTGCGGACATAAATGATCTAGTACATGAAGCTTTTCTTTCTCCCAAAAAAAGTAGAACAGGCAAATGTTTGCTAGAAAATATGCTTCCAAGGATGCTGTTACCTTTATTGGTCGCTGCAATGGTAGGTCTATTATGATGGCTCAAAGCAATAAATTGTAGAGCTAAATTACGGGGCAAATCTCCTTTGGCAGTCAGCTTACTTCTTAACCTGGATAAACTAATTAATACTAGTCAGAAATAGGCAACTGCCAAAGGAGTAATTGCCCAGTAATGCAACTATACACTCGAGACCTCTAGTCGACTGATGAACAGTCTCTCGGCCTAAATACACATATATAGACAATGAGAAAAGTGTTACTTTTCCATGCAAAAAGCATATTCGGAGGACATCCAACCCCTGTAATGCAAGTAGTCAAGAACTTGAAATGTGGTCCTGTAGATTTTATTCTGCTAGTACTATTCATGTTATCTCTTTCATGTGAATGATTTGAAGCTGAATGGGCAGCGTTTTTGCACATATATACTCTATTATTTGGCACATAAGCGATATAAGATCATGACATGTATATTATGAAATCGTAGTTGTGTTTAATGATCGAAATAGTCTATAACCTAAACAGTCTACATGCTAAGGTTAGTCTAAAAAACCGTACAGGTCCTTATGAAAGCCAAACTCGTGACGTCCCATTAATGAACAAAATATCTTCACGGTCTAAGTGAGTTTGTTCTTATTAATCTATAGAAAGGTGAAAACTTTTAAGACAATTCTTGACTATATAACATTATTTTAAATAGTACTTTTAAGTCTTTATAATAAATCCGTCGTTAGCAGTTAATATATAATATTATTAATTTATTTAATAAAATAATTTTGTTTTTATGTATTTTATTTAGTATATTTATTGATTAATATTAAATCCATGTAATAATTACTATGTAATTCAAATTATATTTATATATCATTCTCAAATTATTCTTAGTTATGATTTTATTAAGACAATATATTAATAAATATTTAAAACTAGAATACATTATACTTCTTTTTTGTAAAAAATGGTAATTAGCCTTATAAATTAAAGCTTGAAGATACCTAAATAAATGTATAGATGCTTTTAAAGAATAAGTTCATTGAACTGACCTGATTATGAAGATTCTAAATGAAACATTGCTTGTGTTTGTTAAAGTTGCAGATTGTTATCTCAATATTTTAGTTGTTTATTGAATTCTATTGACTGTATCTGTGAATGTAACATCAATTGAGAGAAGTTTTTCAAAGTTAAAATTATTAAAAACTTACTTGAGGCCATCAATATCACAAGAAAGTATGAATGGTTTAGCTATCTTATTCATTGAGAAGGATATATTGAACAATATTGATCTTCATATTATTATTAATGATTTTGCACATAGAAATTTGGTTAGAAATTATTTTTCATGATCATTTGTGTGCTTATTAGTGCATTTCTCTTATTGTTTGGTTATTGTCGTTGCTATTTTATTGTTGTTGCTACTATTTTTAATGATTTTATTGATGTTGTCATTTGCAAGATATTGTTAGCTGTTGTTATGATCATTTAGGTTGCGTTTAGGTCTATGGTGTGGTGGGGTTAAGTATTTATCTACTGCAGTTTTCAAACGCATTCATATGTTTGGATCTGCGGGTGAACAATCGGAGGTTTAACGAAATTGCGGTGCCATCGCAGAAATCGATAAGCAGAAAGAGGATTGCGGTAGAAAAGTGCTTCTGTAGTAAAAATTCTACTTTCCATTAATAACCTTCTGATGATTATTATTTTCCATTATACCCTCAACTAATATAATTTCTTTTATTTATATTTTCTTATTTTAATTTAATATTTTTCTTATTTATAATTTACATTTATATGACTAAGAATATATTTTTATGAAATATTTTATTTACTAAATTTATTTTATTTATATTTTTCTTATTTTAATTTAATATTTTATTATTTATGATTTTAAATTTATATGATTAATAATATAATTTTATGAAATATTTTATTTACTAAATTTATTTTATTTATATTTTTCTTATTTTAATTTAATATTTATAATTTTAAATTTTAAATTTATATGACTAATAATATATTTTTAATTATTTATATAACAATTAATAGTTTATTAAATCAATGAGTTTTTTAGTCATTTTATCTCTTTTCAGCAATCACAACCGCACTTGTCAAACACTTATTTTCACGTTTCAGCAGTTACCAAAACAGTAATCCCAAACACATAACTACTTATTGAGAGAATAAGTACTTATTATTTCAGCAGGTTGATTTCAGCATATTATCAACCTCCACCGCTCCTCCAAAACAAGCATTAGTATGTTGTTAAGCATGTAGACTTATGATTTGAATCACTTGTATATGAATATTAAATTTTAGTAATAAAAATATGCTTTTAAAATTTACATTTTTGTATATTTTTAATTCATTAAAGCCCTTATTTTTACTTTATTCTAGACCTATAAAATATTAAGAACGAGCTTGTCACTGATGAATTCCGCAGCTCGCGATGAGTCCAACATATGGTAGGGTTATGGCAACAATGGATAAGCTACCAATAGCATAAGTGCGACAAAGAAGATAAATAAAACCATCAACACCTGTGAACAAAGCAGAAATTATTAGAGAAGAGAGGCAACAATGGCAACAGGAAACAATAACTTTAATTGTAGAAAATTAGGGGTGTGTGCCTAACATGTTGATTGAGGCACATAAAGCATACGTGTCTTCTAAAAGATGCATGCAATAGATAATCCTCCTTTTATTTTTATTTTCAAAAGAGCCTTCATTTTTAATTAAACTATTTTTATTAATATATTGAAATCAAATTAGTTTTAATTCCTTATAAATCTTGAAATTTGTTTTGTAATTGATTAAATTTTATTTTAAAGGTTTGAATTTTTATTAGTAATACTTATGGAATTTAATTTAGTGTTAAATATTTAAATTATTAAATTAAATTAGTTATCAAATAAATAATTAGAATCAAGCAAAGTTTTAGGGGACTATCATTTATAATTAGATTACACTAGATATAAATTAATATAATATTAAGATTATATTAATTATGATGATACTTAAAAATTTTAAACTCATCTTTAAACATTAAGTATACATTGTTGCCTTCAATTGTTTATATATAAAAGTAGAGTTATGTTTGTTGTAAGACTTGTTGAACAAATCAAGACTCTTTTAATTTGAATATATTTTATCTTAAACTGACAAAACTTAACTAAATTTGCTCAATGTAGATGAGAAAAATTATAATCATACAAATTTAAAGGTAAAGCTAGAAATAAAATAGAAGATATATTTTGGCAAAGAATTGTCACCTAATAGATTTAGAGTCATATGAGATATAATTGGTAAGGATATTATCTACCTAATTTAAGTTTAGAGTTTTAAGCAAAATCAAAATTAACTAAGTTTGAATAGGATCCTATTCCACTAGGGATATTAAAGTAATCTTTTTATAATAGTAAGGGTTTTTATGCCTAAAATAGTGGGAATAATCAAAAATTTTATTAGGATTTATGCCTTAAACTAATATTCTCTCTTTTATTTAATTTTGATTTTTAGATGAAATGAGTAGTAATTTGTTTCTAAGGAGCATCATGGATGCTCATATTATAAGCTTATATCTCAAGGAGTTATTTAGTGCACAAAGTAGGAAGAAAAGGTAAGAGACTTCAAGAGCATTATATCAGTAGAAGATAATAGAAGGATCTATAATAGAGTACATGTATTGAAGATGATTGACTATGTTAAAAACTTAGGCCAATTGAGTTTTGTTATGTACCATGAGTTAAGAATTAATTTATTTTTTACAATCTCTTACCCCGAGCTTTTCATAGTTTACCTTGAATAACATGAATCAAAAGCATGTGACATTGCCAAAATTATTGAGTGTGCTTAAGGATATAAAAGGGAGCCTTAAGAAGGAACCCATTATATTTTTTTTAAGAATTCTTTCAAGTAGCAACAAAAAGCAATTAAGAGCAAGAAACAAAAGACTTCTACTAAAGTAGAAAAGCCAACTAATTTAGTTTAAGAAGAACAATAACAAAGGCACTTATTTTCACTATGCAATCAATAAATATTAGAAAAGGAATTATAAAACTATTTTTGCTAGCTTAAAAGATAAGAAACTTAAGATAACTTCATATTTAGGTATGTCTATGATTTAAATTAAGGTTTCTACTTCGATTCCATAGTTTTGAGTATTGGATATTAGATGTAGACCTCACATTTATAATAATGCGAAGATGCTAACAAGGAGTTGGTCTTTAAGGAAAAGCGAAGTGGACCTAGAAGTTGACAATTAAGAAAGGGTTGTTGCGTTAGCTATAGGAACTTGTACTTTAGCTTTGCCTTTTGACATTGTACTAGAACTAAATAACTGTTATTATATTCCAATGATTACTTTAAAATTATTTTCATTTCTTAATTTTATATGAATGGATTTGTCTTTATTATTAGAAACAAAACTTGTTCTTTTTACAAAGATGATATCTATTATAGTCTGGGCTACTTAGAAATGATTTATATGAGTTATATCTTTAAAGGTCAATCTTAACATAAATAGTAAGAAATGAAAATTAAATGACCAAAATATATCTTATTTATAGGATTATAGGTTAAACTATACCAATAAAATTAAAATCATACATAATGAAGGATATCTAGATCCTTTGATTGTAAATCAAATAAAACTTATGAATTTTTTGATAGTTCAAATAATCAGACTACCCTTTAGTAGAAAGGAAGAATGTACCAATAAGTTACTAGAGATTATACATTATTATATATATGGCCTTATGTCTACTTGCATTACAGTTAGGTACTTATCGTTTATTATATTTATAGATGATCATTACAAATATAGTGATGTGTATTTAATGAAACAAAATTTTGTATCATTTGAAAGGTTTAAAGAATTGAGACTTAAGGTTGAGAAATAAATTAATAAAATTATTAAAGAATTCAGATTAGATCGAGGCAAAGAGTAATTAGACTATAAGTTTCTTAATTATTTAAGAGATAATAAGATTTTCTCATAATAAACTCTACTTAGAACTTCAAAACACAATTGAATGTTGAAGAGGAGAAAATATATTCTATTAGATATCATACATTCCATAATGACTCAAGGAAACCTTCCTATTTCCTTTTGAGGATAAGCCTTTAAAACTACTGAATGAGTTATGCAAAACTTCTAAGTAAAGTTTCACCCAAAACGTTTAAAAAACTTCATATAAGATATGAATGGTAGTAGAAAAAATTGTCATACCTAAAGATTTAAGGTTATGATGCTTATATGAATTGTGTAATACCTGATAAGTTTTAAGTTAAATTAGATAAATATAAATTTGTGAGGTAGTTAAAAGAGAGTATCAGATATTAGTTTTGTCAAACTTTTGAGTAAAATATATTTCTCTCAAGATATACTATGTTCTTAGATAGAGAATTCATTCTCAAGATAAGTAATAGTAGTAAGATAGAACTTAAAGAAGTTAAAGAACCACAAATGCACATTCAGATGGAATAAGAGCCTTAAGTTGATACATATGAAGTACAACTAAGGGTTTAAGAAATGTATAGTCCTTAACAGTGATAGGATATATTGTCCTCCAAAGGAAAAGATAATGTATTGCTTATGGATGTCGTGACTATTATTTTAAAGAAATAATGTCTGACATTGATTCTTTAAAATGATATGAATCCATTAGGTCTAAAATGGAATCCATTTATGTTAACTAAGTATGGACATTAGCAAATGCAAATGATGAGATTGTACTTATTAGATACAAGTGAGTTTTTAAGAGAAAATTTTATCTAGATGGTAATGTACATGCGTATAAAGCAAAGTTAGTGGATAACGGTTATAAAAAAATAAGGAATTGATTTTGATGAAATATTTTTACTAGTAGAAATGCTTAATTCTTTAAAGATCTTATTGACTATAACCATATACATTTGATAAGATAATCAAAGGGTTTGAATTTATCAAAAATATAGACGAAACTTGAGTCTATAAAAAGGTTTGTGGGAGTGGAGTCAACTTCCTAGTGTTATATATGGATGACTTATTACTAATGTGAAATGATATGTTGATGCTCTGTTCTATAAGGATTTGGCTATCTCAGAGTTTCTCTATAAAGGATATGGAAAAATCAACATATATTCTAGGAATAAGGATCTACAAAGAAAAAAAAAAGGTTGCTTAGTTTATCTCAATCCTTGTATATAAACCTTTTCAAAAAAAAATCCTTGTATATAAACAATATGTTAAAAGTTTTAGCATTAAAAATTCTAAGAAACGATTCTTACCTATATTATATGATATTTCTCTATTGAAGAGTACGTTTAAAGACACAAAAAGAAAGAAATATAATCAAAATTTATTCCATTTACTTCAACTATTAGATCCATCATTTATATGCTGCTATTTATAAGATCTTATGTTCTTTATAATTTGGGGATAACAAGTACATTTTAAGTCAATCCTGGTAATGATCACTAGATGGTTGCTAAAAAAAACTCAAACTACTTTAGAAGAACTAAATATATTTTCTTGGTCTGTAAAGGATTTGAATTAATAGTTCAAGGATGTTTAGATGGTAGGTTTCAGTTTAATCATGACAATAACATATCAAAATCATGGTATAACTTTCACTAAATAATGGTGCAATAAAGTAAAAGATTTTCAAACAACTAAGCATTTTTTTATTATACGACTGAGGTAAAATACATTTTAGTTTTTGAGACATCAAAGGAAGTTATTTGAATTAAGAAATTATAACCAAACTTAGAGTAATTCCTATTGTTATTGAGTCAATAGAGTTGTACTATGATAATAATAATAATGTTGCACATCAAAAGAACCTAGGTCTCTTTAATAATCTATATACTCAAAAAGTTTCACTTAATTAGGGAGATAACAGAGTAGAAAGACATTATATTAGAGAAAATACCCACTAAAGACAATTTTGCCAACCCTCTCATTAAGTTATTGTCTCAAAAGATTTATGATTAAAATAGAGATGGATATGGTATCAGATACGTCGATGATTTACTTAGTGTAAGTGAAAGATTGTTAGTTTATGCCTTCGTAACTAGTTATGCAATTAATTTATGAAAGTATTAATCTATTTAATAAAATATTCTTTATCTTTATATATTTTGTTGATCATATTTAGCGCTTATAGCTATTAGAATAGTCAATAAAATTATGACGAAATCTTAATTATGAGATTCAACTTGATTAGGTATTATTCCAAGTTATAGTTTTATTAAGACATGATATGATGGAACTGTAAAACTAGAATATGTTATATTCTTTCTTATAAAAAAAGTAATTGATCTCATAAATTAAAGTATAAAGATACTTAAAGAATTGTGTTTGTATTTACTAGAGAATAAGTTAACTGAACTGACCTGATTTTGAAGATTCAAGATGAAACATTACTTATTTTTTTACGGATGTCCTGGTTATTATGTGTTGATGCTACTATAATATATTCTATTTGGAGTAACTTAATCGATAGTACTTAGATATAATATAAATTATATAGAGATAATTAAGTAAGTTGATAAAGAATTCGTTAACCTAAAGTAATTAAGGATGAAATTATAATATTCTTAATTTAAAATGATTTAGGAACTTTTTAGGCAGCAGAAATAAAATTTTAAAAATTTGTTTTCAAATATCATTTATATATAAATTAATTTCTAATTAGCTAGAATGAATATGATTGAATTTAAATAGATGAACAATTATTTCATAATTTATGCAATTGGAACATAAGATGATAAAATGATTAAATTATAAGTAAATTAAGTTAAATTACTTTGGCATTCATAATATTTAGGTGATCATAATATGTTGTTAGACATTAATCGTGATCTATGGTTATAAATTGTCCAATTAGAAAATTAAAAATAAATTAAAAGGAGATTTAATGGATCTAATTATAATTATGAATTACTAATTAAATTTATAATTATTACCAACATATTAGGAACCTAGGGAGTAATATGGAACAATTAAAGAGAGAAAATTAACTAAGGTGAAATCAAGAATGAAGTTTAAGAAATTTCAATGATCAAATATGTGATATTTGATTTTATTTAAATTAAAATCTAATTATAACAAGAGTTATAATTTAACTTTAAGTAGATTTTAAAAGAAACTATTATCTTTCTCTACTAAAAGGAAAAGGTACTAAAAGAGCCAACACTCATATCAATCTTCTTAAAATTTATGTTCTCTTCTTTTACTCTATGGATATTATTAAAGTTGAACAATTTTATTGAAGAAGAAAAAGTTTTGCATAATACTCAAATCATATTTGTGTTTAACCCTTTTATTCTTAATTCTTATTTCAAGTTATTAAATTAAAGTGATCTTTCGAGAAATTATAAAAAATTAACATTCTTAATTTGATCATGATTAATTTCCAAACAATTGCCTCTTATTTCAACCATTTAGTCAATACTTCTTCCAAACTTCACGCTGTTAAGATATTTATGTTTATTTAATAGGCCCTAAAAATAGTATAACTTTCATGTCTACACCTTTTCACTACACTACCTACTTTGTCAATGCTTTTATTATGGTTATGACTATAGTCTATGGCAACTTTCTTTTCCTATCTCACTTTTTAATTTATAACTTCACTATCATTTGTGTTGATTTATGCCTTACAGCCAATTAATTGGTTATAGTCTTGTGATATAATTATTTAAAGTCATTCTTTATCTTATACATTTTTGTTTAATTAACTAATGTATAAGATAAATATCTAGGATAAATTTGCATTGCAAGTAAAATTATAATGACATCATAATTATAAAATTTATATTGCATTTATGTCTTATCTTTAAATTGTTCATGGTCATTTTCTATTGAGATTGGACTTTAATAGAGTGCAAAGACTAACATACATTATATTTCTTCCTTATAAAAGAAGTATATAAACTAAAGTATGGAGATGCTTAAGTAAACAAATATGTTCTTTTTAGAGAACAAGTTTACAAAATTGACTCAACATAAAAATTTCAATTTGAAACATTACTTTTATGTCTATGAAAATTCTCATTATGATGATTATATAATCGATCATTTGACGTGAGATCTTCAAAGTATCTCATATAAGATTCATTATGTTTTGATACTACTTATGACCTATCTTTGTTAAGGATAACTTAATCGATAGTCATTGAATATAATAAGAACGATATGGAGGTAGTTGAGTGATCAATATAACATTTATCATCCTGAATTGATTAGGAAGAATTTTCCTTTGTTCTCAATTGGTATTGATTAGAGAAATCCTTAGCTAAGGTAAAATGATATTTTGGAAATAGTTTTCAAATGTTATTAATAAAATGAATTACTAATGATAGAGAACTAATATGATTAGATTCAAGTAGAGTAGACATTAATTTCATACTCTATATTTATTCAAACATTTTGTGATGAAAGAATTGAATTATATATATAAAAAATCATGCATGGAAAGGTTAGTCAAATCACTTTGACATTTTTAACACTTAAATAGTCATGATGGGTTGCCAGACATAAATCTTAAACTATGAATATAAATTGCTTAATTAGAGAATTAAAGATAAATTGAAGGAGTTTAATCTATCTAATCCTAAATATGATTTAGGGTTATAATTTATACCCATATGTTTTAGAAACTAATGGGTCACATACAAAAATCAGTTAAAGAAATAAAAAGATAAATTAATCAAATCGTACTTAATCATAAAGATTAAAAAATTAAATGTTAAATATGAGCTATTTAACAAATAAAGATCAATATGAGATATTGGATCTCATTTGGTCCCTATTGATATTTAATTATATTTAAATATAATTTTAACTAAACATTAATTGAAACTAGAATTATATTTAAAATAAATTATCACAAGGTCTAGGTCTTATTATAAATAGGTATAAGCTTTAAAAGAGTTAGTACTTCTTGTTGCCCCTTTTCTATACCACTTATAAGAGTTTTCTTAACTTATTTGTGTGGATACTGTTAGAGACTAATGTATAGCTATAGTGGTTATAATGAGCCATTTTTAGGAATTGGTTATGGAGAAACTACAATAAAAAGGAAGCAATACAATAAGGTACAACTTATGTTTATATTTTATTATGTTCATGCATCAATTGTGTTATAGAATTTAAAGTGATCTAGATTTTAAGATATTATACAATAAAAAGTTTCATGTTATCTAGCATGTGTTATATTTCTTCCTTATAATGAAAATAGTTGATTTCATAAACTAGAGTATAAAGATACTTAAACAAATATATATGTATTTGTTAGAGAACGAGTTTGGTAAGCTAAATATGATAATGTCATTTGAAACATTACTTATATTTCTATAAAAATTATCATTATCATGATTGTATAAGTGATCTTTTAATATGAGATCTTCAAAGTATATCTTATAGGGATTTCTATATTTTAGTATTATTTATGAACTATCTTTATTAATGGTAGCTTGTCATTAGATATAGCATAAACTATATGAAGGTAATTAAGTAATCAATGTAGGATTAATCACCTTAGAGTGATTAAGAAGAATGTTCTGTTGTTCTTAATTAGTATTGATTAGAAAAATCCTTGGCCAAGGTAGAATGACACATTGAAAATAATTTTCATATGTCATTAAGAGAATAAATTACTAATGATGGAGAACTAATACGATTATATTCAAAAGTATATATTAATTTCATACTCTATATTTAATTGAAACATTATATGATGAAAAAATTATAAAAAAAGATTAGTCAAAATCATTTTAACATTCCTAATATTTGGGTGGTCATAATGTGCTTTTAGATATCAATCTTGTTCTTTTGGATGTAAAATGTTTAATTTGAAAATTTAAGATAAACTTAAGGAGTTTAATTTATGTAACCTTAAATACGATTTATGATTATAATTTATATTCATTGTCAACATATTTAGGAACTAATGGATCATACACAAAGAACGATTGAAGAGAGAAAAAGGTAATTTAATCAAATTAGACTTGATTATAAAGCTTGAGAAACTTTAAACTTTAAATATGATATATTTAATAAATAAGAACCAATATGAAATATTGAATCTTATTTAGATTCAATTGATATTTATTCAGAATTAATTATAATTCTATTTAAAGGCTAATTGATATTAGAATTATATGTTTCAACTAAATTAGTAAAAGGTCTAAGTCCTGTTATAAATAGGTGTAAACCCTAAAGTAGCTAATACTTGTTGCTTACCCCTCTCTATATCACTTTTAGAGTTCTTTCAATTTGTTCGTTTAGATACAGTTAAAGACTGAACACATGTGCATCTATGATGGTTACGATAAGCTAGGTTCACAAATGGTTTGGAGAAAATTGTAAGAAAATAATCAAGCTTTATAATAATGAATGATTTAAGTTTATAGTTTACTATGTTCATGCATAAACCATGTTAAAGAATTTAAAGTGATATTAAATATCAAGAAATCAAATAAAAAAGTTTCATATTTTTGTGCTTAGGATTGTATCCTACCTTAATTTTCCAACAATATATTTATTTTTATTTGAGATTTTTTAATTTTGAAACTTCTTTAAAGAAATAGTGGCGAAGGAGTTTGGTTATAAACTAGAGCTTTATGTTATTTATTATAAATGAATAAAATTTTTTAATTTGATAAATAATTTGAAGCAAAAGGTATAAATTGTTCCCTAACATTTTCTAAAAAGTCTAAGTTAATCTCTACTATTATCTATAACATTATGTTACACCTTAATGTTTTTAAAATAGTAATGATAGAACTTTAGATTCTAAAAAAGTTAAGTTTTGCAGATTTTATTATATGGGTCATCAATTTAGAATATGTGATGTCACAACTAGATAATGTGAATCAATTAACGTAATCTTAAAAATGATTTTTTTAAACATTAGTTAAATGTATGATTTTCACATTAACATTTCACAAAAGTCTAAATAAGTTATTATTATTATTTCTATCACCACTTTTTCACTCTATTCAGGGTTAATGAGTATTATTTTAGTAATGTTATGGTGCAATGTCTTTAACCAGAGTTGATCGTTTCGGATATCCTTGTTAGAATATTCATTATTGACTAAACATAAAAATATTAAAGGGTTTATAAGTGGTAAGGGTCAACTATCCAAATGACTAGTTCTAGTCATTTTAGCAATGGTTGACCCAAGCCCAATTCTTATTAATGGGCTCTACAGTCTACCCATATTAAAAAATCTAATATGGTATCAGAGTAGGTTTGGTTCGGATTATTAATTTCCCGATTGTCCGTCTGGATGTTCAGACCCAGCGGCCCGGTCCGGTTACTACTGCATTTATTTCAAGTGACAACTAGATGTCCAGTCCCAGTTGCACTTGAGGGAGAGTGTTAGAGTATCTCATATTAACTAAACATGAAAATGTTAAAGGGTTTATAAGTGGTAAGGGTCAACTATCCAAATGACTAGTTTTAGTTATTTTGGCAATGGTTAACCCAAGCCCAATTCTTGTTAATGGGCTCTACACTATACCCATATTAAAAATTCTACTATAGTATCAGAGTAGGTTTGGTTCGGATTATTAATTTCCCAGTTGTCCGTTGGATGTCCAGACCCAGCGGCTCGGTCCAGTTACTACTGCATTTATTTCAAGTGACAACTAGATGTCCAGTCCCAGTTGTACTTGAGGGAGAGTGTTAGAGTATTCCATATTGACTAAATATGAAAATATTAAAGGGTTTATAAGTAGTAAGAGTCAACTATCCAAATGACTAGTTTTAATCATTTTGACAATAGTTGACCCAAGCTCAATTCTTGTTGATGGACTCTACACTCTACCCATATTAAAAATTCTAATATTCCTTAAGGACATTGGTAAACAAATGAAAGAAAGAGAGCACATTCGAGAGATCTTGTAGTATGCTGTTCGGTTTCCTTTCATTCATTTGCTTTTCTTTGTCACTCGTTTTCTTTTAGGACAAGCTTTCAGTATTAGTTTTTTTTTTCTCATGAATAATGGTTCTCTCGAAACTTTGTCGTTAAAAGGTTTATATAAAGAGAAATTGCATCACATACAAAAGAAGTCGGCTTTAAAGGGAGAGGAATATTACGATATTTGTATTCCATTTCTTTTTACAATTTAGTTATACTCTAATTAAAGCCTGAAACAAATCTTAATAACATGACAAATCATAATGTTGTCTTGGACATGCATACGAATGCTTTCTAATTTGGAGATAATGTTAATATCTCCAAATTAACATGTTGAGGGTGGTTAACATGTACAACAACCTACAATTCCCTAATGGATATTATATATGTACATAATAAATATAGACCGGCAGTGCCTTTCATACTCTCCCTTAAGTCTAGAAACTAAAGATCAAATAACAGCAATAAATTAGATGGTAAAAGGCGTAGCAAGTAACCAGATCCATTACATGTTTGAATCATGATATACAACGTAAATATCTGTAGTATATTTGACTTGAGAAAAGGGGTATATATGCAGTCCTTGAAAAGAAACAGCAGAATGACGATGGTGACTAGTGGACCATGGTGTTGATGGCGAAGTAATATAGGGACCATAAAGCCATGACTGGGAAAGAGAACATTTTCTAGAACGAATTGTACTGGCATATGCTATTTCTCCTCTTTGGCATATCCAATATCAGGTGCGAATCATGCTCTATAAAAAGGATTTTACTACTCTCACTGTAGCATACTCAAGAAGCTGTGTGTTTGTGACAACAAAGGCAATAGTGTGGTTAATGAATTACGGGGCGACTCTACTTTGGCAAAGAGAATACACGCAAATATTATTACAAAGCAGATTTCTTACTTTGCCAAAGGAGAATTGCCCTGCAATTCAATCACACAACCACCTACTCAATTTATATTTCTGTCAGGTTGTTAAAATGTTTTGGGTTATTGAAATGCATGGAAGTCATCTTATATCTCTCTTGCTGTGAAGTTTAACGCGTTCCGTGATTTAGCAGGTAATCCATATGATTGTTTACTTTGAGCTTACATGGTGTATCAAGAAGGACTGGCAATCTCTACGTAGTTCCATCCTATGTTGTTCAACAGAACGTTAATTAGCATGCATGCTTCTTGTGTGTCTGGAAAAAGCCTCGATGTTGCATGGAGCAGCTAAAGGTAATTCCGTCTGTGAAACTGAATTATGAAAAGGTAGGTAATTCTAACCAATCTGCAAGTACTATATTGTGTATCAGTTGTCAATCCATGACATAGCGTTAGTGAGTCGGACTGCATCTTGCATCTCCAAACACACTTTTTTGTAATTTATTCGAAAATGGATATATATACATGCATCTGTTACCTTTTACATCTACCAAAATTCACTCTCATAAGCGAAAGAACTAGTTCTACTTTCTTGTAGTGAAATCAGACTCTAATAGTTTTTGCAATCATATTTTAATATCGCGACATAATTACCACTTGTAAACTTTTAAAGTTGTTATGCTGGGTGTTACTCTCTACATATATTTACTATATGCTTCAGTACGGTAGCTGAACTTTTCAGAAAATCAATAAATTGCTTAATGAAGTTTAACAAATACTATTGGCTGCAAAATAGTTCCCTTTCTGTCAACTATCTTGCTATTCCCAGCGACTTGGAAAATCCTCGCATGAAAATTAAGAGGTATCCTTTAACTCAGTTAAAAACCAAGAATACCTCTCAACTCCAGAGTTAACACAGTGATACAAGCTGGTAACCGGGGCCGTGAAGTCAGAAGTGCTAGTAGATTGAATCCTTACTTTCCTAACTATCAACCTTGTATAAGGGAGGATGACAAACCTATATGGCTAGCTGACAGCTCTTACAACATCACCAATTCCTCTTACTTTAAGCTATGGAAAAAATCTTTAATGGCTAAAACCTCATTTATTTCCTAGATTGCAGCTAAGCACAGACTGGCCACCAAAGACAGAATCCATACAACTAATGATGGACTGTGTACTCTTTGTCAGTCAGCTTCAGAGACAACTTAGAGACTAGGGACAGATAGTTACTCCCTTACAACTTCACTCATCAATTACCGTATTTTTTCAATTTAGAGAGAACGGAATTATAATTTTCAGAGGCCAAGCTTTGGAGAAGAATGTTGTTGTTCATAATACCATTTGCTGGACCAAAGAAATTCTTTGTGCTCACAAAGTTCATCTGAATGCTAGCTCCTCCATAAGGATTATATAGCATATGTGAAAACAGGACCCCTGAAAGAGTTGTTAAGTATATTGGAGAAGTAATGCTTTGTATATAGCCATGTTGGGCTTAAAAATAATATTTTAATTAAAAAAAACTATCTTGCTCTTCCCTTAAGCATCAACACTTCAAGTTATAAAATGTGGAATGAAGTGGTCAACTTTTTAAAAAAACTTATTCA
>JANQAP020000057.1:125993-136343 GCA_026874005.2 Erythroxylum coriaceum
AGAATTCTATAAGAACAACAATGACAACAAAGGAAAAGGAAGAGTATGGCAACTTCGAAGGTGGAAACAACACAGTTGCAGTAATGGAAAAGGAAGGAAAGAGAATTCCCTCCTTGCAAATACTCCAGAGAACTAATCACAATGAGTTTTACTGCTGGATGAATTGAGGGATATCCAATGCAGAAAGTACAAGCAATTTGGTCATTGTCAAAAGTATTTTAAGCCCAAAATTGAGGCCCAAAATTGAGTAAAAGTTGCAAACAACACCGAGTTACAAAACACAAATTAATTTGGTTACTAGACACAGGATACACCAATCGCATGACACCAAACCAAGAATTGTAAAAAAATCCTTGACAGAGCCTATATATCAAAGGTCAAAATTGGATATGGAAGCTACATGAAGGTGAAAGGAAGAGGTACCTCACTATTTAGATTCTAACATATATAAAACTGCTCACTGATGTTTTTTCTGTACCTGAAGTAGTTGAAACCTCCTTAGTACTGGTCAACTTATTTAATTTGGTTATGGACTCAATTTTCATGATGGAGTGTGTGATGTGAAGAATAGAAAAGATGAATTGCTTTTGACTGTTAAGATGGTTGCTAGAAGCTTTAAATTAGACTTCAATTCTACTTGTTTTCCTGTTATTGATAATGAATATACATCGAAACAATTTATGATCTATCTTAAAAGGGAAGGATTTAAACATCTATTAACTGTTCGATACACTTCAACAACAAAGTGCAGTTAGTGAGAGGAGAACTTAAAAGAGGTAAACTAGATCAGAAATCAAGCATAATGTGTAAAGATTTTTTCTTGGTTGGAAATTAACGATATTATGATTGCGAAAGATGTTAAAGTTACAAAGGGAGCAATTTGGAATTGAAATGAGTCCAAAATTGAGAAGTTGTAATCAAAGAATCTGATTGAGAATGTTCATCAACAGAACATTGATGATATGCCAGTGAGACTCTAGATTATTGACAGATGCAATTTAGCAACCTTGAAGCAATTAGTGTAACGATCCTCAAGTCCATATCAAATTTGTAGAATTTTTTTTCTCTTTCGCATGACCAAGATGCACCAAGTTTCTAATAGTGAACAAACATACTGCAATTTCAGTAAGAAGTTCGTTGTCAAAGTTCCATTTGTTCTAACTTTTAACATCCTAAATTTTGTTGCTAATCAGAAGAATAAAATATGTAGATAAAAAATTGAACACTGAATAACAAGCTTGCAAGTACAATTAGGTAATCCAGGAAAGCATGGAAAGTGGCATAGATAATGTCGATGCATACCATTCGCATTCTTCTGTATATTTCTTCCTGAGCTGGTGGTGACACTATATGTGTATGTTGATAAGAGACAAAGGATACAAGGAGATAGGTAATGAAGAGAACTATTGCAGTTAATTGCTGAGCAAATCTCCCTTGGCAAATCTGCCACCAATTTTCCCTATTGCGGCTGATCTGCCAAAGAAGACTTGTTCAGTAACTGACCTGCATAACATAAATTTAATCTTTAAGGCATTAAAATCATTCTACTTATAGGGTGAAGCTTTGGGATGATGCAGAGGTACTTCGACATGATATAAAGATATGTGAGCTGTCCACATTCTCACTATGTTAACATTTTGGTTTTATTCTATTATCCTCAAGGCGCAATCATACAAGAATTTCATGTCTTGGCATCGACATATAAAAGGTATCTTATCTTTCTTAGTTGTTGTATAGATAGCCTCAATACCTTTGCAACTTTCGTAACTGGTAAACATTTTCTTCGAAGAATAGTAAGATCTTCCGTACATGAATACCGTATTGTGTGACAACATTTGGTTTATTGAACATGTTAGTCATGCCATGTGAAAGTTTGAGGTTAGACAGGGAAATCCCTTAGATATTGTTCGATATGTGTGGTCCTTAGATTTTAGAAGGCAAACAACTATTACCAGATCAGTAATTGAGAGGAATTGCTTGTCAGAATATGGAAAAAGGATCATGAAAGGAGACTCAAGACAGCTTGTAACAGCATCAGTTCTATGGGCATCAAGATAAGGAAGATCCACTAGAATGTGCTTCCATACGGTAAACGGTCTGTTTTCCTAAAATCCTATCTTACTTGTAGCACTGGGTGTACCAAATGTGGTTCATGCGATTGAAGAAAATCAGCTTAGAGAAACGTTATCTTCATTCCTTAAGCTCTATATGTAGTGCATGAAAAAAGTAGTTGAAAGGAAACCTCTATCAAGCAAATAGGGGACCCTGATGTCAACGTTATAAGTGAAAGAACAAGGTATAAGTGAAAGAACAAGGTTTAAAGGAACGATCCTGGGCATATATATACCTATCAGCTTAGACATAATATCCACTGTGTACGAATAGTGGATGATTGATATGCAACAATTTAAGTTCGAACCTTGGGGATGATGGTACGTGGGCAAAGAGGTGACAAGCGTGGTGAAGAGTAATAGTGCAATTCTAGTTCGCTACTTCACCGCCCAAGGAGAATTGGCCTGCCATTCCACTGCACTGCAGTTCTACTTCCACAAGGCCAATGGTTCCGACTATAATACACTTCGCACAGTACGTGTAGGTCTTTGCATGTCTAATTTGTTTTCTTCCTGACACCTCGTATAAAAGATTCGGGCATTATCAGAGAAAACCAGGGGCTAATGTTGTGGACCGTCAATCTGTTACGAGTCCCATGTCGGGGAGGCGTGGTTCTAGAACAGGCCTTATAAGACCTTTGGCTCTCCCTCCCTTCAAGCTAGCTTTTGAGGTGTGGTTCTCCCAAGGTGACTTATACTCGTAACACTGGTGCTTTCATTGAGAAAGCTGGCCACCGGAAAGGGCTACCAACGGAAGGGAGCTGACCAACGGAGGGGCTGACCGTGAACTGAAACGAGTGAAGCGTCGCTGAGT
The DNA here is from genome assembly GCA_026874005.2 of Erythroxylum coriaceum. Taxonomy (NCBI): domain Eukaryota; kingdom Viridiplantae; phylum Streptophyta; class Magnoliopsida; order Malpighiales; family Erythroxylaceae; genus Erythroxylum; species Erythroxylum coriaceum. The sequence continues at coordinate 128,919 of JANQAP020000057.1, forward strand.
GAAGCACCGTGGAGTGAGAGCCGTCGGGACGTCGGCTTCCAAAGAGGGAAACAATGTTACGAGTCCCATATCGGGGAGGCGTGGTTCTAGAACAGGCCTTATAAGGTCTTGGGTTCTTCCTCCCTTCAAGCTAGCTTTTAGGGTGTGGTTCTCTCAAAGTGACTTATACTCGTAACACAATCCCTTAGCGGATGATTGTTTCCGAGCAATTTTCCCAAGTCATGGTTTGATCATCTTTTGGCCATAAAGGGGTTGCGTGTGCAAAATCAACTTGAGCAACTTCCTTCTTATTACTGACTTAGCATTCTGTTATCTTCAATAGAATGAATTTCCACTGTTGATTAATATATCACATTTGTCCACTGATCATCAACTTCTAGAAGACCACATAAACAATCTAGATATGCATTTACACTATGTGCAGTAACTAGTGAGAAGATACTCATTTGGCGTTAATGTTCAGAATTTTAGATGCTATTAACCATAACCCAATCTAAACAATCTAAATGCTGTTGAAGTATCAAATGTTAAATCTTAGAAGGTAATATCAAAATGAGATCAAATTCACTCGAGATGATGCATACCTTTGCTAGAACCTGATATTTTCCCCCAAGAAAACGAGGAAATTGGTTTGATATGTAGTGAGTTCAATCGACACAGAATTAATATCTGCAACTTTTCTTCTCTCCATTTCGCAGTTATGATGCAGAATGTTTTTGGGAAATTGAAGAAAATTCATTCCAAAGAAGTAAATAGTACAAATCCAAAAGAATAACAATTCAGACAAAGCTACAGTAGCAAGTTTACCAAAGTTTTGACCCAGAATTTTGTTAGGCTGTGACAAGTTACTCTTCTTGTGTTGTTTATGTATCTGTTGACCAATTTCACAAGTTTTGAGTTAAATCTATGACAATATTCGATGTTTTCTGACATTCATAAACTAATGAAAATAAAACCCTATGGTTCTTGGGGTTACAAGAATTACAACTTCCTTAAAATAAAAGAGCTTGAACAAATTTGAGAAATTGTTGAATGTTTCATATAATATCTTGCAATTACTAAGTGACAAATAAAGCAAAAAAATATCTCTTCTTTTCTTCAACTCACATTTCTCATGATCAGAGAATTACAAATTTAAGCCCTTTTAACCGATTCTTAGGTTAGTTTGCTCAATGCATTGGTCTAATAAACACAGAAAATCTGACATTATGCCCCTGCTTGTAAGATCAAGAAAAAAAATTACACGAATACTTGGTTGCCTACTCTGCAGTTAAAATTTAAGGCCAAATTGGATACTCAGCTATTCGATGGTTCTTGTTTGGTGATTAAAGCATATGCATTAAGGAGATCAAAAGCTCGCTTGTGTAGACAGCGTTGGATTAGAATTTCTTGGATAATTGTGAGCTTTACTTGACTATGATGATTGCAGTGCCTCTTCATGGAAACATTTATACGTCATACACTTTTCATCTAGTAATTTCTTTTATTCGAGTTATATATTGTTTGACTTCCACAACTAGAACAGAACAATTTCTATAGACGTCAGATGTGCTAAAATTCTCACATTCACAAACATAAAAATTTATAGAGGAGATGAAATATAGGTCCCTTTGTATATGAAGTTCTTCTCAGCAGATTCTATACAATATCTCCTTACCTATATACATCACATGTACAAATGGCCTCAGAATCCAGCACGTTATGTGCATCAGATCCCACTAGTTTGCATATCTGAAATACTCAGAAGGCCTTATCTTAGAGTTGAAATGTCATTCAGTCCATGCACTAAACCATCAGTTCCATAAATATAGGCTGCTATATCTTCATCAACTGCCTTTCCATGGTCAATGTTCAACTGCTTAACTGCAGTTAATCTCCGAATATAGACCCGCTCCGATCTGAACTAATTCAAATTAACTAGTGAAAATGATAATAGTTTGGCCTGGAAATCTCTCAAGTACTACAAATGGCTTCTTTTTCTTTCTGTTAATAAATACATCATATGGTGGGGAAAGTTCTCTAGGGAAGAACGATTAGGGTATACCAGCAAGAATTATCTGTAAAGCATCAGACCATGAACTTACCTGCAGGTAAAGCAAAAGACTGACTAATAATAATTACAAACTAACAATGGATATGCCTATACTAGTCGATGCTGATCAAAGTGTAAATACTATTGTTACACAGTCCCTTAAGGTTATCATGAATATGTTGAATGCGGAAAGAATACCAACCCTAGAGTAAAATGTTGTTCGGAGAATAATAGAAATTCAGATTATCAACCCTATACAAAAAATCACTGATGAAAAATAATCAGGACATAAACCACACTGTAAGTTAATCACGTTATAACTCCTGAAGAAAATGAGGATGACCCTTCTCCTTGTGAAGCCATAATGCAGAAATATTGCCGGGCAAATCTCCTTTGGCATGACACACACTAAAAGAATGCACAATATTTTGAAGTGCTTCAAGATGGATGCATGCCAATGGAGGTTTGCCCTGTAATTCAGCTACACTTCTGGTCTGAAAGTCATGGCTTCGAAACCAACTATTTATACCATCTCAGAGGAAGCATATACGATGGAATAATCCCTTCATTGTGTGGTAGAAGATTGTTACAGCAGTATATTCCTTAAATGGAAGCCACTTCCACAAATTGAAGCTTCTTGACAGAATTCGTAACGAAGATTTACTTTGTGAAAGCAAATTTTATTTTGGAATAGAGCATCATATCCAGGTTTTGGTACGAGAAAGAAAAGGAACGTTATCTCCAGAGTAAAGATTACATGTAGTTTTTCTTTCAGTTGATAATTTTAATTTAGTGATCCTTTGGATACTCGTAAAGAATGATAATCTTTTGACTAAATGACTCTACTGACATAAGAAGTGTTGTTAGTTTATGTCTTACAGCTAATTGATTGATTGTAGTTTAATGACAAAATAATTTAAAGACATTCTTTATTTTGTACATGTTTAGATATATATGATAAAATCTATGAGTTAATTATACATTGCAAATAAAATTATAATGAGATTATAATTATAAGTTTTATATTGGATTTATGTATTATTCCTGAATCATTCATAGTTATTGTTCTATTAAGACTGGATATTAATAAAATATAAAAATAGCACACATTATGTTTTTTCTTATGAAAGAATCATAGGCTAAAGTATGGAGATACTTAAATAAATATGTAAGTACTTTTTAGAGAACAATTTGTTGAACAGACCTGATATGAGAAATCCATTTGGAACATTACTTGTATATTTATGGAATTCTCATTGTGTTGATTGTATAAGTAATCTTTTGACTTGAAATCTTTAAAGTTATCTTGTATATGAATTGTTATGATTTGATACTATTTATGACCTATTTAATCATAGGTCATTCAGACGGTAGTCATTGGATATAGCATGAACTATATAGAGGTAATTGTGTGATCAAGATATGGTTCATCACCCTAAAGTAATTAGGGAGCATATTTCGTTGTTCTGAATTAGTATTGATTTAAAAAATCCTTATCTAAGAGAAATGACGCTTTGTAAATAGTTTACAAATGTCATTAATTGAATCAATAGCTAATAATAGAAAACTAATAAGATTGGACTAAAAAAGAGTAGACATTAATTTCATGCTTTATTTATTTGGAACATTGTATGTTGATGAAAAGATTGAATTATACGGAAAAAAATCAAACACGGAAAGGTTAGTCAAAACTACTTTGACATTCCTAAATATTTGCGTGGTCATGATACTTTACTAGACGTCAATCTTGATCTATGATTATAAATTGTTTAATTAGAGAATTAAAGATAAATTGAAAGAAGTTTTAATTTTTCTAATTCTAATTAAGAACTAGAATTAAAATTTATAATCGTTGTCAAAATATTTGGGAATCTAATAGTTTCAGATATAGAATGGGTTTCAGAGAGCAAAGATATTTTACCAAGTTGAACTTGATTGTAAAGTTTGAGAAATCTTATGATTAAATATAAGATATTTAATAAATAACGATCAATATGAGATATTAAATCTTATTTGGGCATAATTAGTATTTAATTAGAATTATTTGTAATTCTAATTAAAGTTTAATTAAAAATAGAATTTAAAATTATTAAAACTTTCAAAACTTATTACAAATAGACTTAAGCTCTAATGAAGTTAACTCTTCTTACTTAACCCTCTCAGAGTTATAAAGTTCTCTCAATCTGTTCTATAGATACGTTAGAGGTCAGACATTTATGTAGTTACAGTAGATGACATGGATTTGTTTCAAAAACTGTTTGTAGGATACGACAAGAAAAAGATCAGGTTTCAGAATAAGATGCGAATTAAGTTTCATACTTTGTTATGATTTATGTGTTAATCTTGTTACAGGATTAAAGTGATATTAGTTTTTGAAAAAATAAAATATGAAAAAATTCATAATTATTCCACTGTGATTGGGATTCGATCTCAGCCCGATTTCCGAATACTAGTATGATATCCACACAAGGCATCTACTTAAAAGTCGATCAAAGAGGGTAGTACCATCAAACACTAAAGTGAAAACTTACAAGCTGTGAAAGATGCTTCACTTAGAAGATGCTGGGGTATGTTCTTGACATGTTTATATTATAGTTGTAAAGAACTCCCCCTTCATGTTTGCCAAGGGTCGCCAACTGGAGTGAAGAGTCGCTTTGAATATGAAAGAACCGAGAAACAGCATTTAGATGCCTCATCTAAGAATGAAACTATTATATGCGATGCATCAAGCGTACCTATTTAGAATGACATGATTTATTTCTCAAGGAAGCACTTAATTTGTGGCGCAGAGTTAATGGCATACCATACAGATATATATACTATAGTAGGGGCGTATACATCCAGATAATTCCTACAATTAGATTCATGTCTTCGCAATCTCACTTGTTCATTAACTACTTAGGGTCATTTTTTGTTATCGCTATATAATATGGAAAAAGTGATGAAGTATTTCAAGGGATACAAATCTTCTTGCTAGAAAAAAATAGAGCATGTAGCAGTCAGGCAACCTTATACTTATTGTGGGCGTCAAAGAACAACTAGAATCCTTGTCCTTTGCATGTAATTCAGAAAGAAGAGCGCAGCTTTTTTAAAAGAGAGTCTCTTGCACATTAAAGATACTTTATAATGGAAGATGCCGAGCATGTTCTACAAACCTTTGTCATTTAGAGGCAAAGACCATCGACATGGTTATCACAAGTCAACAAATGGACCCCAATTGATCTTCTGCACGCAGAAAATTGTAGCAGCTGTTGCCTGGATTGATGGACGAGTGAGTGGTGCATCAATTAAAGCCATGCGTAAAAGGAGATTCTTAGACCGTAAAGCTTAGTCGTACAAAACTTAACACGAACCTGAAGGGCAACAATGTAGTACACAGCTATCACACGAACCTGAAGGGCAACAAAGTGTAGTACACAGCTATCGTGCGTAGATTCTCTTTGTAGAAACTGTAACTTTAACTTTGTTAGAAATGGATACTTTGGTAGATAGTTGTAGTACTTACTATTAACATCATTATCTTTTTTGTTTTAGCTAAGTCCAGAACAATTTTAATTTTCAACAGATAAGTTCATAACTATATGACATTAACATATTTCATTTTAATACTCAACATATTTATTAATGAATCATTATACACTCATGAGGGGTATTGTGATAATTGTTTTGTCAATAACTACCAAAGGTAGTCAAGTTTTTTGAATGTAAAAACGAAAGAATGAAAAATATAGAACTCTCTGCGTGTGTTTCTTCTTCTTCATTGTTTTTTTTCATACGAAGAATAAGAAGAGTAAAAGTTCTACAGAAAAGTTCTTTAACCGGTGGAAATAAAACAATAATCTAAATACTTGATTATTTGTTTTGTATGCATATGTAAAGATCCTGTTTAACATAATCTATCTGATTATGTTTCTTATTAATCTAACATTAGTATCAGAGCATAGTATCAGAGCATAGGTTTGTATTTAAGGTGTCGCGGCCATGACATAATAATGTCACAGCCGTGACAATAGATAGGAATGTCACGGTTGTGACATAAAATTGTCACAACCGTGACATAAAATTGTCACAATGGAAAGGGATGTCACAAGGGTGAGGGAAACATGCATGGGCGTGAGAGAGAAGAAAATGAAGAAGAGAGTCGCGATCGCGACTTTCCTGCAAAGTCACGCACCTTCACTTCAAAATACCATAACTTTCAAACCACAAATTCAAAAATTTCAAACTTGGTGTCATTAAAAAGTTAAAAGAAAGATCTACAACTTTCATGCAGACACTTTTGTCTAATTTTGCTTAGATCAGTGCAGTTTATGCCTTGAAGTTTCATACTACATTTTAACCCTCTATTTTCATTCATCTGCTATCAACATCTATATATATATGTAAAACCAGTAACTACAACCACAAGACCCGAATCCAACATTCAATTCCATACATACTACTTCCAATCTAAACAATTTTACTTAAGACAAATCCATCCCAAAAACCATCACGCAACAAAAATTTTATTTGATAGAACATAATATTTTACATATACATATGAAAATCTCTGCAACATTTTTCTGTCAACTTTCAATAACAGAGTTCTTACACAACTCCATATTACAAATCCCAAAAACCACATCAGTAGAAAATTGTAAAACATATTCATGGATACTCATGCTTGAAATGATTTTAAGTGCCAAAAGTTTCTGAACTACCTAATTAAGTTGCAAATGATAAAAATCCTTGGAGTCTGCCGAATTTTTTGCAAAGATTATTACTGATATGCTTTTTCTTCACCTGAGGAGTGGAAAATAGTGGGGGCAAACTTAAAAGCTCAGTGGATAATACATTTATAGCCAGCGATAACGAGTCACACACAATCATATATATATATCTGAACACATCACCACATAATTCAGTACATATTTTTCATTCAATTATCACTAAATACCATTCAAATATCTTCCATATCCAACAATTCATGATGCAATGCACAACAAAATGGCTCAAGAGAATCCCATAGAACGAAATGGCGAAACTAATGGTTATACTATGAACGAAATGAGTCCATTTTTTAGAGCTCATATGCCACAAGCGGGCAGCCAGGAGAGGGCTTTAAGTCGACGTGCACATGATGAACGAAATGGTATCTCTCTTACCTACATAAACAGATTTCATATGTATACAGATCAAAATCATATTTTTCATGCTTCTAAATTTTTTGTTTTTCCTTAGCATAAAGCAACACAATTATATAAACAAACATAATATAAATTTAGAGAATGTTTTTCCCACATCACAATAAGTCAAGACAACATTTATACATTTTTCCCACATTTACAATGAATCAAAACAAACATTTATAGCATTCATACACACAAATATTTTTGCTCATCATCACAAAACTA
>JANQAP020000057.1:336891-346969 GCA_026874005.2 Erythroxylum coriaceum
GTCAAAAAATAACAGAAAATAGAGAAATAATAACAACACAAGAAATTTACGTGGAAACTCCCAAACCGGAGAAAAACTACGGGCACCGAGAAGAAAATCCACTGTGTGAAAAATTCTTACAATCACACAATTTTTCCTCTCACCCAATATCCCAATACACCCACAAAGAAATACCTAAAACAAATCCTCCAACTCTCACCTCAAAAGAGGAATTTAACTAGAATCAAATTTGTCATACAAAACTTTGACTTTAGATTGGTGCACTAACTAAGGAGGTAACACCCTCCTTATATAGGCAAGAGCCTTGCCCCAATTATTTTTCCTAACCAATATGGGACAAACAAGGAACCAAAACTCAACAAGACACAATTAAAAGGATCATTTTTTCAAGAAAAAAAGTTTCTTAAAATTTTTCCTTAACTATGGAATACAATCAAATTCAAATAAGTAATTTGATAAGTGATGCATATAATAATGAAAGATCTTGTCTATCTATATTTGATTTTCCTATATTGGTATTAAAGCAAGTGTGCATATACATCTTCCAGCATCTATTGTTTAAATTAAAATGAAATAATAGTTGTTGAATTGATAGCAAATTGATCTTTTATCATTATTTTTCTTTATGTCAATAGAAGTAGTAGATTATAGTCAAACTATAAGACTATAGTTTCAACACAAAAGGATAATTGTTAAAGTTATCTCATTATTTATATGCTTGTTATCTTTATCATGTTTTATCTTTAAAGTTTTCATTGTTTTGTTTGAAACACAAGTGGCCAAATGGAGGTTATTAACAGCAAACTTAAGAGAATATTAGAGAAGATGGTTAATAATTCTAGAAAAGATTATACATTGAAGCTTGATGATGCTCTATGGGCATATCAAACTGCCTTCAAGACTTCGATTGGTACAACACCTTTCTGACTTGTTTATGGGAAGGCTTGTCACTTACTTATGGAGTTGGAGCAGAGGGCATATTGGGTGACTAATTCTTTAAATTTCAATTGGAAGTCAGTTGGTGAAAAGAGACTCCTACAATTAAATGAGTTAGAAGAGTTACAATTGAATGCTTATGAGAATGCCAAGTTATATAACGAGAAAGTTAAAAAATGTCATGATTCTCATATCAAGAAAAAGGAGTTTAAAGTTGGAAATGTGGTTTTATTATTCAATTCAAGACTGAAATTGTTTCCAGGAAAGCTTAAGTCGCACTGGAGTGATCATTTCAAATATTGATCTTTAAATTTTGAGAATGATAAAAAGGAAATATTCAAAGTGAATGGACATCGATGCAACCATACTTTAGAGGAGCATATTCACATGAAAGGGAAGTATTATCTTTCCTTTCTTTTGGTTGAAAATAATTGCACCAAAATGGTCAAGCTAGTGACTTTAAAATTAGCACGTTATGTTTTAGTTAGGTTTTGTGTAATTTCGTGCATGATAGTGCATTATTATTTTTATGCTTTTTGTTATATTTTAGAGTGAGTTTGATGATGAATGTTCATAATTTGAATTGTGTTACATGGTTAGGAAAGAATCCAAAAGGTTGCATGAATGCACAATTTTGGAGGAGCAACCCACTGGCACGATCGTGCACAGTTTTCTCCCAAGCCTGCTCATACATCCTATGCACAATATTCAATAACAAGAATGTCTTTCTTCTTTTAAATTAGCAATAAGGAGTTGTGATCAATTTCCATTCAATTTGTTTTTTTCAATTCGATCAAAACTAAGATGTAGTTTTGTAAAATGGAAAATAGAAGTCACGAGGATGCAAAAGTCATATTTATAGATGTAAATTAACTAGGCAGTTGTTGTTTATAAGAAACTATTCTTAACCATACATAACATAGAAATATCAATATGATCATTCACTAATATTTTTGCCTACTCTTTATAACCTTTTTTTCTCCTTTAATGGTAGCATAGGGAAGTGAAACTCCGTCCATAGTTCAGGAAATGTAGTTCTTAGACTCTTATAGAAGAGTGAAACATGCAATTTTACAAGCATGGAGCGAAAACGATAACAATTCTTCTCTGAGGAGACACACCAGGTCTGTTGACATAGGTGAACATTTCAAGGGTAGATGGAACATAGTAGACATTTAATGTCCGCCAATCTTTCACTCATTGTGGGTGTAATGTTTTATCAACTAGCATGCAAATCTTTTGTTCATTAAGTCAAACATTGTCCACTGTGACTCCTGTTCCTATTGTAGGACCCTTGTGGCACCTCTACTTGTATATGTAGAAAAACATAAATACAAATGATAAAGGGAATCATAAAGCAAAACAAGAGGTAAGAGATTTTGATTATGTGAGAGTTGTAACATAAAACCTTTTTGTTTCTTTTGAATATTAGAGATATCTTCCACTGTAGGACACCACAGAAGGTGTTTAAGCCTTTCATGTTCTGCCCCTTTTCCAAATGCCATAAATAGAGAGAGATATTATACAGAGAAAAGTATAAACCACAAGAGAAAGGGACAATAATCGGACAGAACCTTATTTTGATTATTATGATTATAATCAGAGGAAGACAATTGACTCTCTAAGTATGTTTTAATAAGAAATCATGCATTCCATGTCTAGGTATACGTACATAACAATGGGGTTTTACCACCTTTTCTGGGGTGATTTAAAAATTGATTTTGAAGTTGACTTTCTTCATGGAAAATAAATTATAGAACAAGAGCTCCTGATACTGACATGACATGTTCATAACATCAAAGCTGTTGAACCCCACTTTCCGTTCCTGTGTAAGAGCACTAAATATTATAGATTTTGTTTTTATTTATTTTTCTGATTATACACAAATAGGACATTTTATAAATTTCTTCCTCCCACGAAAAACAATTTGATTCTATTTTAATTAACTATTTGATAAAGCCATCTTAATCAAAGTTTTTAGACCTAACTCGGACTTCATAATTAAGTGGAACTTACAACGAAACTCAAATTGCAGTAAAACTTGACTCTTAGTTTTTTCAATTACTCTACACTTTGGAGTTTTAAGGATGTATAAACAAATGCCGACAATTCCAGTCGTGATATTTCATTGACCTTAAAGATATAAATAACTAATACCAGCGTTTTAAAATTGGATTGAAAATATTGATAAGACAAAATATTTAAGATTTAAAAGGTTCAACCGGTATTAAATCGTTATAAAATCAGTTTAAGATTGTATAAAATTAAAGAATTTAAAATATGATTGAAAGAAATTCTGCTTAATTATCTAATAATTTAAAGTTTAATTTAAAAGATTATTAAATGAAAATTAAATAATTTATTTTAGTTTATAAGAATTTATTGATTTACAAAAATTAACTGATTAATTAATAAATTGATAAATTTTCGACGACAAAAGTTATTAAAATAAATTGAACCGAAATTTTAAAAATCAAATCAAAAAATTAAATGATTCAAAATTTACTTAACCGATTGAATTTCTCAAACTGTCCTTTTTCATTAACATAGGATTACAGTTGGAATCCGTGTTTTAGAGGTAGGTCAACCCAAAAGCCATTCTCTTCCTTGTTTCAAACCGAGATTCAACTGTGATGCACAGTGCACTGAATAATTCGAAGTTGTACCACTCATTAATAGTTATTAATCCGCGTATAAGGAACCTACGTTTTGTGCGTTAAGAAGATTCATGCAGTTTTAAAGTACTAATTAAAGAATAACGAAGATTCCTAGCTAGAGGGAGTCAACTATATATTCACGAATTAAGGGTAACAATATTATATATGATCCCGGTTAATTTAATAAGTGTGGTCAACCTTTTATTAGTATTATTTTATATTATTATAAATAATCCAGATCGCCGGTATGCACAGAAAGCTTAACTATTAATTCGATGGATCTCTATTTTAAATATTTGAATAAAAAAATACAAAAAATTCAGAAATATACTGTCTTATTTTTAATTAATAGAGATGTTGTTTACAAAATATGATTTTAAACCAAAATTTGAAAATCACAAATGGGTTTTGAATTTAACACGGAATGATAATTATTATTAGACTTTTTAATTAACGATTTAATATTATCTATTAAATGTTACTGTCATTCCAAGCGTAAACAACATTCTTCATCTCACGAGGCCTTAAAATACTTTCTTCGTATGGTATGTGTTTATTCTTCCTCCTGATGCATTGACAATTTACAAATTACAAAAGTTTTACTAGAATCGGCAGCATATAGATGTGTCACTAACATCATGTGTTACATGCAGCTATACTTTTTAATTTTCAAAGGGTGATGATCGTTGACTTGTCAAGCCGTCACGCCGAAGAATGCAAATTTTATATGTATTTATGGACGTACTCCAATTTGGTTTTAGTTTTCCTTCCATTAGCATATTATATATAGACCTTGTCGACCCTCCAAAAGGACACACACACCGCACTCATTTAAGCCATCGTCTCCCTTTCATTTTCTCTGCTTCAGAACACCAAACCCCTTATACCAATTTCTCTCTTTCTCCACTCCCATGGCTCGTTCATGTGCTGTCTTGGTGCTCATTTTCTTGCTGGCGTTGAGTACCTTTGTGTCAAACGCAGAAGGAAGCAACAGGAAGGTATTAATTACCAGAAGTTCGATGATGGAGATTAATATCAGTCTTCGCTCAATGCTCAAAAAATTGTTTCTTGGTGCTATTGCTAAGAGTAGAGTGCCACCTAGCAACAAGGGTCATGCTACACTTGGTAATGAGAAGCTCTTCAGAATCCACCTGGGCAGAATTGATCGGATTCTACAGTCTGTTCCAAGCCCAGGAGCTGGCCATTAATGAGCTCCACACATTCAATTCCACGTTCTTTTTCATTCCTTGATTCACAGTTTCTTCAAACTCTTTTTTCTTTTTACTTCAAATTAAACACATACGTTTTATAAAAACTGATAGAACTACATTCATTCTACAAAGTTTGTAATTCCGTACGGAACTTGTTCACTATTTACGTGCATCCCTCTATATGACACTAACTTTGAAGTGTAAGAGTTCTGTTTTATGTTCTCTAGCTTTTGTATTCTTCTCTTGTTCTAGTGTTTCATAATAAGCCAATCACCACCGACAGCAGTACGTGCATGCTCTTTATAACGGGAAAAAACAAAGCCTGGAGTTCCAACTGTCTACTAAATAACGGGATAACAAACTGCTAGCCTAATTCCTTGATTCTCGGTTGAGTGTTTATAGTAGTTTTGGTACAAAAGTAGAACCCGAGAATTGCCTACTTCATAGGCGTGCAGCCATCAATATTGACTGTTGACGGGTAGCTTCTTCCTTTTGTACCTTCACGCAAGTACACTTTCATACAATGTCAAGCTTCACGAGAAATTAAATTTCTTAGACCAAATAGTAAATGTAAGTCGAGTTTAATTTAACATATTCGTTGTTGAGAATCAGGAAGTATGAAAACTCCACCAAAATTGAAATCTAAACAGTTGAAAGAAACTTCAAACTTTTCTTATAATTCACCATAAGGTTGGGTATAACTTTTTAAGTGATTTTATATATCCGTATGATGATAGGACCATCTCAGAGAAGGGCCACCGAGTGTTCTATTATGTCGTCACTTTATGTCATGAAGTGTACCCGTTAGCTTCTAGCCTATTGATCATGCTGTAATGGATTCTCCGGCTGAACTGAGGATATTAGGGCACTTGTATGTCTTAAAAGAGATTAGTTGTTACAAGAGAGCTACACATGTAAACTATTGCTGAATACGTGAATCGAATAGCTTAGCTAGAAGAATGACTTCAAACCTATGGGTGGTACATGGCGACACTGATTAAGTCTACTTAATTCATTAGATGCATTGGGATAATTAGATATTTTTGTTTAAAAGGAAGGTGTATTCTATATTTCCATGTTCATTTACTGTTTGGTATACATGTGCATGCAATATGTGTCGTGTTGGACAGACAGCCCAATGGGAAGACGTCATGCAATTAATGTAGACAAAGATTTTTGAACAGTCAATGTTTCATGCAATTTCCTGAGAGCCACCTACAGATAAGTGATATCCCTTTTAAAATAAAATTGTAACAATACAGTTTAGTTTTAACATGAAAGTGAGAGATATAAACGAAGTCATGAGTTTAACAACAGATTCGTCAATGGCCTCGGGCTTTCTGTAGTACACTGAAATGAGACATGTATGTATGGAGCACATTTTGCTACAAAGGATAGATTTTGCAACCATATGCAGCTTTGCCTTCTCTAAGGCAACATAAGGTTCCACACGCTACTCGTGGGGCATGCATTCACATTTTAATTCAACACATACCAAACATTTTGCTTATGTTCACGTGGCTTCGGTCGGTCTTCCATTATGATTTATATGCTACTAAAGTCAAAATTCCTCTTGGAATTAGTCGATCTCTTGACAATTCCTCTTGGACTAAACATTTCCACTTTTCTTTTGCTGAATTCTTGCTTCTAGGAACTTCAATTCACTCTCCTTTAATTGTTCAACCGAATGAGTAACCAGTGAAAAGGAGGTATACATTTAGGTTCAACAATCACCTAATGAATCAACTCAAGAAATACCCTAGTTTTCAGGAAGTGTCAAGAATGGCTGGTTTAAGAACCTTTATGGTTGTCCTATTTTCCTAATTCCTATGAATACTTACTATGATGATCAAGACTGTTACGTATTATTAAAGAAAATAGGATCATCTAACTTTAATAATGTGTACAATTTAGTTCAAGATTCAAAAAAAAAAAATTGATCTAATTTAATCTTACTTTGCTATTAATCTTCAGCATTGATACATTTCTAATGAGTATACAAGCGCAGACCTAATTTATTCAACATCTTTCAGTGTTCTTTGGCACTGTTTATGGAGAACGTTTATAGATTTTCTAGTGTTTCACTTAAGAAAATCTCAAAATATTTAAGTTATCACCATAGACACTCGTGGTAGAAATATGTCCACCAATGATACTAAAACAATCAACTCCCCTGAATCCCTTCGAGCCAATGAACAACCTTAGAACCAAACTGCCAAAATTTTGATATTACAAGAACAATTCAACCAACTATTATAAGAAAGTCTCTTCGATCATTGTCAGAAGGAGCCCCGTCCATACCCTTACAATCAGCACTACCAAAGCAAGTTACATGGGAGACAAGTCCAATAGTTGATAATATTTTGATACTTGATATAATATTGGAACAACTACTAATTATGTTTAATATGGCGATCTTAGATACTTATGATGACATACACATCTTAGTTAATCATATGTATTGGTTTAGTAAATATTTGGACCTATGTAGTGCTTATAATGCCATAAAGTGTAAAGTCTTATACTTCACTATAACTGATATGGATTGATCATGGCTTTGGATCCTATTTCCAACCTTAATTAATAGCTACTTTTCAGCAGTTAGTCACCATATTCATATTGCACTTTTCTATCTATAGGCATAGATCTAGAGATTCTACCTACCTAATATCAAAAACCTAAAGGGTGAAAGAAAGTTTGAGGGATTATCTTTAACACTTCAATTTTTAGACAACTAAATTTTTATATATGGCATAAGCAACCATATCAACCCACTAGCTTATAATAAAGTTGTCAACCCTATAGGGACATAAGCATGATTAACTAAACACGATATCCATTATATGAAGACTTAGATTATTTATAAAGGCTAGAATTAGAGAAGCTTTTAAGGGTTTAAGATTCATCCTTTGCTTAATATGGCCTCTAACACATCATGTCCAACCAATATTTCTTTTAGATGTGAGGAGATTTGACCCAACCTCACGTACGAGTATGTCCCAAATTATACCCCTTCCTGGATATAAGAGTTAAACTTTTAATGAAAAACATGTGGTTATATACAAGCTTGTGTAGGAAAAGTAAGTTGTGAAAATATGATCTCCAATATGGTCGTATTCTAAATTGTATTTATTGACGTTGAAGTTTTGATAATGAATATGGCCTTGAACACGATCGTGTCCTAAGCCTTATTAGTCATTATAACACTAATTACTTTATATTTAGAGAATGTTTCTATTTAATTTTATAAGTTTTTAACATTTTCTTTTATTAATATATACAAGTGATTCATTTTCTTGCTCTTTATCAAACTTTAAACATAGCAATGGATTTTTCTTTATGATATTTTTTGTTAATTCTCTTTATGTATCTAATTTAACATTTTAGGTATGATTCCAACTTGTTCATAAGTTCACTAGGGTTTTATTCTTAATTGAGTTTGCATTTGTTAGTATCAGAGCTTGGCTTTAAATAAGGTGAAGTTGTCCTTTTGTAATTCTTATTATTTTATTCAAATATAACTCTTTGACTAAAATTTAATTTTCCTTTGCTTCTTTTTTGTGCTTTTGCATCTTCGTATTTTTTTTTAAGTTTTCAACAAGAGAAAAATAAAATCCCATTATCACCATATTTAGGGTTTAATTATCTCTTATTATGGAGTTGGAATTTTTTTCTTTGTTTAATTCCTTGTTCCTTCATACTTTATGTGGTGGTGATGCGAAAAAAAATCTCTATTGGCTTCTTAAAAAAAGTGAAGTTACAATTTTCATCAAGAAATTAACCAAATTTTAATTATTGTAAATTTAGTTCAATTGAATGATTGCTAGTTTTTCTTATTATATTCAATTCATTTGTTTCTTACTTAACAAGTGACTTGTTTTATCTTCTTGACCATTAGTTCTTTGGGTTTTAAAATTGTATAAGGTTAGATTCTTTATTTGAGTTTATTTAGTTCTTAAAGAACTTGAGAAGACAACAAAGAGTTGGTAAAGGCAAAAGAGTGTGCAGTTAGCTTCAAAAAAATCTAACTAAAGAGTGAAATGCGAGTGGTATGACATCTTGGAGAGTATACACAAAAGGGAGTGAGTGAGGAATTTTAATTACTAACTATTCTTGTAACTTTTAAATGACTTATAAAGATGTTTCAATATTGAAGTAAGAAACATAACACATGTTCTTTTTGCAGGCTATGCAATAATAATTTGAGAGATTGGACATAAAGCATAATAAGGTGAAAAACATGTTAGCGAGGCAATTCAATCAACTTGCAAAATTGCAAAAGAGATAACAACCTTAAGTTCTTAGAGGAAGCTTACTAAATGTATTCTAACACATTCAATGGAAGTAGTTAAAGAGAATGAGCTTGTAATATTATAGTGGACAAATTTAGGCCTAAGAGGGGAGTTTTATATGTATGGGAGCCTAGAATTTGAGATAATCTAGATAATATAAGATGAAATACCCTCTCGTAAAGGTAGAAATGATAACATATGCTAACATTTGATGATTCTAGTATTGGTAAGGTTGAGTATATTATTAAAGGTGATTTGCTTGCTACCAAGAGAGCATTAAATCTTCAAATCAAGGAGGATGAGTTAAACCAATCAAGGGAGAACATCTTTCAAACTAGATGTCATGTTCATGATAACTTATGTAATATGATTTTTTATGGAAAGGATTATAGTAATGTAACTAGCTATACTCTTATAATGAAGTACAATATGTCTATTGTGAATGCAAGGAAATCGAACTAAACAAGTAGGAATTGGTGTCTTTTTTTCTTGAAAAGTATAGAAATGAGGTATTATATAATATACGAGTTATGCAAATTAGTCACATCTAATTAAAAAAAACTATTTGATGATAAAAATTATTATATGTCAAATGAATACTCTCCTAAACTAAAAAGAGCTTGTGAAGTATCCAAATTTATTCATTTTTTATGGCTATAGAAAATATTGTGATTTATATCTTAATTGAACAAGAATTTAAAATATCCCACTAAGATATATATATATATATATATATATATATATATAACATCCCATTACATATGGGACGGTTAGAATAGTAAATAAGAGTGTTTAGTGAGATGCAAGAGATGCATTTTTACGTTCATGCATAATATGACATACTTATGCAAGTGAATAGTGAACTTTCTGCACATGAATTTAAGTGTACATGCATTCATGAATAGTTCTGGGTATAATTGGATTGAATTGTGAATTTTTGAGAATTTTGAATGTTTCTGCATTGAAAATATTATTGGTTAGT
>JANQAP020000057.1:399202-417533 GCA_026874005.2 Erythroxylum coriaceum
ATACTACAATTAATCTTTGTTTATCTTTGATATCTAAGGAATGATCCGTTCTATAAACTACTTAAATGACACATAGGCTGGAAACCTGTAATGCAGCTCTATTGAGACTTACCGATGAAATATTCCACAAATTTAAGAATCACAGCAAGAAGAGCCTTTCTCGATTCATTGGTGTAAACAACACCACATACCTTTGGTGATGTTATCCCTGTATTCCCTCTGATCATGGTAGCCCGTGTTTTTAATAAATTATAGGTGAAACTCCTAAGTAATGATAAGCCATAAACTCTGAATTATTGTTTTGCTATCTATTTCTCGATAAACATGTTGACACTTTCAATCAACTTTTACAAAGTTGTATATCGTTAACATCTTTTTACGCCTTTCATAATGTATATGCCTCTTAACGGATTAAAGAAAGTGTACGATCACAAACTTACTTAAATAGGCATCAAAAGATCTTAACAACTATTTCTAATAACCTTATTAAACCTCCTTATCACAAACCCAATAAATAATTGGTCCACTTTGATAAAGACTTATTTTTCTTACTGGACTTCAATCTATTTAACTAAATCTTTTGTTGTGCTTATTTACTATCTTTGATAAGAATTAAATTCCATATTTTAACCTTAATTTTATAAAATCTAAAATTAATAATTGTCTAATAGAAATTTTAAAATTCTAACAGCACCTGATGTACAGCTCTTAATTTGTGAGAGCAAGAAACGGAGCAATGGAAGGAAGAGAGAAGCGAACAAGGGAGACTGACAAATGGCAAGGGACGCATTTCAGCTAGAGCCCAACGCATGAACCAACTGGTTCTGCAACTTGACATAGGAGGTGGAGGACCAAATGGAATAGTCTGTTAGATGCAGTGTCTCTCCAAGTTGATGATCTATATAACGGAGTTGGAATGCCATCCTATTCAATTCTTGTTGACTTGCTTTCCAAATTGAAACAAATGAGCTGTTCTAGCTATCAACACTAGATCTTTGAGTCAAACTAAACTTTGATACTCATCAAAGTACCTACATTTATTTCTCCTGCCGTGTTCATTTCTTCACATGGGTGTCTCAACATCTATCCGCCTTCTAATTATTGTTCGGCATTTATGTAAAGGAAGATCGGAAGCTTGTCGAATTCATGTTATTAATTGCGCACCCATGGACTTTAATTTTTGGCTGACAGAATATCACTTGCAATGCAGCAGAACTACAGGATTAAAAGAATGTCCTTACCGAATACAGTAAAATACTCCATCTCAACTCATAGGATGCTCAAACTAAGTGGGTCGAAATTTGAAGCAGGGAAAAGAAGATGGACCTGTGTGTGTTAAGGCCACAGTTGTATGACAGGAGACTTGACAGTGCTTTTTCAGCTAAAATTTAAGGATTGCTTGCAGGCATGCTTATCTCAATAATCTCGTGATCCCTGCAAAAGGAAAAGAGTTGTACCCACCAGTCACCACCCTAACCCTATTGACAGAAGAAATGACATTTTGTGACTGTAAAAATGTTGCAGCTGCGCTACTGAAACAGCTAAAAGCCGCACTATCGACAGAGTTTTTCACCATCAAAGTGTAGCATCCCCTGATTCTAGTCTATAAAGAAGAGGGCTGAAAGAAGTTTTCAATAAGTTTTTAAACAAGCTTATAAACACATAACTTCGTTTCATTCAATAATAACATATTACAAAAAATATACAAAAGACTGATTAAATTCCTCGTAGAAAGAAATAAGAGAACCAAGAAGCATAAAATCACTGATCATACCACAGGTGATAAATACACTTGACTCTGTATCACCGTCTTGTCAATCTTGAAGCCAGGAACCACCGTAAATTCCACCCGAAGATCCATCTCATCACCAGCGCTAGCTAGCAGTGACTCGTCGGTGATACTCTCCATGTACACTTCCGAGAATCTGCAATTTTTACCAATTTGAAAAATGCTAACTTGTTCACCTAACGCAAAAGCCAGCAGGTTCAAGGACCAAACTCTCCTAGCCATCTCAGCGAATGCGTTGAAGAAAGCAGAATCTGGAAATCCACCAGCGTTCACTAGCTTCCTTTGAGTTAAGTTCCCAAACAGAGACCATTCCATCTTAGCATGAACTAGCTGGATGTACTTGGTTCTCGTGAATCTTGCAAGGGCCGAGTTTGGATTCTGGGTTAAGAAGAGTTTCAGGCTTAAAGATTTGATCTTTTGGAACTTTTTGAAGTAATGCTGTTCGTGGGAGCTCTTCTTTGTAGCTGCGGACTCGTTTTGGGTTGTAAACTGTGGTCGATTAAAACCTTCGAGCAATGTCTTGGACACAAAAGATTCGAACACAAAACATCGGTGGCTGGGTTTTGCAAGAGTGGTTTTAGGTTCAATGGCTCTAACTGCTGCGTCAAGGTCCCAGCAAGCCATTTCCATTTCACGAACCATAAGTTTCACAAAACTTCTCACAGATCTTAAAGTAAAGTGAAGGAATTGAACGAAATGTCTTGGATTTAAAGATGAGAGCTTTATATCATCCAACAAGGGTATAGGCCCACTAAAACTTAGTCTTTTCTCAAGAGACTTGTTGTATGCAATATACTCGTCAAGCTGTTTCTCGAGGGAACAAAAATCTGAATCTTTAACCTCAACTTCGGCTTCAAGTTTCTTGATTGTTACCTCGTAAGTCTTCATCAAGCTCTGTTGTTCTTGAATCTCTGCAAGCATGATAGTGACTTGAGGTGAGACGTGATCAAGATCATTGTTGAAGTATTTACGCTTGAGTTCGGATAATTGTTTCAACTCATCAACAACTGCTTGATCGGCGGCTCGTATATTATCACTGTTGTAAGGATTTTGAGCCATTTGCAACTGAGCATAAGCTGCTTTAGCTGTGGAGACACCTGCAAAGAGCTTTGCCATTAATGCCTCCAGAACTGCCCTCCTCTTATCTCTGTCAATCTTGCTCTTTTCAGCACTCTGATGAAACTTACAAGTTGTGCTTGGATGATCACGATCCTCAAACTTGTTTCCTGGGGTGAGCTCACATATCCCAATCCCATTATTTGAAGCAATTCTTGTTGCAGTTTTCAGGTTGATCACTTTTCGGAATGTTCTCGCTATCTTGCTCTTCTTGTTGGGCATTGATCTATATTTGACCGTTTCCATTGTAAGAGAGCTAAGATGATAATGAAGATTGTGAGAGAAGTATGGACCTTTGTCATAAAATTAGAGGCAGTAGATCCAAGAGAAGAAAAAGGGTTTATGGAGATATAAAGTGATCGTTATGTGGGCAGACACAAAATTTGACCAACAGCTTTGAGGAGGAGATAAGGGTTGGCACAATGAAAGAAAAGTGCATTTAAAGCGCGGGAAAAAAAAAGAAAAAGAAGAAAAAGTGTTTATTTCTCTTTATTATAATTTTACTTCATTTTGGGAAAGATGATTTAAAGAAATCTAGACGCGTTGAATGTTGGTTTGTAATGCTACGTTCAAAGTGTTGATAGACATCCTGTGGGCTCCTGCACAGTTAGCCATGAAAACATGGACCCACCAAGTTTGGAGCCAGTGTCTGAATATTTGACTACATGATTAGGCATATAGCCGAATGTCATACGTTTGGAGCCCAGTGAGTAAGATGCAAAGGTGAGAACTGAGATGGGTCGGTGGGAGACTACGGGGCTACGGGCATTACAGAATAGCAAATATTTTTAACATTTACGATATAGTCTAATTAAAATGTATTTAAATCGAATCGTAACTAAGCCTGGCAAAATTTTGTCTGAATTGATAACTCGATCCTTTTCAATCTAGAAAAAATCACATACAAGTTAGAATTTTTTTAACCGAATTTAAACTAGATTAACCGATTTTTGTTAGAATTAAAATCATATTTAGATCTAGATTGATCTAATCGGACACAATGTCCAAATTTTTAAAATTAGTTAGTACCGAACATTTAAACCCAATTAAAATTGGCCGATTAAATTTTAAAAAAGGCAAAAAAATTATTGTTTCAAAAAAATCATTACTTTATTCTAATTTATTGTATTAAGTTTTGATTGTTATATACATGTTAGCTAACTTGTGTCATCTTTTGTTTTTTTTTCTTAAATCATGGAGTCTTTGGGACATGAAGAGTGGGAAATGAAGAGTTTGATGAAGAAGGATTTGTTATTTCTTGCAGTTTTTTTTGTTTGAATTTGTAGTATGAACAATATGGTTTACTGGTTATGAATTTGGTGTATTGTTTGTGCTTTTATGACTTCTTGCTATAATTTTGTTGAAGACTTTAATTTGAATTTGGTGATTGTATTTTTGTTTTTTTGAATTTGATTGTAAACTTATCATTTGTTTGGTTTGAACTTCAAATAGACAACCATAATTTAGCTTTTTGTACTATAGTTTTTTAATTGGTTTTACAGAGAAAAAGAGATGGGAAGAAGATTGTGCAATTTAATGGTCCTTTGCTATTAGTTAAAATCGGACAAACCAATTCCAAATTGAGTTGGGTGTTTTCCAATCCGGTTCGATTTCAGATCAGCTTGGTAAAAAAAATTTTGATTTCAAACCAGTTTAGGGTCATGAAATTTTTACTTTTGTCCGAATTGTACACAACCGGTTTAATTTGAAACTGATTTTTTGTAAGCCCTAATCGTAAATTTTAAATAAATAGAAAATTTGATAAAGTTAATTTTATGTCTATTAAATGTCATGTTAATACTAATGTTTTAAAAATCGGATCAAAAATTAAACAGATAAGATAAGAGGTTTAAGTTTTAAAAGGTTCAACTAGTATTAGACTATCATAAAACCGACTAAACAATAAATAAAATTAAAGAATTTGAAATGTAATTAAACGAGATTGTCATTGAGCATCAAATAATGTAAAATTTAATTGAAAAATATTAAATAAAAATTAATGGACCTATTTTGATTTATAAGAATTTATTAATTAATAAAAATTAATTGATTAATTAATAAATTGATCATTTTTTAATAATAAGAGTTATTAAAATATATTGAACTGGTAAGTTAAAACTGAACCGAAAAATTGAACGGTTTATGAATTTTATGATTAAACCGATCAAATCGGTTGAATTTTTTAATTAATAATTAATACTAATACAATATTTTGTAAATAAAAATAAATCTAATAATTATTTTTAAATTAATCAAATACAAAGTATTTAAAAGAATGGATACAGAACGGGGATTAAAGTCTCTCGTCAGTGCGAAAACCATCATTGCTCTGCATTAATGGCCAAGGCCAAGCTTTGGAAGATCTAATAAAGTGATCAGATCAGTGGTGACATTTGAAAAAGGATCTGATAAAGTATCTGACACTTCACCTTCGGCAGAGAATTATGTTTAATGCGTTCTGTTCAGTATATTTACCTCAAACGTGAAACCTGGAAGCGAAAAAAAATGCAGAAAACTCAATCCATTCGTCTTGGAAAAACTGTAACTCTCATTTGCTGAGGTTACTGTGTTAAGTACAAGTCACAGGAGAAAAGAAGAAATAAATCTCAAGGATACTACAGCTTTGGCTTCAATCTTTTTATTGGATGTCAAAAAGGTGCTACTGACTTAACATACAAAGATACTTACGCCAAAGTGAGTAGGACCAGCTTATAGGCTACTTCACCAAAGTGACAGTAAGCCAACTTCTCATTTGGTCCAATAGCCAGTGAATTACTTGGATAAGGTTTGAGCTTTAGATAGACCAAATCTCCTACTTCAAAAGTCATATCTCTTCTCTTCTTACCAGCAGGCAATCTGTTTCATTCTTTTCTGAGCAATGACAAGTTGTTTTTTCAATTCCTCTAAAATTGCATCCGTAGCCTTCAAACTGCTCATCAACTTCTAATTTTGGTATATGATTGCTTCCGTATTATAAGAGGCGGTTCTCTTTCGTACATAGCTTGAAAGGGCGAACCCTAGTAGAAGTATGAAAAAAGGTGTTATATAATAATTCTTCAATCAAATACCAAAACAATTGATCAGGGTGTTGGAAATCAACCATGATCGAATCACAGGTACAGTAAAAAAATAAAAAAATTTTTGATTTCTGATCGAATCTCGATAATTGCATAACTTGAATAAAAACAAGAATTATAAAGTAAGAAATCATACTTGATTCACGTTTCCTGTTAAAATCTTTTGACAAATTTTCCACCGTATCAACTACGAACTGTTCAATCGTTCAGCCTCTAACGATATCTACAGAGCAATTTTTTAACACTTTTGAGAGGAAGAAAATACGAGTGCTAGCTCCCTAATATTAAAATCTTTAGGATTTTTGTAATTTTATTAAAATTAAATTTCTTAATTATAATTAAAGTCATACTCTAATTATAATTAATTTAATTTTAATAAAATCAAATCTCATATTTAATCCCCAAACTTTCTCAAACTTTATAATTAAATCCAATTTAATTAAAATTGATTTTTCCTTCACAAGCTACTCTTTGATGTGTAAACTATTAGGTTCTTAATATATTGACAATTATTACAAATTATAATTCTAATTCACAATTAGAATCAGATAAATTAAAATTACTTTTATTTTATCTTTACTTCTTCAATTAAATAATTTATAATCATAAATCAAGATTAACGTCTAACAACACGTCATAACCACCTAAATATCATGAATGTCAAAGTTGTTTGACTTATCATATCTATGCATGGTTAAGATGTGTAATTTAATCCTTTCGTCATCTAATATTCCAATTGGATAGAATATGGATATATTGTTTACTTTTTTGGTTCGATCATATTCATTCTTATTAATTAGTAATTAATTTATAATGGAAATTTGAAAATGCCTTTTCAAATGTCAATTCATTAGGGTTAGAGAATTCTATAAATCACTACTAATCAAGAACAGTAGAGCATTATCTCTAATTACTTTAGAATGACGAATCATTTGTTAACTTACTCAACTATCTCCATATGGTTCATACTGCATCCAAATACTACCAACTGAATTATCCTGAAATAGTTCATAGGTAGCATTAAAACACAGTAATTATCATACGAGATACTCGGGTAATTTTAAGTCTAAGGATCAATTATACAACCATCATTATGAGAAAATCCACAGACATATAAGTAATATTTCATTTGGGATTCTCATAGTCGGGTCAGTCAAGTGACTTATTCTCTAATAATCACCTATATATTAGTTTAAGTATCTTCATACTTTAATTTACAAGATCAATTACTTCTTCATAAGAAAGCAATATAATGTGTGCTATCTTTAACGTTTCAATAATAACTCGTTTTGATGAAACTGTAAATAGGAACATTTAGGAATGATACGTCAATATAAATTGAATCCTACAATTATAATGTTATCATAATTTTAATTACCCAATAATTATTTCAAGATTTTATCTTCAGTATTAAAATATCAAATGTAATTAACTTAATAGACAAAGATAAAGAATATCATTTTATTAATTAAATAATAATATCATACATTAAATTGCACCTAAATGATTGACTGCAAGAGAATTACCACTAATATAGTGTCAAGCCCATTGGATTTAGGCAAACCGTCCATTGGTATATCTGATTATCTTCCCACACAACTTCAGGTAATGGTAGGGGTTACAGTAATCTAGCTGGGGATAATGCCAAATATTTGTTTTGTTGGTCAACTGTGCAGCTCTCAATGTATTGTTGTAAATCCCTCTTTATTCTTTCACAATACAATTCAGTTGTTAATCACTTGTAAGTCTCGAAGAACCCCGAATGTCCTCCTAAAGGAGTACCATGAAACTCCTGGAGAAGAGATGGAACTAGAGAGTTTTTTGGTAGGACTATTCGATCCTTGTATCTCAACTGACCCTGAAAGAGTGACCGCCCAGGTTTAGATGAAGGAACTTGCTGCAGGGATTCAACAATTGTTCGCAGCTGTGGGTGTCGGTTAACCTGTTCTGTAATTTCTGCCCAACTCAACACTTTGCCAATCATCACAGCTTGTAATTCCACATTCTCAATGCTTCGGGATAAAGCATTTGCAACTCTATTTTAGAGTTCATGGCTTGTATTTAATTTCAAAAGCAAATCCTAGTAGTTTAGATAACCACATTTGATGCTCCATTGATAACATTCGCTGCTCTAATAAAAATTTCAGGCCAGACTGATCAGTCCTCACCATAAATCTTCTCCCCAGCAGGTAGTGTCCCCATTTTTGATTGCCAACACAATGGTCATTAACTCTCTCTCGTAAACACTTTTGAATCGAGCCCTACAAGTTAGAGCTTAACTAAAATAAGCTACGGGATAGCTGTTTTGCATAAGAACTACCCAATTCAGAACCTGACGTGTTGGTTTCTACTACAAATTTCTCATTGAAGTTATGCAATGCCAAGGCAGGTACAGTTGTCATAGCCTCCTTAAGTTGGTGTACAACACTGGTCCCTAAAGAATTGAATCTTTATGTAATAGCTGGGTTAATGGTGCAACGATTTTTTTTGATCTTTCACAAATCATCGATAATATCCGGAGAGTCCCAAGAACTCCTTGAGGTTTTTTATATTTCTCGATATGGGCTAATTAATCATGGCCTTTGCTTTCTTTCACATTCCGGCAAGCACTGGTATCATTTAATAATTCGTCAAATTCTCCAGAAAAAATTAAACGTATTCCTGTATAGGCATTAAATAATTAAGAAAAAAACAGGTTAAGCTCGTTAAGAATGTGAATCACATATGTCTTGCTCTGATTGCGGAAGGGATTACGGTTGCTTTGCTACATTAATTGTTTGTATATTGACGTAACAGAACTTCGAAACTTACGATCTTTTACACTACCCCGTTGGTATTAAAACATCATTCTCTGCAAAAAGACAGAAAAAAAAGATTAGTGGGCCAAGGCCAAGCTTTGGAAGATCTTATAAAGTGATCAGATCAGTCGTGAGTCGTGACATTTGAAAAAAAAAGTCTCAAAGTACTGATATATAATGGTTACATTTGAAAAAAATGGTCTCAAAGTACTGATATATAATGGTTACAGCAAGTAAGATCCCAATACCCGAGACAATTGCTCCCATAAGATCTGCAAAAATCGTCAAAGCACCAATGCACATACCTCCAAATGCAGCAGCTGTTGGTATGTAACGATTCAATTCCTTCTGCAGGTTTGAATCACGGCCATCACCATTTGTTGTTCCTGTAGAACGAGCATAAGAGGTGAATTTTTGCAACCAAGACCATTTCACCATCAAGTTATACCTTTTGACTCGTATCAACAAACTATGAGATAATCAGAAGTGCATGGATAAATCTAATATCAAGGAGCATTAGAAACTTGCAACCAATTACCCTACAAAGAAGTTTCGCTGTAACCAACAATGAAAACAAATCAAAACAGCAGATAAACGAACATCTAGTGAAAAAGCAAAAATTTTGCACCAGTAATTCGAAAGAAACAACAATTAATCTAATCACAATATATATACCTTGAGCTGCTTAGCCACATCTTGGGCTGAAGATGTTAGTTTATACCTTACAACCAATCGTTTTAGTTGTAGTTTAGTGATAAAATATTTAAAAACATTCTTTATCTTGTACACATTTAGATGTATATGATAAAGTCAATGGAATAATTATACATAGCAAATAAAACTATAATGAGGTTATAATTATGATATTTATATTGCATTTATGTATTATCCTTAAATGTTCCTCATCATTGTTCTATTAAAACTGAACATTAATAGAATGTCAAAAAACTAACACATGCTATGTTTTTTCTTATAAAGGAAGTAGTTAGTCTCATTGACTAAAGTATGGAGATACTTAAATAAACATATAAATACTTGTTAGAGAACATGTTCACTGAACAAGCCCAATATAAGAAATGCATTTGGAACATTACTTGTATGTCTATGGAATTCTCATTGTGATGAATGTATAAGTGATCATTTGACTTGAGGTATCTAAAGTTATCTTGTATAGTGATTGCTATGTTTTGATACTACTTATGACCTATTTAATCATGAATTGTTCAATTGGTAGTTATTGGATATAGCATAAACTATATGGAGGTAGTTGTGTGATCAAGATAAGATTTATCACCCTAAAGTAATTAGAGAGAATGTTCCGTTGTTCTCAATTAGTATTGATTCGAAAAGTCTTGACCAAGATAGAATAACGTTTTATAAATAGTTTACAAATATCATTAATTGAATCGATAGCTAATGACAGAGAACAAATATGATTGAAGTCAAAATAGAGTAGACATAATTCTATACTTTATGTCTAATCAAAATATTGTATGATGAAAGAATTGAATTATACAGGAAAATCATGCACGGAATGGTTAGTCAAAACCACTTTGATATTCTAAATATATGGGGGGTCATGATACATTATTAGACGCCAATCTTGATCTATGATTATAAATATTTAATTAGAGAATTAAAGATAAATTAAAACAAGTTTTAATTTATCTAATTCTAATTCTAATTATGAATTATATTTATAATTTATAATCATTGTCAACATATTCGAGAACCTAACGTGTCTCATATAAAGAATGGGTTTAAGAGAGCAAAGATATTTTAATTAAGTTGGACTTGATTGTAAAGTTTGAAAAACTTTAAGATTAAATATGAGATATTTAATAAATAATGATCAATATGAGATTTTGGATTTTGGATTTTATTTGGGAATAATTGATATTTAATTAGAATTATTTGTAACTCTAATTCAAGTTTAATTGAAATTAGAATTTAATTTTAATTAAATTACTAAAATATTCAAAACTTATTATAAATAGTCTTAAGCTCTATAGGGCTAGCACTTCTTGCTTAACCCTCTTTGTAAGAGTTACAGAGTTCTTTTAACCCGTTCTGTGGAGACCTTAAGAGGCTAGACACTTATGCGATTACGGTGGTTAAGATGGGTCGATTTCAGATACAATTTGAAGAATACGATAAGAATATAATCAAATTTCTGATCCAAACTGCCTATGA
The DNA here is from genome assembly GCA_026874005.2 of Erythroxylum coriaceum. Classification (NCBI taxonomy): domain Eukaryota; kingdom Viridiplantae; phylum Streptophyta; class Magnoliopsida; order Malpighiales; family Erythroxylaceae; genus Erythroxylum; species Erythroxylum coriaceum. The sequence goes on from JANQAP020000057.1 coordinate 410,176, forward strand.
AGTAGCCCCACAGCATGCCACAACCTCTGCATGCATAGTCTAGGAAATTACTAGGGTTTGCTTATAACTTTTCTACAATATTGTACCATTTGTTAACATAAAAATGTACCTTGATATAGAATTCCTATCATCTGGGCATATAGAAAATTAATCTGTATAACCTATGAGGTATAGAATGTTGATTTTTTAGAATTTCAACTTATAATCCTTAATTACTTTGAGATATCTTAAAACTTGTTTAACTGCATTATGGTGTTCTATTCCTGGGTTAGCAAAGTAACTACCTAGCAGTCCAACAACAAATATAATGTCCAATTTCGTGCACTCCTAAACATACATTAGGCTGCCAATTACACTAGAATAAGGTACATTCTTCATAACCTCTCTCTGTATCATTTTTGGACGTTGTGATAAAGATAATCTTTCACTATAAGAGCTAGGTGCTGCAGCAGGCTTACTGTCAGTTATATTAAACCTTTGTAGTACTTGCTCAATGTATACTCTCTACAAGAGACCTAACAAGTGTTGAGACATGTCCCAGTGAATCTGAATACTTAGGACAAAAGATGTCTCACCGAGGTCCTTCATATCAAAATGCATGACTAAAAGTTGTTTAACCTCATGCTGCATGGTTAAGTCATTTGATGCAAGCAAGATATCATCCACAAATAGAAGTAGAAAGATGACCTTGTTCCCCTTAAACTTATAATACAAATATCTTTCAACTTTATTTTCTATAAAGTCAAATGAGGTAACAATCTCATCAAACTTTAGGTACCATTATTTGAAAGCTTGTTTCAAACCATATATAGATTCTCCCAATTTACAAACCAAGTTAGCTTTATCTTAATCTTGAAATCACTGAGGTTGATCCATATATACCTCTTCACAAAGGTGTCCATTCAGAAAAGCACTTCTGACATCAATCTAATATAGCTCTATATTATAATGAGTCACTATTGCCATAATTACTCTAAATGCACCCTATAAATAGGTACTTTCTCATTAGTTTTAGCATTAAGAAGCATTACAGTGTCTATTATACATATTTCTAAGAAATTTCAATCATTCAAGCATCATTGTGTTAAATCTGTGTCATCGAGCCTTTTTGGAGTAATCAAGTGAATAAGTGAGATATTTTTAAGTTATAAGGATATTGTACTTAGGAGTGTACTAAGTAAAATTAAAGTTCCTCTTCACTTTAGAAGAAAATTGTCAAGAGAGTTTCTTTTTACCAAGAAAAATTATACAAAGGGTATTCTTTACTTTGAAAGAAAAATTATAGTGGAATTTTAAAAAAAATCTTAGAAGTGAACATATGCAAGGGTTATTTGTTAAACCGCTATAAGTTTGTTTCCATTCTTTTTCTATATCCTCTTTAAAGTATTACTCAATTGTTTGATTAATTTATATTAAACAATTTCCTTACCCTTATTCACATTTATTGTAATTGAGTACTTTACGACAAAAATTATCAAATTTTATAAAAATCTGATTCACCTCCCCTCTTTGGTACCATCAGGGACTAAAATTTAGAATAACTAAATGTACCATTTTAATATTGTAGATACTTAATATGACATATTTCAAAATAATTAAAATTTACTAAATTAACCATCTCTTGATTTTGTTAATATTTAATGTACTCAAATTTGAAAATGAATAAAATAAATTAAAAATTAAAAATGTTTAATTTTTTAACTAAATGCATAATTTTAATATTGAAGGTATTCGACAAATAGTTCGAAATAATTAAATTTTATTAATAAATAACTATTTTTGATATTTTGAATTAATTTTAACTTTATAATTAGACATTTATTATCTTAAAATCAATATTAGTTAATTTACTATATATTTTTAGAATTAGAATTACTTTTATCTTAATCCAGTAATTCTTCCAATGGCCGTGTTCCAGGTATCCGTTGATCAGTGGGTCTTTATGTGTTGAAATATGTTGAACTCAACTATCTGGTTCGGCAGAGAACGGGGCCCATCATACAATTGCAAAATCCCAATTTGGGCGCATTCCAATCCCAAATGCTAAAGATTGCAAAACCGGGCCCTAGTTTGCCTTTTCAACTTATTTTGTTCTTAATTAGCTACTTATATTAAGTAAAATCAATATAACTGTAGGGTCTTTATGTTTTTATTTTTATTTTTATTTTTCTGTATTTGTTTTTAAATTAAGTAAAAATATTTTTGTTCGAATTTTTAGTTTTTATTTTTAGTTTCGATTTTTTTGTTGTGCTTCTGACTTTTTGGATATGATATATACATATATAAGCAGACCTTATACAATAGCATTGTGCAGTTCCAAGAATTTTCTGACATTTGTTAATGATTATTCCCGTTAAAATGTATGTATTCTTGCTTAGGGAAAATATGAAGTTTTTGATGGGTTCGAGATCTTTAAGATTGAAAGTTTTTCAAAAATTATAAAAACTATAAAAAGTAATATTTGTTTTCTATTTCTATTTTTTATAATTTGATTTACTATCAACTAAATATATTTTATTTAATTACTTAATATAATAATTTTTAATAAGAATTATGAATAACTTAATTTAATATTTAATATTTAATTAATTATAAATAGGTTTATTTTACTTAATAATTTTACTTAATTTTTTAATTAAATAATTATTTGTAAATATAATTAAATTTAAAATATCTTCAAAAAATACAAATTTCAAATAAAACTTGATTTAATTTTTAAAATATATTAAAATAGATATTGATTTATAAATCATTTATTTTAATAAAAGAAAATAATTTTATTAATAAATATTATATAAGAGATTAAAATAAATGTATTTAATTAAAAATATTTTATCTTTAAGTTTTATCTCATATGTAATTATTAACAGTGATAAAAATATAACTACGCTAATATTAATAACAAAATAAATTTTTATTTTTATTAAACTAAAAACTCCCCTTCATTTAGACCCGCGTGGTCTTAAACCTATCACATAGCCAAAAGAGTTCGAGTTATCGCCGCAAAGGGAAGCACACCGGCACTCGAGTAGCTCAAGCGCCTTAGCTATTGCATTAAAAAAGATGAAAGTTTAAAAGAGGGCACAACCAAACTTTTGTCCCTTCCGAACTGGACATGAAGGAAAGTTCCCAATGAATTCAAATCATACCATCCACACCTACTCTATCCATGCTATAACATAACCCAATTACCGAAACCATTCAACTTAATGAAGAAAATGTAAATGCAGAGGATCTCTAGACCTTTTCAGACTCCAACCATAAACCATTCCTATGTTCTAGTTTCCTACAGTGGTAATTTATGGTTTCTTTTCGGTAATGAGGTTACCCTAATCATTTGCAAGTAGTAGGTTACCGTGATGGACTCTTTTCTTCTTTGTCTTTGACTTGGTTTCCTGACTCCGTCATCTTGTCTTATAAAATTAAGCAGTTCGTTTTTCTCTTTTCCATGTCTTGGCCTCAAAAGTCTAACTTCATGTGGGGTGTACTTGATCCCAAGCTGGTCACAACTACAATTGATTTTCACGTGCATCTGAAAGCAAAAAGAGAAAATGCACTTCAGGGTGGCGGCAAAGTGCCCATATCTCAAACCTGAAGAACTTCTTCTATTGGTGTCATTCACATGATTGAAGGTAATATAAGGATAAGCCACATGTGACATTTAATTATAAGCGATCCTTTTGGAAGAAAAGGTCAGCTGGTGAATCCGTGACTGGCCATCTAGCGCCGCACAAGATACTTAATACACTAAATTTAAAGAAACAAATTGGCTATAGGATTCTAAGCAGTAGGAAACAAATACAGCTGAACTGGCCATGGTTATAATGGCAGACTAACAGTAAGGAATCATTATTGTCATGAAATTTAAATAGTTTCAGACTATAGGGTAGGACTTTTGAGCCTGCAATCTGATAAAATATGATGAGACTGAATTGAATTATAGTTTAAAAGTGCAGTAAAGGTAGCCTAGCTAACACTCCATATTCCTGCTTCTCTCATGCCTACGGTCCAGTTCCTATAGGAAGGAGTATTGTATTTCAATTATTGGGCTAGCGGTCGCAACTCGCATTGATATTCACAACATTAGGTGTTTCTGAGTTAAAACTCTTTTTCTAAAAAGAAAGTATTGACATATCAGAATTATATATTTCGCGACTTAACTGATTAAAAATCTCCTAAATGACAAAGTTGGGTATCAAGAATGTGGTCTATTCCAATATCTATTTACACATATATAGTTCTACTGATAAGAATCCAAGAAGATCCACGTCAATGGACGCATTGAACGATCCACAGACAAAGAGACACGAAAGGGGTTGGCATCTGTGGAGTCCTGTTGCTTGTACACGTCATTGGAAATGACTATTAATGTGCTTTGTGTCAGGAATTTGGAGAGTAGAAAAATGGACGACAGGAAGTATCCAATAGTGTTGGAATATCACCAATGTTTCTGTTGAAGAGTTCCGTGTATAGAGTCCTTTCTATCCATAGCTGCAAATATCAAAATTTGTCTTAAGATGTGTAATGTAAGACATCACCTGACTACTGCAGATGACACTGCTATTGCTTAGTTAATACCGATGGATACAGGAATCGTACTCAGAAGTTTTTATTTATAAGTACAAATTTAACCCTAACATTTATCAACCGTTAAAATTTAACCATAATATTTGATAAACATTAAAATTTAACCCTATATTAATTGAAAATTTGACGATAATATGACGTCGTTAGTTTTCTGCCAAGTTAGTGATAACCTGACATATATTTAAAATATTTTAATAATTAAGTGACTGGCTATATGGGACTTGCCTACTTAAATTGTAAATTTTACTGATATTTTTAGACTTATTTTACAAATAATTATGCTACAGTAAACTAGAGGAGGAGCAGGCGAGATGCATCGTGATGTTGTCGATGGTGAAGGGGCTACTGACGACGTGAATGGCAGCAACAAAAGCGAGCATGCAAGCGACACCATGGAAGAGCACCGGCTCACTTGTGCAGCATTTGGCAAGATGCAAGTGGAGGCTACCATTAATCAAGAGCAAGTGGCAGCTAAGAGGAATAACTAGCAAGTGGAGAAGGAAGAACAATGAAGGAGGAGCACACCGGCAACACTGGAGCATTGGAGCATTAGAGAAGGATGTGACTGATAACTGATAACAAAGAGATAAGGTGATGTGAGCCCGATTGTGAGACATTGTAAGCGAAATGAAGCTAAAAGATGAGTTAGTAATGTCGAAGGGATCATTAACAAAATCAAGAGTTAAGAAGTTTAAAGAAGCGCTTCAATTCTATATGGGCCGAATTGTAGATGGAATAGAATCTCAAGAGACAATGAAGGCCAATGGCATCATAACTAATTAAGTTGAGCGGAATGTGCAAGAAGACTTGCATTCTTGTTTAATTAATTATTTTACGTTAGAATCATAACTTTCGGCAGCCTACTACTTGTATCTTGGGCTTGTTTAAATCTTTTACATTTAATGGGCTGTATTTTAGAAATATTAGTTTGTGCTTAAATTATTTCAGTAAAAGGCCTTTTACATAGTTAGGGTTTTTTTCTTTTCAAAAGGTATATATACATCATAATAAACATTATTTAGAGTTATATCGGATGAATAACGAATGTTATAAGGAAGGATTTTTTGTCTTTTTCTATTACATCAAGAATCTAATTCTTATCAAGGTAAACACTTGTGATGAATTTCTATTCTTGTTTTCAAATAAACCTTATTATATGTGTTTCATTTCATATAATTGATTTGTGGGTTCATTAGGATTGGGGATTTCTTCTTGTTTATGTTATACACAAAGTGTGTGTTTAAGGGGTTTTAAGCTCTTTAGCCCTGGGATTCCGCATCATTTGGTATCAGAGCCTGGATTGAGATAAATTCTTATTTATCTTGTGTTTATATGCTGTTATAACTGTTATTTTCATTATAATTCAAAATTAGGGTTCATCTTGTTATTGTGTTAAAAAATTAAAAAAATGCAAAATGAAAAAAAAATACTAGCGTTAAAGAGATGAACAGTTGCTACTAATTAAAAAAATCAGTTGAAAAAAAAACGAATTCTATCTTTGGGGTTGACATGATTATATGATTTTCTTTTGTTGGCTTCCTATTTTGTTTAGTGTCTTTTCTTTATTTTAAGTTTCTATTTTTTATCTCTTATTATTATTTTTTGTTTCATTTACAACATAATAAATAAATTGATTCTTGTTAATTTAAATTCTGTATTTTTTTGGGTATTATATATACTTGCTCTTGTGTGCCTATTTTGCCTTCATTCATTTTGGTATACTTGCTTTAAGTTTTGTGTCCATCGTCTTTCTTAGGTATTTTTATTGCATTCCTAAATCTTAATTTGTTGTTTGTGTATTACCTTGAATGTAAATTGAATTTGTGTCCATCGTCTTTCTTAGGTATTTTTATTGCATTCCTAAATCTTAATTTGTTGTTTGTGTATTACTTTGAATGTAAATTGAATTATGAAGTGCAATTGAGGACAACAAGTTTGAGTGAAAAAAGGCTTGAGTGTGTAAGCTTAAAAGAGGGAAAAAAGCCAATTTTGAGTGAAATAAGAGTGGAGTGTCATCTTTTGAATGAAACACGTAAGGGAGTAACTTATGAGGTTATCTTTTATTGCTAACTATTTTTCTTGCAACTTTTATCATAAGAATGGCCAGTGGAAGGGATGGAAAGGAAACATTAAATGAGGAGGACGACAATGTGACTGATTTGAAAGTGATGTGTAAGACATTTATGAATGAGTTCAAGAAGTTATCTACTAGGATAGATGAGATTGATGAGAGAATTAATGAAACCAGTAGAATCTAAAACCGTAGTAGATTAATTGGCACTCACAGGAATTGGGAGGAAGAATTGGAAAGAATGTATGACGAGTATGAAGATGAAGTGCAATTCGTGAGGGGTAAAGTAAGGAAGGAAGAATGAATGGAGAGAAAAGATAGTAACATTAATGTCATCAAAATGAAAATTCCGTCCTTCAAAAAAAGGAATGATGCTGAAGTGTACTTAGAATGGGAAAGAAAGGTAGACATGATTTTTGCTTATCACAACTATTCTAAAGATAAGAAAGTGAGATTGGCAGCAATGGAATTCTCTGATTATGCATTAGTTTGGTAGGATGAATTGGTAAAGAATAGGAGGAGGAATAGGGAACTACCTATATCCGCTTGGGAAGAGATGAAAAGAGTGATGAAGAAGAGGTTTGTGCCACCTTATTACTATAGAGAGTTGCATCTGCAGTTACATATGAAGTAAATCACACGTTAGTATAGACTTTACGTACAAGAAACTCGATACACAAAAAGGGGGGTTGAATGGTGT